>NW_004624882.1:1566485-1599747 GCF_000247695.1 Heterocephalus glaber | reverse complement strand
TGTCCTCCCATTGGCACATTGTGCTGCATAAACTTTCAATGGAGTTTTTAATCTCCTGGAAATCTGTTTGTATCTGTTTTATGGATTCCATTTGTTTTCTATGTTGGGATTCCATCATGTTCCTCAGCTCCTCTATTTTTTTTATCTGTGCCCTCCCTGGATTTATTAATCATGTCTTGCACTATGGGCACAATCTTTGCTGTTATCTGAGAAGTTATTTCTGATTTCATTTCTTCCGGATCCTCTTTTATTGCCAGTTCAGGGAAGCCAGATGATTGAGTATCATCAGCGTGTTCCATCTCATTTCCCTTTGGGGTTGCCTGAGGTGATCTGGAAGTCTGGTTCTGAGGCTTGTTTTCATGTCGTCATTTCGATGGGGAGGAGGGCAGCATAGGTGTTTGGTGCTGGCGCCTGTGTGGCTCACCTCCTCGGCTCTGAGGGCGGGTCTGCTCCTTGGCGCTGGTGGTGGCTCTGCTCCTCGATGCTAGGGGCAGTGGTATAGTGGCCCAAAAGGTTCCTGCTTGGGGCTGAGGGTAGCTCTGCTCCTTAGGGCTCGATAGAATTTTTAAATATCCCTTCTCCTTACCAGAAAACTAGAGAGAAATTGTTAGGCAGCAAAGTTAAGTAGGCCAAAGGAAAATCAGAAGGGGAGAATCAATTTCGAGAGCAGTGAAAAGCATAGAGGCTGATTGAGTTGATTCTTCTAAAATCATTCTTTCCTAGCCCGGTTTTATTTTAAGGGACCAGCCACTCAGCAGCACAGATAATATTGCCTAATGTGAATCACCCAGGAAGCTTTCAATTGGACAGTTTGTTATAAATGGGAAATACTTGATTTTGGTGTTCTGAGCTGTTTGATTTCCACTGCCTTGGGAAAATTCACCAAAGAATATTCACCAACACATCACACATTTGGTTTTGAAAGAAAACTGTCACTGTTTGCATCTTGGCTCTTTGCATTTGGTAAATATGTTTGTTTTCCTCTCTTACAGAAGCTGCAAAGAATCGATACTCCTCACTGTCATCCAGCCTTATCCCGTAAGTGTTCTGTGAGTAAAAGTGCCACAGAATGGTCTTGGGCCTCTGGTCTCCTCCACCCACTTCAGTAAAGCCACAATAAATAACAGCTGAGAAGAATAACATGTGTTTACAATACGAGTTTGAAAACCTGGATTACTTGTATTTATACCCCATGTCCCAAAACTATTCATTAGAGAGAAAAGATAGTAATGTTTCCTAAAATTCTTAACAACTATTTCTTCGATCCTGCACATCTGGAAATAACACAGAAGTCAAGACTTTCTTGTGGTTTCCAGCCTAAGAATTACAAATCTTGTGGGAATATCTAATTGTAGGAGGTTGGAGCATAAGTTTTATCCTTGTCACCATCTAAATAGTTTGTTAGAGACCTAGATATATCCGCCTGCTTTAAAAGAGATATTGGAGGAAATGATGGTTTTCAGAATTTGCTTTCAGCTAACTTAGGAAGGTGGAAAGTCATTAAAATCATACTGCTGTCAGTTCCCATAATTTTTTACAAAGCAACTTCATCATGGTTTAATTTGCATACCATACAACTCAATCATTTTGCAGTCACAATTCAATGGTCTTTCAAAATTTACCCAAGTATGCAACTATCACCACCGTCCAATTGTGGAATGTTTCCTGCACCCTAGTAAGGGTCCTTGTTCCCATCTTGCAATTAATTCCTGTTCACATCCTCATTCCTAGACAACCACTAGTTCAATTTCTATTTCTATAGACTTGCCATTATTTGTGATTTTCATATTTTGTCAGATGAACTAAATTTCATCAAGACAAATTCCTTCAGATTTTTCCTAAAACAACGGCCATTAGTATCTTGTCTGGCCTGTAGAGAGAGAAGCAGAGATTCCAACCTGCTTAAGCTGTTTTTTTTCCCCCACAGAATTAGAGAACTTCTACATTGGAGCACTAGGACATAACTGCATATATTAAAAGCTCAATTTAACATTGACTATGTCTTTTAGCCCTAACGCTTTGTTAGAACTTACCATATGCATTTGAATTTAAGGCCTCAGGATATGAAAACCCAAATTTGAGATCTAGTGCCCAGCAGTATAACAGGTGACTTGTATAGCTGCTCAGAACTTCCATTTTCTCATCCACATGAGAATGGGCGTGATCACATGTCCAGGGGCTCCCTTCCTCTACCATCTCAGGATCCCATGGTTTGTAACATATGCTTCAATAGAAAGTACCCCTGGGCTGTAATTGTCATTTTCACTTACTTCAAATGTACCCACACTTCTTAATTTGTTTGTTGTAGGCAAATGCATTTCAGCAAAGCCAGTGTAAATCCCTACAATAAGAATACATTGAACAATTATAAATTCCTGCTAGAACTTCAAGTTTACATTGTCTTTTTCTGAATTCTATCTCCTCACTTTGTAACCCATTAGAAATGTAAGATCAGAACCATTTTACTCCAACCCAGATTATTTGTGCAATGTGTAGTACCATTTCACTGCGTGTAGTAAGCTTAATAAAGCAAAAGAGGAGTTTGGCATTCAAGTTTAAGGTTGTGTCATGTGGCTTTGCTTGCTCTTTTTGCAGATTGGATCTGTGTAACTTGTTCTCTGTATGAATACTCTTTACTATTAATGAGTGAATCCTGGGGCTTCCTTTTTGCAGATAGTCTGGAATTTTCTAAAAGTTCAATTGGCTTTTGCTGTTGAGCTCTATTAAAATCAATGTTTAGCCTCAACATTCTGGAGTGCATGTCTCATGTTCCAGCAGGCAATAGCCACTCTACTGCTCACAGTCACTCACCCCCTGTCTAAACATTGCTGATGAATTCTCATCTTGGACTTGACACTGACCAGCCCTCCTTCCTGCAATGCCCACCACATACTCCATTCTGACCCCCTCCTCAGACTGGCCAGATCATTCTCACCATTCAAGTCTCAGCCCAAATTCCAAGTGCTACCCCAGGCCAGCACTGTTGACATTTTGGAGAATTCTCTATAGTGGGGCTGTCCTGTCCATTGTGGGATGTTTAGCAGCATCCCCAAACTCTACTCACCACATGCCAGTAGCACATTTTCCCCCAGTTCTGACAAACAAAAACAACTCCAGACATTACCAAATGTCTCTTCGGAACAATGTCCCCAGTTGAGAAGCATTGTCCTGCCTACAGTCTCCCTTTACTGTTCCAGTCCAAAGTGACTTTTCCCTCCTCTGAATTGTGAGAATTGGTGCTCTCAAGTTACTTAGACACATTAGCTATGAAGTGGAGAGCAAATGAGAGAGGAGACAGCAATTTCTTACTTGTATTTTGGGGCTTGGATTTTCCTACCAGAAAATTGCTTTGTAAACAAATACTGTGTTTCATTTATTTGCTAAACATCCTTTTGGCAACCAGGATTGACATACACAAACAGATGACCCAGTAGACCAAGAGAAAATCCATAAATTCTACTTTTACTGCAGACAATAAAAATTAGCATTTTAATTTCTTTTGCAACATGCTGGCCAGCACTTTTTATGTTACTTGCACTTCTTGTGTAGGTCAAGGGCCAATAAAGACAAGAAAGCCAATATTTAAATATTCTTTTTTTTTTTTGGTACCGGGAATTGAACTTGGGACCTTGTGCTTTCGAGGCAGGCAGCAGAACCACTGAGCTAAATCCTCAGCCCCAAGAGAGCCAATATTTTCACTTTCCTGCCATGCTCCACGTACCTCACCATGACCTAGCCACAGAAATCCCTTTCCAGGAAGGCTCAGGGCAAGGGGACCTGGGAGAAGAGTCTTAGGGTCCCTGAAATACTTTGATAAGAAGTAAATCTAGGCCAGGCATGGTGGCACATGCCTGTGATCCCAGCACTCAGGAAGCTGAAGCAGGAAGATCGCCTTGAGTTCAAGGCGAGGCTGGACTACATAGTGAGTTCAAGATCAGCCTGAGCTACATAGCCAGACCCTGCCTCAAAAAAAAAAAAAAAAAAAAAAAAAAGAGGGATTCTAAGTAGATTACTTGCCTCATTTTTAAAAGTATTATGGAGTCCTCCCTCACCCTACTCTTTTTACTTTTCTTCTTAGGAAAAAATGTAAAGGTACAGAATAATTTCAGAAGCAGAAAAATAGGCATCAGTAAACCTTTTCTTCAGAGGCTGTTGTCTTAGTTTCTTTTCTCTCATTGCTAAGACAAAATAACCGACACCCAAAGTTAAAGTGGAAAAGGGTTTATTTAGCTCACAATTTGTAGAGGCTTCATTCCATAATCAGCTGGCTCCAAGGCAGAGTGGCACATGGCAAAGGGGTGTTCCAGAGGAGAAACAGCTCATGGCACCCACACTGCCCCTTTTATCTTATCCAGAGGACTGGGATTAGGGCAGTGCCAAAGCAGTCACTCAGTGTAGTGGTTCAGTAATCACACACCACCCTTAATCCTAGCATCACACACTCTAGATTCAGCCACCTCTGAGAAGGCCACCTGTGACTGGATGAGGCCTTGGGGGACATCTACACCCAAACCATAAGAGCTACCATATAAATGACATGCCCTGCCTCCTCCTAGCCTTTCTTAGTATGCCTTGTTAGCTGTTGAGGTCATATCACACAATTTTATTTTGCTTCTTTGTTTAATAAGCATCTTTGCATGTCATCAAAAATTCTTTATAAACACCTTTTAAATGGCTGCAAAACATTACCTTGAACTGAGAATGACTTCCCTAAGCCACTATTATTGTGCTCTTCACACTGTCTTAAATATTTTGCTGTTATTATAAACAATGCTGCAAAGAACATCTTTGTGCATAAATCACCATCTTTGTTTAGTAATGTTTCCCCAGGATGGAGTTTTAGAAGGGGCCTTTCTGGGTTACTCATGGGTTTTTTTTTTCCTTTTGTACTGATAGACCATCTTCTTTCCTCATACTGTTATTTTTATGGCAGATCTTTCATTGGTCAGCTCCTTCCTTACCCTTGAACTCTGCCTTCCACAGTTTCCAATACTAGAACTTCTGAAACTTCCCAGCCAATCCTACTTGAGACAGAGAGTATTTTGAGTCTCTACAACCTTTCGTCAAACTGCCACAATTCAATGGGACTTAAGCTAATTTGCTCTATCAGTTCTAATGTCCCTGGGCTACCATGACTCACTTTCCCTTGGATTTCTTGTAGGTGGAAGAGCTAAAGGACGTGCTTCCCAGCCTCCCACTGTCTATCTACCTTCCCCTTTGCTTTATACACCTGAGGGCAGCTACAACCTCCTCAGATAGCATACATAGCAGGTACTAAGAGAGGTCAAGACAAGACCCCCTTGGCATGTGTCATGCTGACCATGCCAGTCCAAGTTCCTGGATGTTCCCATGGGAGGGAGCACTAAGGGAGTGGCCTCAACCAAGCAAGTCAGGAGCACAATGAGAAGGAGGACCTGTGGGCAAGTGCCTTGACTGAGGATTAGGGTGAAACACACAGGAAAAGTTGCAAGGGGATTTCATTGGTGCTTTTAAATGTCACTAGGTCATGGTCAAGGGAGAGTGGTAAGGGGAATTTGCAGCAGGTGCCAACCTCATCACACTGATTCACTTTGGTTGCTTGGGTAGAATGCCCAGAGACTGTTTATGAGGATATTGAGGCATCAGGAAAATATGAAGCTGTGAAATTTGCAGTACAAGCAGGCACTCCACCTATGATTGGTAGGAGATGGTGGACAAATACCCTAGCTCCTTCTCCCTGGATAGTGTAGTGCTGATGCATGTGATCTGCCTTTCTTCCCAGGAGTCACCAGTAAGATAAACTCCAGTGTCCTACAGCAGTGCCTTATTTCACATTGGGCACTTTACTGGCTTATTCCCCCTGCTGTGTGCTTTCCACCATTCACCTTCCTGTGTCTCCTGGCAACACCTCCCAAATTAACTGCCCTTGCCCTGAGGTCTGCTTGATGAGGACTCCAAACCAAGTCTCCTAGAGAGAACTGTAGGCTAGTCCTCACCAAATACATACCCAATGCCCGCTATATCAGTAGTACTGTAGAGCTATAGGACCTGTGATTTCAAGGCCTATACTTCAGTTTCTGAATTTGATTTTATTTATGTGATTTTTTTCATGCTATGTTCTAATGACTTCTAAGAGAATCTAAAAGCATCAGGAGCATACCACACTCTAGTGTGGCCACCTGGGCAACAGCAAATTTGGAAAGAGGTGCAGGGATTGATTAGGGACCCGCCAATATTAAAATTAATTAACTGCAGGAGATCTGATTACTCTAAATGGTAATTACTCATCATTTCCACCCCAGGATACAAAATAGTTGTGATGGGCACCTACAGGTTGCTAAGAATTAATTCACCAAGATTTTGAGTGGGGCACATTGTGTATTTTTTAAGTAGCAAAGAAAAATCTTCATTGAAACTACTGCCCTGACTGGTTTACACTCCTCCATCCACTGTAACTCTGGCCAGTGGAGTAAGCCATTACTTTGCCAATTGTCATTAAGTAGCCTTCAGACTTGAAGACTTTTTATCAAAAAGCAATTTTTACACATATGTCCATATGAAATAGTCATTAATCCAGAACAAAAAAAGTGCAGTTGTTGTGGACCCTTAGACTTTTACCCCAAGTCTATTAATTTCAAATTATATATACAGTATTTATTTAACACCCTTGACTATCGTGTTTCTTTTGTGGTCTTCCTAGAGAAGCATGTTTGTCAGTAAGGTGTGGTAAATAAATATAGTAAGGAGGCTTCCCAAAGTGGACATACTATAGCTATAAAGAGAAGGAAGAAGCATCCCTACCTTGGCGAATTCTGCCCTGAGGTATCATTTACTTTATGGGCAACTAATCCTATGTACATCCATGACCCCTGGGGACATCGGTACATTCTAAGATTATATCCCCAAACAAAGCTTTGTTAAATATACTTTTCTATGGACTCAGGTAGTCATGTAGGAAATTCTAAGAAAATATGGTAAAATATTAAATTGCAAAACCAGGATGCTTAGAGGAGTAAACTTCTGTATCTGGCACCTGGAACACATGGGAAGTATTTCGTTTCACCAGCAGTTCTGGAGAAGTAGGGCCTTACTGCATGGAAGCACGGTATGGAATCAGTAGTGTCTGAGCTGGGTAACTTTATCACACTCACTTCCCCTGTGCTAAACTCATTGTGCCAATATAAATACTGGGTGCTTAAAATCATTAAAGGAGAAGAATGTTCTCCTTTCAGCTAAAAAGTGGTATATCAAAAGTAAATGAGCCCACCACTGTATGATTACCTTATGAATCATCACAAAAGTCAGCCTCTAATTACACAGACACTGATGAGCCCAGTTCTGTCCCATCACTTTGGCTCTGCAGTAGGTCTTCGAAAGCTCACACTGAACATGTTTAAAGCTGGGGTTTCTAGAGCAGTCATTCTGAGCTCTTTGGATTTGTTGTTTTGTTTTGTAAGAGGGCAGCCATTCTCTTAAAATGTCTTGCATAAATGGGTAAGTTAAAGCTCTGGAGAATAAATCATCCATCCATCCATCTTCTGAGACACTTTTCACCTCAAAAGTTGAGCTAGGTATGGAGGAAATCTTTAGAAATAGTAGAATTCTTTTAGTATTAAGGCCAAAACTACACCCACCACACACACGCATACACACACACACACACACACACACACACACAGGTTTTATGTTTTTTACAACAGTGATTTTTTATTATAGTAAATTACATGTAACATAAAATTTGCCGCTTAAAATTGTACATCTTAAAGAATACAATTCAGTAGCATTAAGTATGTGCACTTTGTTGTACAACAGTATCTAGTTTCAGAATTTTCTCATCAACTCAAAAGAAAACTCCATATTCATTAAAGAGTCACTCTTCATTTTGCCCTCCTCCCTCTGCTCCTGGCAAGTACTAATCTACTTTCTGTCCCTCTGGATCTTCCTATTCTGAACATTTCACATAAATAGAATCTTACAATCTGTGGATCTTTTGTGTCTGGCTTCTTTCACTCAGCGTTATGTTTTCAAGGTTCCCCCGTGTTGCAGCATATGTCAGCACTTCATTCCTTTTTGTGGCAGTGCAATATCCATTGTATGAACAGACCACTTTTTATTTATCCATTATATCATGTTGTTTTTAATTTAACTGACTGCAAGACACTTGTATTTGACAAGAATCGAAATCCTTCAGATTTTTTTTTCATTTTATTTGAAATCCAAAGTAAAAGCCACTACAGTTGGTTTTTGTGCCTTGAAATTAATATAATATCCTGAAGGTCAAACCCTTGTGTTGATTCTGGGGCCAATTACTAGAAATTGTTATGGAACAGCCTCAGCATCTTACACTATCTACCGCAGGCAATTGGCAATGTTCAACCATTATAGTTTATAAAATAGCTTATAAACTAGGATATGCTTCAAAATATTAATTCACCTCTATATTAGGTTTAATAGAGAACGTAGTTCTTTTAAAAACAAACAAATGATTCTGGCAACATAGTACAGTAGTACCTCAATTCACAAATTTAATTTGTTCTACAATTGTGTGTAAGATGGCCACATTTGTGTTTGTGTGGGAAAGATGGCTGCAGTCTTGTATGTCACCTGATGCAGAGTTTGCAAAGAAACACAAAATTTTGCAAAATGCTTCCGTTTGCAAACCAAATTGTTTGCAAACAACAGCATTCATAAACCAAAGTACCACTGTAAATATTTACTAAATGTGAATTACCTTCTCTTTGGGCTTTATTAAAGTTATACAATAAAGATTATTCTCAAATGAAGCAATTTTATAAAGGTCATGCAAAATCTCCCCCAGAACCTCAGCACCCTCCTAAGCAAGGTCTTCCCTGGCACCTCTGATTTCTGAAGAAGACCTGTGCTGCTCGCGCCCTCATTCTAGTAAAAGGGATGGGATCACAAAGTACAAAGAATCTGTAAAGTGAGGAGAATATGAATTCAACTTGCAACTGTAAGTCAAGGTTTTCTCTCTAGCCTGGCCCAGTAAGATCACGGATCAGAAGTAACCAACAAGAAGCTAAAACTCAAGTTGGAGATACATTAGGCATGAGTGCTTAAGCGAGTACATGTGTACATTTGTATGTGTGTGTGTGCATGTGTGTACTTGCCTGCTTACATGGCCACATATTCTTAACATGAATAACACTGGGATTATCAATCATTTCAGCCTATCAGTGGCTCTTCTCCACCTCATTAAAATAAGTACTTAATGACCAACTCACCCAAAGCCCAACATCAGATTTGACCACCCCCTCATCTTCCACATTGTGTTCAAAACTCTTAGAGGCAGTGTTTATGCACTTCAGTTGCTACCGTTTTAAAGATCCTTAGGTATGTACTCAGTGAGAACGTGAAACATACTGTTTGTAGCTCTGGACTGGTGACTCAAACTTACCAGTTTATGGACATCGTAAGGTTTCAACTGTACCCACAGTTTGCATTTCATCAATGAATTGGATATATACCAAACATTTTATATTTTAGCAAAAGTACTGCATATCTATGAGGACAAAGACGAAAAACAGCTAGTACAAGTTTGCATTATGCTTCCGGTAATCAAATGAAGTGTTTTGTTTTCTTCTAGTCTCCCAAATCAGCATTTATTAGTGCTGCAAAAAAGGCAAGACTAAAGTCCAACCCAGTCAAAGTACGCTTCTCCGAGGAGGTCATCATCAACGGCCAAGTGTCGGTGAGTTGACAGTCACCTGTTTTGTGACTCCAAGTCACTGAGGCAAGTCCATTGCACTCAAGCAAAGTCAGTAATCTTTCCAGAAGGATCTATCTGAACCTGGTTGTTGGTTTGCACAGGGGTGTTGACCCTCAGGATGATGACGGGCTTTAGAGATCCTTGGGCTGTGCCTTAATCCCCTCTCACAGAGCCAAGATATGGGAAGGCCAGTGTTTCCTAGAATGTTCTCGGTGTTAGGAAGTGCTTTACAAAGGAGTCCATTTAGTGTGGAAGACTGGCACACGTTCATGCTGAGTTAAATATGCCTCTTTGAAACTACCTCCAACTAAGTGTTCTTCCACAAAATAGACCATTATGTATTTTGAGAAAAATATTAAGCTTCCATTCTGAATTTTTCCCTCTGAGCAAAATAAGTTTTCTGATCTTTCAACAAATCAAAATAGCAAAGAAGCCATGTGCTGGAAAGATTTTTGCATTCATAGGCAGAGCCCCCAGACCTGGAGAAAGCAGGACCTTCTTCTCCCAATTGCCACTTCCCATGTCACCCTCCAAAGTCCCATTCTATCATGGCCTCTCCTGCTCACCTCAGTGGACCCTTGTGAATCCTTCAAATACAGGATTGTGATACACAATATATTTGCAACAAGATGGTCCCACTTGAAGGGTGGAAGGTTCCAGGCACAGAGGATCCGAAGGGTCATCTGAAACTGACCTTTTCTGCTGGGAGCTTTTCCAACCATAAGACTGGGAATCTTTAGAAAGAGCATGATCCTAGAAGCTGCTACAGCAGTGTCAGTGTTGCTTCATTACTGGACATAACAGGGCTCATGGGTGAGGACAGCTCTAAGCGCTGGTGGTCTCCTGTAGCCTCGTCACAGACCTGTGGATGCCAGACCTTCGGTCATGTGTCTGCTCCTCAGCTTTAATGACTTCTTTCCCAGTCGACCCCACTCAGTTCTGGGGTGCCATTTGTTCTGGACTTGGATGCAGACTTACTCAGTGAATTGGGTAGCAGGAAAGCCATGTTGGGAAGTCAGCAGAAGTAGGAAGGAGGGGGAGAAATTCAGAAAGAAATAGGCAGTGAAAGGCAGGTAAGCTGTTAAGAAAATATGTAGGGGTTGAACTTGCTCAGACTGTAAGACTGGCAAATGTCTGAATATCCTGTCTGCAGACCAAGGGGTCCACGCTTTCGTGATTGCTGAGTTCCCCCAACCCCTATGAACTTTGTGATCGACTACATGTGCATTAGTCAGTTCCCTCCCAGGACTACAGAACTCCTGCAAACGTGCCTTCTCCTTCTCCTGCCCCTACTGTCATCTCTCTCATCTCTCACAATGTTCAATTGAAAAAAATCCGAAGGAATACATTTCTGCTATTTACTTTTAATTGTGTTTTAAGCTGGCATCTTTTTAAGTTATCTCCAAATTGTGATCTGCTCACTATAGACTTAATGATTTACTCTCTTAACACACTAACCTTTTCTTTATATTTTCCTTTTGAGTTTGAGGAACGTTTCTAAATGGATTAAAAAGAGTTTCACAAAGTAACGTCACATTCTGAGCTAGTTAATGCTTGGGACTCACTGTGTTAATCACTTGTGATATTACTGCCATTAGGTGCCAGCAACAGCCCAGCTCTGGTCCCTGTGCTGCTCAATTCATCCTGCTCTATGCAAGTCTGCGCTTGTAATTCCAAACAGAGGCTGATTACAAAGGAATTGTGTTTGTGATTGTATTTCCCAATGGGAATCTTGAATTTTTTTTTTTAAAAAACGCACCTAATTGATTTTTTGATGGGCAAATGTCTTTTATTTCAATCAGGTGAGTTAACTGTAGCTGGAAAAAGATGTTGCTATGAACATCTTAACTCAGATATCGCCAGAGGGACAGCTTGGTTGGCTTTTGAGAGTTTGATTGCTTTCTTATGTTGTGGTTAGGATAAACTATAGATGTGTTTCCAGTACCAGAAGTAGAATTCTAGTTCGACTGACCTGTACTAACTACCCCCACATTGTTTTGTTAAACAGGAAACGGTTAAAGACAATTCACTTCTTTTTATGCCAAATGTTTTGAAAGTCTATCTGGAAAATGGGCAGACCAAATCATTTCGCTTTGACTGCAGCACCTCCATAAAGGTAAGACAATCTGATAACCTTGGTACCTGGACACTGCCAGGTACGAAGTAAAAGACGCACGGTGAGGCCAGTGTAGCAGCACCTTCTTTTAGAACTGTTCTCTTATTTCTGCAATTGTGTTGATTGCTTCCATATAAGGTATGAATACTTAAATATTCATATAATATATGAATACTTAAAATCAAATCAAAACAAAAAGCTTAAACCCAGAAGGTTCTGTTCTTAACCACCTCGGTGTTACAAAATGTTATATAACATGCTATCAGTGAAGAAACACTAGGCTTGTCATTTTAATGTAACTGCAGAGTAATTAAAATAACATGATTGTCACCAAGAGGGGTTGGCACCCTGCCCAAAGCCAGCATGATTTCTCAGCAATGTCAGCCACCAAGATTAAGATGTTAGCTGTTAATTGAATATCTGCTATTTTGGTGTCCAGCAAAAACAAGGGGCAAACTAATGTAACGATAATGCTTACTTTTAATTGCTGTAACTAATTTCATGGGAATGATGCATACAGAGTCGGGAATGAGGAAGATGGGTGGAAAGGAAGAACTACAAAGCAATCCTATTATTTCAGAGCCACAGGTGAGTTTTACATAATAGGCATCATAGCAAAGCATATGGGTTTTTCCCCCATGCTTTTCCTGAAAAAGAAAAGTGCATATTCTCTTTTTTTATCGGACAAAAGTCTGTTCAGAAATTGATTGCTCCCTAATGTTTCATCAACCTAAAATAGGCTTTCTTCAAATGGCATAGTAATAAAGGTTCTATGGATGTAAAAGAAAAAAAAAAGTACCTAGTGATGATCTGTACAAATAATCTATCAAAAGAATATCAACTCCATGTCAAAAATGTCTATCAATAGTCAACCCCTAGTTCTCAGTGTTTTAAATTAACCAGCATGGACCTCACGTTTGGAAGCATTTCTGCAAAGACCCACTCACTGCATGTTCTCATTGTCATGATACCAGCAAGCAGCTTGTTTTGAATTGCTTTAAATATGTGGTGATTTAGGAGGCAACAGAGTGGATGATATTAGTAGATTGATGTTAGAGCATTAAGTCATCCTTAAATCATTCCAGGTGAAATACTAACTTCTCTCATCCAAGGCTACTAATTTTAAATGAGGATGACTGACAAAGCCTTGTTCCTTTTCTTCTCTATTCATTACCCATTTATGGTGAGATGGTAATCGAATTATTGATCGACTGATGCAGGAGTTGGCCAGCTTTTTCAGGGAAGGGCCAGATAGCAGATACTTTAAGTTCTGGGGGTTCAGTCTTCCTGTTGCATCATGAAAACAGCCACAGACAGGGGAGTTAGGGGAGTCCTTAAGACTACACACAGATTCAATGATTCACTTAAAGGATGCACAAAACTCAGCAATTTGTCAGCCTCATGGTTACAGTTTATTACAGCAAAAGGCCAGAGAAGGAAATCAACAGTGGGCAAGGGTACATAGCTGGGGCTGGGGTGGAGTGGTGTGGGCAAAGAGCCTTCCAGTGTCCTCTCCCAATGGATTCTTGCAGACAGCCCTTCATTCTCCCAGAAATGATGTGTGGTGATACGCATGGGGGTACTTCCAACAAAGGAAGCTCCCCTGAACCTTGGTGTCCCAAGATTTTATTGTGATGCAGCTGACCACTCGCCTGGCCTTTAGGCAGGTTACTATGCTATTGCACAGGCCACATGTGAACAAATTGGCAAGGCCAGATGGACCTACAGGCCACCATTTGCAGATCTCGAAATGACCCATAGAGCTAGACTACTACCATTCTCTCTGACACCAGGGCCTTGTTCTGCTCGGTTCCTTGCTGTTGGACTCCCTACCCCATTCAAAGCTGTAGGCAATGACTTGAGTGCATTTCTTAACAGAAACAAATCTAAATTTAAGAAAGATTTGCTGTTAATTCCCTCTGGCCTCTTTATTATAGGAACCCACACTAGACTGAGTTTGATTTCCCCAAGGATTGTGTATGACAATGAGAAGATGAGGAGCAATGCAAAGAGTTCACATCAAATTCAAGTTATCTTATCTTGCACCAAACAGCCTTATTATCACAATAGACACTGGCTGGTAGGCGTAAAATAGAAATAGTACAGTTATGAAAGGAATATGACACTGTTTAATAAAAATTGCCAAAATTCTTGCTACAGAGTTACAATAGGGAAAAACTGTAGCTATCAATTTTCTAGTGCCCTCCCTGGTGGTTGAGGAGAATGTTTTCTAAAGCATGTGTTGCTATACAAAAGGCTGATTTTGTTTTCTCTTTCCTGCACCTTGTGCAAAAATTATAAAGCAGAGAATTTTTTCAGGAAATTCAACATGGCTCAGGCATTCCTGTTGCACAATTGAGGGTGGGTGGATGTGGGGATTTCATTTTAGTAAGGGCTGAAATTTTTTTAAAGGGCCACAGAGAAGAATCCAAACATCTGAAAAGTCAGTAAAAGAAAATGTTACATACAGCAGAGTTTCTCTATGTTGGCACGATTGAGATTTTGGACCAGATAATTCTTTGCTGTGGGGCTGTCTTGTGCATTGTAAGATGTTTAGCAGTGTCCCTAGCATCTACACATTCATCCCCCACCCCACTGTGACAACAAAAATGTCTGCAGAAATTTCTAAATGTTGCTGTGGGGCAGCATTTCCCTTGGTTGAGAACCAGTGTTCTATGGGATTGTTAGCATCTGAACATAGTTACCTTGAGGAGGGATCATTTCCTACTTTTCAAGTACATAAGAAAGTAAAGGATGAAGAGATTACTTTTGCACTGCAGTAAATGTGTGCATTTGTGCCTGGGACCCTTTTCTAATGACACATGTTTAATCTTAGAAAAGATTACCAACAAAGCTTGCTTATTCCACCTTCCCCAGAAACGTTAAATGAACGTATATTTTATAGTGCTCTACCTCTGCACCAAACAGTGTTATAATAAATGCTTTCTATATATGGACTCATTTAATTCTTATATCCATTCCAAGGCAAGCATTATTATCATCCCCACCTGACAGATAGGGAACTAAGATACTTAGAGATTAAATATCTTGCCCAAAGCTGCATAGCTAAGAAGCAGTGGAGCTGGATTAGAAAACCAGATGGACCATCTCTGGAGCCCACAGTCCCCACCACCAGCACACTGCCCTTTCCTTCAGCAGGATAGGACCGGGGCCAGCAGGCTATGTTTGTGAAGAGCCAGAGAGCAAGTAGTCCAGGCCACTCAAGCCTCTGCTCAGTTCTGTTGATGCATTGCTCAAGAGCAGCTATCAACAAAAGAGGAAGAAATGGGCCTGAACCTGTCCCAACAAAACTTTCTTTACAAAACTGGCAGTGGGTTGGATTTGCCCTGCAGACCTTCTTCTGCCAAGCCCTGGGGAAGAGCACTTTCAGAACTCATTTAATCACTACCTCATTTAGTAGAGAGGAGACTTGAACTGAACAAGCTATACCATCTATTGACAACCTTTCTCATTTAAGACTAAGTAATAGGAAAGCTGTGCTTCTGGCTATTCACCTTGTTACCACTCTGTTTTGAGTGCCATAGAGAATTTGAGTGGTGGTAGAGGCCACGAAAAGGCCAAGGGAAGGAAAGCCTCATTTCTGTGTCTTTCGGGTCTTTGCAGCATCACATTCCAGAATCAAGCAAAGGTACACAATTTTGAGATGTGAAGCCTGAATATGTTACAACTCTCCAAGCATTGTAGACTCCAGAAAAGAGCAGCCTGTAGTTTGATCTCATTGTGTCAATGTTTTCTCTGCAAGGATGTCATCTTAACTCTTCAAGAGAAGCTCTCCATCAAAGGCATTGAGCACTTTTCCCTCATGCTGGAGCAGAGGACAGAAGGGGCCGGGACCAAGTTGCTCTTGCTGCATGAACAGGAGATGCTAACTCAGGTCTGTGAGACATCACCCTCAGGGGCAAAGCTGCTGGGGCCAGCAGAGCCCATGCAGCCTCAGAACACCCCTCCCTCTATCCCTTTAAATGCAGTGACTGCATCCCCAGTGGCCCCACTGAAGGAACCACTGAAATTCGCAATGCATTTTATACCTCAAGGTGATGGTCTCTTTTTGGTCAATCTTTCATAGCCTGTCATTTGGTCACCTAAACAGATTTGTCATCCAAAGACCCAGCAGCTACTCACAGGGAATATAGCTCTG
Organism: Heterocephalus glaber; assembly: GCF_000247695.1. The sequence goes on along the minus strand of NW_004624882.1, from coordinate 1,583,766 downwards.
TTGAATTCTATTTTATGTTATTGCAATGACTTGTTTGACTGTTTTGATCACTGATCTCTTTAAATCATTAAAAAGAAATGGTTTCTGAGAATATGTAAATAAAACTAAAATCATATTTAGTTGTTTGAAATTCTGCATGCATACTGAAGACTTTTTTGCATAGCCTGAAATCTCTTCCCCGGTCTTTCCTGCTATAAATATGTGATCTGCCAAGGTGTCCCAGTTCCTGGTTACCAAGATGCCACCCTTATCTGTCCTCTGGAGAGAAAAGCAGGCTGTTTGGCTGCTGAATTCAACAGAGCACCCTCACTTAGAATTTCACACCAGCAGTCTTTGTGGAATGCCTTAGACATTTCAACAAATGCACTCTACCTTGGAGACTGTGGTGATGAGAGAACGTTAGAGGGAGGTCATGAGAGAACACCAGGTGCTGAAGCATGACGATAGCACCAGATGGACGGAGGAACAGGAAGCACCATCACAGTAGAGTGTTTCTTGGTGGTGGCATAATTAAAAGTTGGTGCTGCACACATCAGGTCCTGCAAATATCCCTTCTTCTCTTGACTTAATCCATTTCAATTTACTGTATTGGAAAGCTGCTATTTGTGTTGGTTCATATTCCTATCTGTAAACTTGACCAATCATTTCTATCAGGCTCAAATCTACTGATACTTTTGTTGCTTTTTGAACTATTTTTATTAGCGCATGTTTCCAGGACTAGTCGTGACTGCATTCATCATGGGGAGTCGATACATGTACATAACACACCTTCTTCTGTCATCCCTTTTCCTTCCCTTCTCCTCTCACCATCTCTTGATCCCCTTCTCTTTTGCAGAAGAACTATCTTCCTGTTTGCTGTTATCTTTTATTTTGCTCTTTATTTATACTGTGGGTTTCTCATATAAGCAAAACCATACAATGTTAATTTAAGCCTATATCTGATTTATTTCACTTAACATCATGGTCTTGGTGCATTCATTTCCCTTCAAGTGCCCTCAAATGTAGCCCTCTTTATGGCAGAGTAATGCTCCATTCTGTATAGATACCACATTTTCTTTATCCATTCAACTGCTGATGAACATATAGGTCACTTCCAAGATTTAGCTACTATAAATTGTGCAGCTATAAACATGAGTATGCATGGATCATGTAATATGATGTCTTTAACTCTTTCAGGAAGATACCTAGAAAATAGCTGGGTCAAATGGAACTTCTAGTCATGTTTTTTGAGGAATCTCCATACTGATTTCCATAGTGATTGTACTAGTTTACATTCCCACCAACAATATAGAAAGGTTCCTTTTTCCTCAAAGCCTCACCAGCATTTGTTATTATTTGATTTCTTGATGATGGCCATTCTTTCTGGGTAAGATGGGATCTCAGTGCAGTTTTAATTTACATTTCTCTGATGGACAGCAATCACATCCAATGATTACTATTTTAACCTGTGCCAAAGCACTCTTGGAAGTGGATAACATTACGTAGGAACAAGCCCTGGTAGACAGAGTCCCTCGTGTGGGAGCTGTGTCTGCAGCTGATTTCCCCCAGAAGCATAATTTAAGGATTAGAATGCATGGGGCTTGTTTGGAAGCAGATCTCAGGAAATTCTGGAAGAGGAATTGGGGAGGGAAATGGAAAAAGCTGGGAAGCCAATGAAGAATGTGTTACTGCCAGTTTCCACTGTGGGCCACAGAAGCTCAATCCCACTGGGAGGACTGAATACACATGTCAGAGGTGTCCCATGCCACGGGAGAGGCAGCTGGGGCATTTGGCCCCCAACATGAGGTCTGTTGTTGGTGGTGGGCTATGCCTAAGGACAGTCTTTCCTTGGTTATTCAGGTTTGCCTCATGCTGTCAGATGGTTCCAGGTACTGTACTAAAGGGCTGTTAGCCCGCAGCAATAAGTGCCAAGGAGTTGTGAGCAGACAGCAAGTTACTGTGAGTCTAGCGAAAGCCCCATAGCTTTATGTTTCCATTTATCGTTTCTGAGCCCTAGTAACACCTAGGTTGTGGGATAGCATCATGCTGATTAACCTGAACAAGGACACTTCAAAAGCCTCTTCTGGAACTCAGTAAGCAACTCTTAAGCAAATTGGTTTAAATATCCTGGTCAAACCAGATCTGTGCCTTTGAAGTCAATGCAGTGCAGTTATTACCATTTCTGAACAGGATAAAAATTGGTATATTGAAATGTATGTGTGAATTTCTATGCCCTACCATGCGCTGTCTTCCCTCTTTCCCTCACCTGCTTCCCCCCTCTCCCATAGTACTCTCTCCCAGGAGCAGTTCCTTAATAAGCTCCTCGAATGCAAACCCTCATCTCAGGTTCTGCTTCTGGGCAGCTCAACCTAAGCTTCAAGGTAAGGTGCCCTTTTCAGGGAATGAGTATGTACAAGGAAGGAGTGATCAAAATATACAGTGAATGTTCAAATTTTTACAAATTGGACCGGGATGTAGCTCAGTGGTGCTGTGCCTGTCCAGCAAGCACAAGGTCCTAAGTTTGATCCTGGTACCGGAAAATAAATGAATAAAAGAGTTTTAAAAATTATCACAGTAAAAGACACATTGCCATTAATCCCCCTAACTTTGAACACACTTATCCCATCATTCTTACCACTTCCTGAAGCAGCTCTAGAAGTCCTCTTTTGTGTCTTTATGAGGAGTGATCAAAGTACAGTGGATGCTGCTGCTGAGAGTCATCCAATGGAAAGACAGGCTCATAAAAACATGATGGTGTGCCCTCATCCACCTGAGTCACCAGTCCTGGCACTGTGAAACTTCGTGGCTCTTCCCCAAAGTCAAAATGACCATGAAAGGCAAACATTTCCAATAGATTAAGGACATTAAAGTAACCTCAACAGTACAACTAAAGTCAAGTAAGTACAAAAGAGGACTTCCAAAACTACTCCACAGAGTGGCAAGAATGATGATGTAAGTGTGTTTGAAGTGAGGGCATTTCAGGGGAATTCTTGGTAATGTGTCTTCTATTGTAATAATTCATTTATATTTAAGCACATACCATATTTTTTATCACATCTCCTATGCTAAATACAAAAAGAACTTCAACTGCTTCTCTCCTTAGTGTTGAAGAAAGCTGACTTTGCTTTTGTGTCCCTCAGCCATTTCTCAGTTAGCACTGAAGTGTTTTTGTGTCATGGCTCTGCTCTTCCAGGTGACACAGAGGCCCAGCTCCCATAAGATGAGGTGTCTTTTCCGAATTAGCTTTGTCCCAAAGGATCCGATTGACCTGTTAAGGAGAGATCCAGTTGCTTTCGAGTATCTTTACGTTCAGGTACGTGAAAATTTTGTTATGTTTTAGATGAATGTTGTAGGATAAACTAACTTTGGCTTTTTCTCTGAATTTTCGAATTATGAAACTTCCTTGTCTTCTAAGTTCCATGAATTTTAAAATGATTATGTGGTACTCTTTTTATTTTCATATTTGATTTTGAAGTAATGTAATACTTCAAAAAAAGTTGCAAGAGTAGTCATCTAAACCCTCCATCCAGATGCACAGAGTAATATTTTGCCACAGGCACTTGATCTTTGGCGTTGATACATATTCCCTGTCTTTCCACAGAAACACACACACACACAATTTTTTTCTAAAACATATGAAAGTGAGTTGCCAAAATCAAATTGTTTTACTCCTAAATGCATTGTGGATATTTCTAATAACAAGAACACTGTCTTACATAACCATTGTATAATTAACAAAATCAAGAAAGTTAGGACAGAGGATGTAACTCAGTGGTAGAGTACTTGCCTACCATGCACAAGGCCCTGGGCTCAGTCCTTAGCACTAAGAAGGAAGAAAGAAAAGCAGGAAGGAAGGAAGGAATTTAACACTGACGCACTTCCATGATCTCAACTATACTCCACATCCAAAGCATGCCTATTGTCCTCCTCCTAATGTTCTTCATATCAATTTCTTTCTGGAACAGAGTCCACCACAGGACACAGGATCCCATTTTGCATTTAGTCTCTCTCTCTCTTTTTTTTTTTTTTTTTTGCATAAGTTTGTTTTTGTTTTTTTTTTTTTTTTTTGGTACTGGGGATTGAGCTCGGGACCTTGCTCTTGCAAGGCAGGTGGCGGAACCACTGAGCTAAATCCCCGGCCCTGCATTTAGTCTCCTTAGTCTTCTTAAGTCTGAAACATTTCTCAGGCTTTCTTTGATTTTCATGACCTTGAGAGATTTGAGGATTACTGATCAGCTACGTCGTAGACATCTGTCAATTTGGGGTCCTCTGGTGTTTTCTCATGATTAGATTGAGGCTGTGCATTTTGGAAAAAACAACAAGAGTGGCTTTGTTTCCTCAGTGTGTCACATCAGGAGGCACATGATGGCATTTTATCCCCTTAATGGCAAGCCTAAATGTGACTCTTAGTTAGGCAGTATCCTCCAAATCTATCCTCCCCCAAATCACTTTTTCTTTTGTAATGAATAAGTCGTTTGTGGGGAGTCACTTTGCAACTCTGTTTTTATGTTATACTCCATCACACTTTCACCCACTTGCCTTAGTATTAATTGATGACACTTACCTAAATAAATTATTATTATGATGGTTGAAAATGACGTGTTTGACTCTATTATTTCTTCATTTATTAATCAGCATGCTACTGTCAAAAACAGTTTTCTTTCTCCTTTATTTACTTATTTATGTATTGCTTACATTGTTCTGAAATATCATGAAATCCACTATACTGAAAGTATCAATTTCAGGTGATAAAACTCTAAGAGAATAGAATCTCTTCTAGATTGTCTATCTAATATTCGATCCTGAGCTATAATTTCTCAAAAAGTAAAGCTTCCGCGAATGTGTACCCAGCACAGTTTGTCCCAGAGGAAACTTATCTAATTTGATATTTAGGAGGTGGTCCTAGGTTTTTCTATAACTGCATCCTATTATTATCATTTAACTTTCCAATATAAGCACATTACATAGTAACCCATTTATCTAATGCTTAGGCATCTAGCACTAGAACTATTCAGAGAGGTTGTAAATCTCTATGTTACTTTTTCCCCTCAAAAAAAAGAGAAAAAAACAAAAATGAAACAAAACAATAAAAAAAGGACATGCTTTCTCTTCAACTGGGGATAACTGCACAAGGCAAAGTGACTGGAGCCATGCATAAACAATAAAAAGCCACAAAGTTGGAAAAGAAAATAAAAGAAACACTTGTTAACTCTGAATAGTTGGTACACAGGTATTAGTTATATTTCAAAGCTTTTGTAATCTTTAAAAGTTGGGGAGACAAAGAAAGCAGATAGAAGATGGAAGAGATAGAGAAGATAAATACTGGATGTTTGAAATGGTGAAATAAATTAAAGTGACAGTAAGTCCTAGAAATCAGAACTGAAGTCAGAAGAAAAAGAAACAGAACAGACCAGAACATTCTAGCAAATGAGGGCCCTCAGGATAAGACCAGCTAACTCCCCTACCTAGGTGGCCTTTGGAAGGCTGTGCTATTTACAGATCAATAGAGTAATTAATTTTTCCTGAAGATAACCCAGAGTCACCCAGGTAAGTCATATCCTGTTCAATATATACCCTGTTTACCAAGTTAAAAATTTAAAAAGCAAACATATGGTGCCTTTTCCACCCCAAACATTAAACCTGTCATATTTTGGTGTTTTTAGATTTTCAACTTTACTCAGCTACACCCTTCACTTGTCAATAGTGTCCTCTGTCCCTCCATGGGCCAGGGAAGCCAGATGTGACTGTATGAAAAGAGCAAAATTCAGCTTATCTGTTGTACATTTTTCCCATATTCCTGCTGAGAATGGTTCCATGGATTGGCAACTGAAACTAAGACCCTGTGCTGGATTTATTACTCCTCAGCTGCAAATACATAGTTACAGGTGCCTGTCAGTACCTAGCTACAGACAGTGAGATACACTGGGTGGTCATTCTCTATAAATATACACCCACCTAAGAGCAGGAAGATGCCCTCTTAAACCATTTGATTCTACTTATATTTCAACATCCCAAGTCCATTGAATTTAAAAAAGAACAACCTGATTGTGCAGGGTGTCTGTGGGGGTCTAAGTAGACAAAGAGACACTGCTAAACCCAGATCTGTACAAGGTGTGTGTTCCACTGTAATGCATAGAGAGCTTGCTTATTCGGAAGGCATCCCTTTCATACCTGTGGGACTGGTCTTGGAACAAGAAAACCCGACTGGAGATCTTGCCCAGGGACTTGCAGGAAAAGACTAAGGATGTTTCTGCTTTCCCACCTGGCATATTGTGTGGGTGGTGGATTAGCTACCTCTTCAAGGGGTAGCCAGCCGGGGAAATGGATAGCCATATTTGGTGGGCGACAGAGACCAAAATAAAGCTACTATCATTTTATATATCCTCCACTGAGAATAGGAAGTGAACATTTCTTTGCCTTAGACTCCCCACTTGGAAATGCCTGTATCACAGAATGTGTGATGCGCCTAAAATAACATCTGTCTACTATAAGTCAACTGGTCTGCAAATGGTGCCTGTGGCCATGTCAATTTTAAAATATTTAAAAGATACAATAAAACTGGCCTAGAGATCAGAAGAGCAAGCAGAAGCAATGCATATTGCTTTACAAAAACAAAATCAATTTAACTTAGCATGCTCCTAATGAAGACAGTCACCAATGACTAGATGAAGCATGACTAAGAGAACAGAGATTTTAATAGTGATAATGTCTATTAATCTCCTAGTTGTTAATGGCCCATGAGGTCTTTTACAGATTTTAGCATATATAATAACAGTAAACTAATAATATAGATTATTCTAGTTCGGAATCATAATGAGTTATGCTGACATTTTCCTGCCCTCTGCCTATTAAGAAGAAGATTGTTAGGGCTGGGGATTTAGCTCAGTAGTTTCTCTGCCTGCTATGCAAGCGCAAAGACCCAAGTTCGATCTCCGGTACCAAAAAAAAATAAGAAGATTGTTAGACCAGTTAGTAAACAGGATTTGACCTAAGAGATTCCAAAAGGTTTTCAAATGCTTTAGCAATATTGGTTTCATTTTTAATATCTAATATGTTAATTATCAATGAACTTTTTGTAGGCCTAAAGTGGAGCCCACTAAGACCTCTGTTTCATAAAACAGTGACCACCATTCACCTGTGGACTGCATTTTAAGTAAAGTACTTAAGAGTAATAAAAGCATGATTAATACAAAAAATATATATAATTCAGATTTCACACTAATTCTCCAGGATCAATCTAAACTAATTGCATAATATAATTAAATGACTAATCCTCTTGTCAAAAAATTCACCCAAAAGCCTAGCTAAATACAGGGTAAAACAGGTATGAAAAAAAATAGTTCCAGCCACAACTCTTAGGAAATATAATAGTGATAACTCATCTTTATAAAGCACATTCTGTTTTATTAAACACCCTCATAGGTATCATGGCAAATTTACAAGTTATTTGTTAACTCTCAAATTAAAGAGTGCATCCATTTTTCAGACAAGAAAATTGAGACCTAAGAGATCTGAAATGCCATGTCCAAGGTTATTTGATTAACAGTTGACAGAGCCTAGAATCAAACTTGGACTTTTGTCTCTAAATTCTGTATGAAAAGCCTCTGTCTTATTCCAATGTGCAATAGCAGTGAGTGAAGAAAGTGTTTTCTCAAATGCCTGAGCATGGCACTGTGACAGTGGCTTTCCCACCCCTATCTCTCCTGGGACACTGTAAAGCGACCCCTATGTAGATTGTTAACACCCTTGGAGCCCACGTGAGCTGAACTGAGCAATGGGAAGTGACAGGTAAACCCAAGGCTAGAGAAATAAAATGGCAGCCTGGAGTGGCTTTCCTAGCTGGGCCAGTGAGGCTGCCCTGACTCCTGCCTCAGGACAGATGCACCTCCAACAAGGGGGCCAGGCATTCCAGGGAGCTTTAAAGTTTCACAGGGAAACGAAGGTGAAAGCCATGTTAGGGATGGGGGGGTACAATGGGCTAAGGGACACACACATCACATGTGGGTACACAGTGTGCATTGCACAGAGTGCCAGCATAGCACGCGTGAAGTATGCCAAGTGTGTAGAAGCCGTACAGCAGTACATGTTCCCGTTTTAGTAAAATGAATCTATGAAGTGATTACAAATGCACATCTCTTGGAAAGGAGGCAAACTCATCCAATATAGGCTTCCATTTGAACTCTTCTTGGGACAACGCAAAGAATAAAGAAAAGAAAGGTGTAAGAAAGGCATTATCTGTATTTGCTCACCCAAGAACAGTTTCCCGTAACAACAGTAAGGAAACACAGATGCACAATCTGCTTACGCAGTCCCGCGCTTCTCCCCAGCATTGAGCTCCCTGCTCTGCTCCTAGCAGGAGTGAGAACACACCCCTTAGACCAGTGGCCTGTGGCCATGCAGGACTTTACACATTGTAACACACTCTCAGCCACTCTAATCTGATCCTCACAACACAGCCAGTGAGTTGGGTGTTTCCATTTTCCAGATGAGCAACCACACCACGAGATGTGACATGACCCCCACAGAGTTGCACATTTGAGGCAGCAGGGATGCAGCCACGAAGATGATGGGGGACTTTAGTAACTGCCCTCTGTGGAGCGGACCAATGCACTGCAATAAACCATTGCTTGTTCGTCTCATTTAATCCTCGAACCACACCAGTGAGGTAGTTCATATGAAGCCCCACTGCACAGATGAGGAACTGAGGTCACGAGAGTGCAAGTCAGTGGTACACAGGCAGCCACTGGCAAAGCCAGGACCGCAGAGCAGCAGGGTCTAAGCGCAGATCTGCCATACCCAGTCGCCTTCCTGATTCTGCCTCCCTGAAGGTGCTCTGGATTCTAATGAAGAGGAGGAGGACATGTCTTTCTTGAGGACAGTAGTTAAGGTGTAAGAGTGCTTACCACTTACCAGGTACAGTTCTAAGGGCTTTCTTTACACTGTTAGCTCGTTTAACTACCCCCACAACCCTGTAGTTAAACAGCACTATTACCCTAATTTACAGACAATGAAACGGAGGCACTGACAAGTAAGGAGCTTGTCCAAGGTCACACCCCCACCCAATACGGAGGGACGAGTTTGGAACCCAGGATTCCAACTCTGATGGCCCAGCTCCAAAAACTGCATTATGCTATCGGAGCTTCGCCTGCTCTGCTGCAGCACCTGTGTTTGGAAATTTCATCCCTAAATTCCTAATTATTTTTACAAAAAGCTAAATATTTAAATAACAGCTTGTCGATGAGTGTTAAATGTTTTGTATGGTCTGTGTTTCTGTGCGTGCAATTAAACACTGAGTCGGTTCCAAGCTGCACGGTAGAAGCGTTTCCACATTTAGCCTCCTTGCCTTTGAAGTGAAGGTTGAAACACTGAGGAAATGCGTGTCACCTGTTCCTCTAAAGCGGCGCGGGGCGGCCTATTCTCTGACGAGCTGCGCCCTCTGCTGGTCTCTTCGCAGAGTTGTAACGATGTGGTCCAGGAGCGCTTCGGGCCGGAGCTGAAATACGACATAGCCTTGCGGCTTGCAGCGTTACAAATGTACATCGCCACCGTCACCACCAAGCAGACGCAGAAAATCTCCCTCAAGTACATCGAGTAAGTGCTGGCTCTCGGCGCCACTTCGGAGCCAGAAAGGCGGCTTCCTAACCGCCCGAGCGCACTTTTGATCTTTGTTTTTATTTCGAAAATTGTTCTGTTTGTGGCAGGTCATTTGTTAACCAGAGGCAAAAGGTATGAATATCATGTTCCTTTATGGTAGAAGAGATACATTTCGTACACAATCTACCTTCGGAAAGTTGTGGTTCAAATGAAGGTTATATCAAAAGTGAAGTGTCCATTTTTAAATTCCTAAAGGGACTTGGTTCCAAGCTAAACTTTGGAATCAGCACTTTTCAGGCATTAACCTATTAAATTCTTACATGTGAGATCAGTTTTCCAGAAAACCAAACGGAGTCACAGACTAAGTAACTTGCCCAAGTCTGCTCACTGGAGGGGGCAGGATTTGAACCCAAGCAGTGGGACTCCTAGTTTTGCTGGGATTTTCCTGGTGATTTGAAGCACCTGTGTTTGGAATGTGTCTGTGTAGCCTGAGGTCACTTTTAGATGGTCAGAACTCAGTATAAAAAGTAATGTCCCAATCAGGGAGCATGGTATTTGTAGTCGAGAACTATGACGTAAAAAAAGAAGTGTGATGTAGCCGGGAAGGAGGCCACACACAAACCTCACTGGCCTCTTGGGCAGAGGCTGAGTCGGCCATGGAACTCCCTCAGTAGACCTCTTTGGCCAGGGAAGAACCTCTTGCCTTAGGATCGGTGTGGACTTCAGTTCCTGAGTCTATCCTTCAAAAGGATCTCTCTGTCTCCCAGCAGGTGATTCATTAGCTTAAAGCAACCCTACTTCCTCCATCCCAGGAGTGACTTATGCTAAGAGAAAGGAAAACACATATTTCAGAGTTTATGACCAGGCTGAAGTCATATCTCTACATACAGTTATAAGCCTTGGACATCTTCCCCACCCCATCCCCACCTGCAAGCAATGTACAAAGTCATTACAACTACCCCTTCCCAAGAAGTTTGTCAAGGGCTGCCTATAAGACACCAGGATGTCAGGTTTACCCACGGGTCGGGGGGGCGGGGCAATAGCTTTTCTGTGCAAGTCCATGAGCCCATATTGGGGAGGTCTGGAGCTCCCATTTGCTGACTTCAATGCCTCTGTTCTGGCAACTCCATCCACCTGTGGATGCCCAGGGAGGGACAAATCCTTCTGGCCCTTTTGAGTCTTGGTGCAGCGGTGCCAGATGATTTCTCTCTTTTTTCCCTTGCCACATACGTGCAGTGACTGTAGTCTGAGAGACACAGCTCACCAAAGAGGCCTTCCACTCAGCTGGACACATTCATACCTCCTCCCAATCACCTTTCTGTCCCTGTTCTTAGGGACAGATGGATATGGCTGCCATTTGAGAAGGTGGCCTGCACAACATGAGTGGATTTCCAGATAATTAAAATGCATTTCTGTTTCTACTATCTGTGTCCACACTGTACAGTCAAAAGTCTCTCTTAGAGCTGGGCGTGGTGGCGCACGCCTGTGATCCCAGCACACGGGAGGCTGAGGCAGAAGGATCGTCGTGAGTTTGGGCCAGCCTGGGCTACATAGTGAGTTCATGGCCAGCCTGAACTACAAAGGGAGACCCTGCCTCAAAAAGCAACAACAAAATAAATTTCTCAGTAGCCAAGCATGGTGGGGCACACCTGTGATCCCAGCACACGGGAGGCTGAGGCAGGAAGGTCCCATGTTTGAGCCCACCCTAGGCAACTTAGCAATGTAGTAAGACCCTGTCTCAAGAGAAGAGATTTTAAACGGGATGAAAATATAGCTCAGTACAAAGGGCCTGTATTCAATCCTCAGGAACACACATCTCAGATTTAAGTAACTTGACTGAGAATATTGCAGAGTCTATAATAATTGTCAGTAATGAATTTCTTTCTTCACTCAACAAATAGTCATTTGGCATTTTATGAAGTATTCACATTAGGACAGTAAAAAGTATTACTATGTATAAATGTAATCTTGACCATCAAGGAATTTGTGATCTGATTGTGAAAAGGAGACATCAACATTGAACAGTACTTATTGAAAATAACGATAAAGGACTTGGGGTATAGAGCAATGGTAGAGCACTTGCCTAGCATGCATGAGGCCCTGGGTTCAATCTCCAGTATTAATATACATACATGCATACAAACATAAATAAAATGATACAAGTAGAATTAAAAGGCCACCCATAAGGAGTGTCAAATAATGAGTAAATATAAGTACAAGTTGAGGAGAAAGAAGAAAACATAGTGACCATAAAAATAGCATCTTTATCAAAGAACATGGACGGTCCGGTGGAACAAGACTGTATTCTCATCCTTCTTCGGAGAGGACCTGGAAAAGAAGAAATAACTAAAATCCTCTTGAAGATCTCAGGATAGATTTCCTAATGGAACTTTCTTAGGAAAGAATAGTAGTCATTGCTGGGGAAGTGGCTCTTGGCAAAAATATTTCACTCCAGACCCATTTGTTGCTTTTGCTTCTTTTATATCCATTCCCCTGAATGGATACCCTGCCAGATGGACATACTTGTGCAACCACGAGCCACCCTCCAACAAGAAATGTTAATGGAAGGAGTTGGACAGACATGAATTGGCTGGGACAAAAGAGAACTGTGCATTGCTAATAAAATGGCCTTTGAGAGGGGAAAAGGACAGAGAAGATGGTTTAGGCACATGAAGAAATTGCATTCATCCATGTAAGAAAAGAAAGTGAAACAATGTAGGAAGACAAGGAGATAAGAGAATGAGAATAAAGAGGTGGAAAGAAATTGGTGTTGGAAATATAAACTTAGATATGGGAATGTATTTAAGAGATTCAGATGTTGGTTGAGGAGGCCTCTCTTCTATTTCTATTGGTCCCCTTATGCCTTGTTTGAATTCTTTCTGGAGACTGAGGAATGTGTATCTTTTGAAATGCAGATATAGGTTTTAATGAGCAAATAGTATGTTTCCTGAGTGTAAATTGAAAGCTGCTTCCCTAACTGGGAACTTATCTCCATTCCCTGCCTAACAAAGAGCTCATTTGTTCCAACAAATATCAGAGCGCCATTTTGTCTTAGATAACTAATCATCACAAGAATGTGAAATTAGAGATATGCTTTTTATTGCAGGAAAGAATGGGGATTAGAGACTTTTCTCCCCTCTGCTGTGCTGCAAAGCATGAAAGAGAAGAACATCAAGAAAGCACTTTCACACCTTGTCAAAGCAAATCAAACCTTGGTACCACCGGGTAAAAAGGTATCACATTTGCATCTTAATAGAAAATAGATTTTTAAAATGTTTAAAATTAGCCTGTGAATAAAATACTTAGCACCATATTTTCAGAAGGCGGTAACATCTTATAACTTTTTAAAAGCTATTAACATAGGTCTAAGTCTAATGAAAAACAAGCATTCTTGTGGACACTTATATCTTTCTCACAAGTTATAGACTCTTTATTGTACAGGGTGGGTGTGTTCACAGCCCATGCAGGTGAGCCTTGCGTGGCCCCAGAGACCTTGTGACTAGATGATAAAATTGCAAGATGATTCTACATTTCCCTCATAGTCTTGCTCACCACTCAGACATTCACAGCAGCCAGCAAAGGACCCTGAAGGTCAGATGCCATATTAATGAAACTGGGATTTCTCTACTGTGGCACTTTTGACATCTGATAACTGATCCTTCTTTGTTGGTAGTAGTAGGAGCTGCCCTGGGCATTGTAGGATGTGCAGCAGCACCCCGGTCTCTCCCCACCAGAGGCCAGCAGCACCCTTCCCCTAATAACAAGTAAAAATGTCTCCAGACATTGCCAAATGTTCCCTGGGAAACAAAATCACCCCAAATGACAACTATTAGATTAAACTGTACTTGGGGAAGGAATATACAGTTATTCTGTCTCTCATTATTAGTGTTAAAATCTTTGTTTTTGTTTTCATTAAGTACACAAAGAACATTTTAAAATATACTGTTGGTCAGAAAAGAAAGATATAATTTATAAGTGATAAAAAGAAAGGAGTCCAGTAACCAAAAAGAGTAGGAGCCTTCAATTACCAGGCCTAGAAAATGAGGAACAGTCTAAAAACCCAAGAACACTTTCCAGTTGATACTGGCTACAGAAACTTGTGTGACTGTAAAATGAGGCACTCTCCGCACGGACTTAGTATATGGTTTGAAGTCACAGTTACTTGCTAAAGCACTTACTCCTATTCCTGCCTCACCTCATAACTTTTAAAAAAATATATAATTGGGCTAAACCCACTCTCACCCATGTGCAACTTACTTCCCGGCTTCGTGGGAGGATACCTCCCATCACAGAGAGCATTCAGCTTTAGAAATAGAGCAGGCTGCCTTAGGTCAAGATTTTTTAAATTTCAGTTTGACTTGCCCAAAGCTAATTTCTATTAATTGACTTGATGTTAATTTTTTTCAAGCCTGGCCCAATGGCCTAGTAGTAGTTTGGTAACTGGTATAACTTCTATCTTTCTAAGTTCTATCTATCTGTCTGTCTGTCTACCTATGCATCCATCTATCTATTTATGCATTTATCACTATCTTCATGTAAGGCCACTTGTCCTAGTCAAGAGGGCGTGGTTGCTTTCAACACAATTTTCAACATGCTTTTTTAAAAAAGCTGAACAAATGGTGTTAAATAACAGTTATGTAAAGGGCAGTGCCCATAGGTCTGGTTAACAAATGATTTGGCAAGTCAAGAGTGATTGAAAACAGAATTTTTTAGTCATTACAACTTAATGGTTATGTACACCTTGTTGGAACATTTCACCCTTAATAAATATTCCGGACACATTCTGTATGAAACATGGACATGTTTTTAATCAGATACCTTTATTTAAGTGATGTGAGAACCTACATTTTTAAGTCTTTATAAAGATTAATTTGTCTGGATGAAATTTCATTTGTAATTCATTCATGAAACTCAACAGATTCTCATAGTTGAACTAAAAAAAACACAAGGACTTAGATAGCAAGTTCAAACATTTCCATAATGATCGGAACGCAGAAAGTTCATTTTTCCCTGGAAACTTGCAAAGACCAGAGGGAACTTGAGAGGGGAGTTGTAAGAGCCTGTTTAAAAGGCTTTACATAGATTTCAGGTGTGTATTCAAAACAGCTCCCACACATCTTCCGTGCGGGTGAGACTCCGTGCTGTGGGAGAACCTGTGTGCAACCCGCCTCTGTCCCTGGTCACAGTGGGAAAGCACCACTCACTTCTTCAAACCTCCCAACGGGCAGATGTTTTCATGGCCCATTTTATCAGTTTGTTCTCATTTCTCCAGTCCCCTAGCCCACAGATCCATACTGATGAGTGCCCCGTGCATTGCCCCCAAAGGGGGGAAGATTTGAATCTTAATGTCACACTGCAGTCCAGCATCGGGAAACCAAGTATGTAGCCATTTCCTTTCCTTCCTAATGAAGAGTCTAATGCACACTCTACCTCCCCAGTCCCAGTTTACCTTCCTTGCCTGCTGGTCTCCAGATGAAAAGGAGTCACACCCAGTGGAGTCATTCGAGCTTTCCTTTCTCTCCTCAGCTCTCTGCGCTTCAGGCCAAGGTCCACTATCTCAAGTTCCTCAGTGACCTGCGACTCTATGGGGGCCGTGTGTTCAAGGCAACATTAGTGGTAATTTCTTTTCCTTGCTTTTTCTTGGAAGCCATGGAGGTCTGCAAAATATCACTATAGAGGCTGTCTTGATGACCAAACCAAATCAGCCGTGAATCTCTTTCAGCCTTCGTTTCTAATCAACTTCACCACAGCTTGAAAATATCCAAAGAAATGTTAAACTAGATAATGCCAAGTGCAGCCTGCCCTAGGAAAGGAAATGTGAACAAAGAAGAGAAACAAAGGACTCTAACAATGGCCACCTTTTCAGTCATTGAGCCAGAAGTTGCTTTCATGGGGAGGGGGACAGAGAGAGAAAGAGAGCAAGAGATCCACAAACCTATATATTGTATTATGGTAGCATTTACTTTCTACATTATTTGTAATTTATCAAGAACCTCAATGTAGTCATCTATCTGGTTCTTCTAATTAGATGATTTAGTACAATGTGACCCAGAAATAATTTCTAAAGAAAATGTAATCTTAGAAAAACAGGCTCTCGAGCTTAACTTTGCATGGTGCTTCACAAGTCTGAGCTTTAAAAATTTTTGTCAATATCTTTCTCAGCAGGCAGAAAAACGCTCAGAAGTGACTCTACTAGTTGGGCCCCGGTATGGCATAAGCCATGTCATAAACACCAAAACCAATCTGGTCGCTCTTTTAGCTGACTTCAGCCATGTCAACAGGATTGAAATGTTTACTGAAGAGGAGAGTTTGGTGAGGGTGGAACTCCATGTGCTAGATGTGAAGGTAAGCATTTCAAATGTTCACATTTGCAGGCCTTTGTTTGAACAGCTATCAGTGCTACTATTTACAAAGCAGGTAAAAGTTAATGTGTGCAGGGTCTTGGGGATGCCATCCAGTGCAGAAAAAAAGCCAACTAACTCAGGCCTGAGGGTTCTGTTCCTCACTAGATAGTTGTATGATTTGGGTATGAGTTACTGTACTTCTCTGAGTCCAATTTCTTTATCATGAGAAAGCAAGCCACATCATTTCTAGGACCTTTCTGAGATTAGAATATTGAGTCATAGGGAGTAGGGAGGATTCTTCCCAACTAACTTTCTAGAATCTATGACTCACACAGAGAGTGAGATTTCTTTTTCCCCAAGTTTCTTCAGATTTCCCAATCTCTTTGGTTTGGTTGGGTCCATATGTGGTTATTATTTTGGAAAATCTGGGTATTTTACTTAGTAGCAATTGGTACTAACTATGACCATTCCATTTAATACAACAATCGGACATTATCCACAAAGGGCTCAGGTCTACTCCCAAAATAGAAATTGACAGAAATAGTGCAGATCTCCCCCACCCCTGCTTCTTTTCTTAGTAAAGATGAGTCATTGGATTTTGGCTATGTTGATATATCTGATGCTTCCATGGAGAAAAAGCAAGAGAGCCGAAAGGAGACAGTGCCTCCACAAACGGGACATCATTAGCCAGGAGGAGTCCTCTGGTCAGGCACGACCTAGCCCTGCCTCCACTCCCACCAGGGTGGTGTGAGAGGAGTGGACTAAGAGTAATTGAGACTGCTGGCAAGGGCATTTGCAGAGCAAGTCAGAGCAGGATGAGACAGATGATCGAGAGAGAGAGAAAGGAGAGAGGGCATATAGTTCAGACGTGTTAGCTGTGGCCTGTGGGATTTCATGGGCTGAATCCAGAGGACTGCAGTTAACTTCAAGGAAGTCCCAAAATGTGTACATAAACTTGGAATGCCTATGAACGAAATAGCCCCATCATGGGAAAAGGGCAGAAGAAAGCATGAACTGGATGTAGCTGCAGCCATTACAGCCCTGATACCAGTGCCAATCGGTGCTGAACAGAAGTGAGCAGTGAGACCCATTCATGAGACTAATGGTGTCCTGCCTACTGAATGTGAGGAGTGGCTGGCAGGCTGAGGGGGGACCTCAGTTGAAGTGGAAGGAACGATAGTTCAGCAGGTAGTATAGATACTTTAGATGGAAAGTTCTATGCCACCAGACAGGGACATCAAACCTGGCCAGTGTCCTACTCCTGGGAGTGAAAGCAGTGACTGGTTGTCTCACTGTCTGCCCCTTTTTCTGTCTGCTTTTTCCTGCCTCTCTCTCTCTCTCTCTCTCTCTCTCTCTCTCTCTCT
>NW_004624882.1:1450770-1566385 GCF_000247695.1 Heterocephalus glaber | reverse complement strand
CTCTCTCTCTCTCTCTCTCTCTCTCTCTCTCTCTCTCTCTCTCTCTCTCTCTCTCTCTCAACAACAATATACCCTTCCTAACTCATTGAGAAAAACTGTTCTGTCAAAACTTCCTTCCCTACACTCCCAAGATCCATATCCAATAATATAACTTCAGGATTTGCAGTAAATTCTAGGCTTTTGTCAACTCTCAGCACCAGTTTACCTTCCTGTAAATTTACTGTTTCTTTTAGAAGCATCTCTTTGACATTTTTGATCCAGTCTTAGAAGACTTTTCCACTTGATTTTTTTCCTTCACTTTAACACTAATTTTCACTGTGAGCCCCAAATTTAATCTTCCCGTGAGCTTTTTCACATTGAGTGTTCACTCCTGGTAATGAAAGTAACTTGTAACTTAACTTTTTAAAATGTTGACAATTTGGGGACGAAAACCAATGATTTTTTGTTCTTATTCCAATCTGACTGGGAAGAGATCCAAAAGGTCCCGGCTTTCTAGCCTCCTACATGTTTCTCAATAAAGTGCTTTGTGTTTGCCCTGAATTTCCTCCCCTGTTGTGTTTCTCCACTGGAATCTTTGTTCAATAACTTCTTTTGTTTGTGTTTTATAAGCATAAATGCAGCTGCTGCCACTCCAGGGAGCTTCTTAAGGAAAGATGGCTTTAACCAAAACAACTTTTTTTTCTGCAGCCCATCACGCTTCTGATGGAGTCATCTGACGCCATGAACCTCGCCTGCCTAACTGCTGGGTACTACAGGCTGCTTGTTGATTCCAGAAGGTCGATATTTAACATGACCAACAAGAAAAATGCAGCCACCCAAGACACAGGTATTTTCTTTCTAAGCTTGTGAAGCACTGACCACTTCACCACCACCACCACATCCAGACCTCACCTGACAACAATAAGAAATGTGTTCCTTAAAAAGTTAAAATTGTACTCATATAGACCTTAATATCCAAATGAAACAAAAAAAGCCTTCAAATACTGCTGATATTCTCCAATTGTGAAAAATGAATGTGCTGATTTCCCATCATGTTTGGCATGTCACTTGGAAATGGCAGCCACTTGCTTCAAATGCAGTGATTTTATTATTTATGGCTGCATTTGCATCGCCTCTCTATTGCAGAGGCCAGGACACACAGCACTAACTGATGATGGAATACCCAGCTAAAGTTTAGGAGCTCCCTGCTGTAGGGTTGTGCTTTCTTTAAGATATCTGAGGTCCAGATGGCTGTGCAGCCTCCTTCCTGAAGTCAGGCTTAACCAGGATTTGGGGGGTTGATCAACAGGAGGAGGTGAGTATTACCCAGCACTTGGACTTGGGGGCACTAGAGGGAATTTCTTCAGCCCAGACAGCCATCTTGGATCCATAATAGGAGCATAAAGATAGCAATGATATAAAATAATTCAATCCAGCCACTTGACAGGACACAGCCCCCCCCCAAAACTGTGGACAAGAAGTTTGCAAATGTTAAATTGATATTTCCTTCAGGGCTAGTGGTTTTCATTTGTTTTAGGACTTTTTCAGTATTTGAGCATTTTCCTCCATCTACAGTGGATGCTCAGTAAGCGTGGCTGATGGATAGACACCACCATGCAAGGCAGAGCCACTGGCCCATGAACGATTCTAATCAGGGGTTCCGTAATTACACTTCTTTGACAAGAAAAGGAATGCTTAAGAACAAATTCATTGTCACTAAGAGAAAGGGGGAGGATGAAAAAAGGGAAGGAAAACTCATTTTTAAAATGAGAAGAAAGCATAAATCTTTAATCTATAAATATATTGTATAAATATACAAGTATATTGGAATATGTTGATGTACACAGACTCATACTTGGTTTATGATGATGGCTGGGTAAGTGGGAGCAATTATAATCACAGAAAAAGAGAAACCAGACTGACAGAGAGAGAGAGAGACAGAGAGAGACAGAGACAGAGACAGAGGCAGAAACACAATAGAGACAGAGAGAGACAG
Organism: Heterocephalus glaber; assembly: GCF_000247695.1. The sequence continues at coordinate 1,564,410 of NW_004624882.1, read as the reverse complement.
CATGCTAGAAGGCCACTTTGATTTTCCAATCAGATAAATCTTAAGATTTCAATCCAGCCCGACCTCCAGGTGCATGTGTTTTTAGATTTTTCTAAGCTTGGGTTTCCTCATTAGTATAAATGGGATTAAAAGGTTAGTTTACAGGGTAAGGGTTACTGACAAATCTACATACAGCACCTAAAACCATGCTCAGTACATCTGTTAATAGTTGGCAGTTAAAAAAAAAAAAAACTAGTGGGAAAAATTGAGAATGAAAGTGATAGAACTACAGAAGGAAGACAAATGCAGAACAAGAGGCAAAGAAATTCCCCGAGGGACGCAAATGGTTGAAGATAATTAAAGAAAGGGAAGGAGCAAAGAGGAGGAGTGAAGAGCACGCAGAGTTTGGTGGAGAACACTTTTATGACCACATGTTTTTGTTGGGAGAAGAGATTTAGAGCAATTCAGCAATGACCTTTGGAGTTCCAGAGAGTGGAGAACCAATTTAACACAATCCTTTCACGTTGGAAAACCAGGTTTGGGCTTTTTATTTTCAAATCTTAAAGTTTATTTTGAAGATAAAACCTTTTCTCCATGGGCTGTTAAAATTCTACCAGTACAGGAAGAAAACCAAACCTACCATCCTAAAATGATTACAGTAATAAGGGTCTCAGTTCTGTTCAATTTATAGTGATTAAAAATGTAATATTTAGTAAAACTGAGAGGCAAACCTTAGTTATGAAGTGCTATTCCAGTGGGGGGAGAAGGGAACTTCAGCCTCTCAGTAAGTTATCCTAGTTTTACAGCAAGAGTGAAGTGGAGGGCATGTGCTCCAAGTATCTGTCCCCATGCTCAAAGAGAGTGGGGTGGCCAGAGAGAGATAGAGCACACCCCAGAAAGGATCCGGAAGACCTTGGCTGAGCAGCAGTTTGGATCTTGACTTCCTACAATGGCTGCACACACTCTCTCCTCTTTCGAAACTGATAAAACATCTTATGAGACATGAGAAATGTCAAAAGTAAAGTCCTTTTAGTCCACTTCATCCCTAGTCCACTGGAGACTGGGCCACAGAACAGGTCTCATTTCTCACTCCAGATCCTTCTGCATCTCCAGAACCATTCTAAGAGGCCAAAGCAGCATATCCTCCTTGAAGGAAGCCAAAATTGAGCACATATTTTCTTCTCATCTCAAGTTGAGACACAACTTAGGCAAGATCTTTAATAAAGAACTGTAAGCCTCCATTCTCCCCCACCACTATTTTGAAAATTCACCTTCAAACCTTCACCAAATCCCTGATACCTTTCATCTATAGACCTCTGACCTTTAGGAAGGGCCTGTTTAAGTATCATTAACTTGTAGCCTCCTGGCCTATTCAGTTTTCTTGTTTCTCACAGCTGGGAATTGACAAGCTAAAGCTAATGGACTGAATCTTATTCTCATACATAAGGTCTTATTGGAATTCAACCACACTCATTGGACTCCTTTCCTGGAGCTGCTGTACCAAATTACCACAAACTTGGTAGCTTAAAATACAGAAATAGATTCCCAATTCTTGAGGCCAAAAGTCCAGAGTCAAGGTGTAGGCAGGGACGTGCTCCCTCCTCAGCATCCACAGGAAAGTCGTTCCTTGCCTTTTCCTGCTGCTGGAGGCTGTCGGCACTTCTGGTGACTGCATAACTTCAGCCTTTGCTTCTGTCTGCACCTGCCCTTTGCCTCATCTCTCGGCCCACGCCTACTTCGGCCTTTCTCTTCCCCTTGGATTTAGGGCCCACACAGATGATTCAGGGTGATCTCATCCGAGGACCCAGACCTTAATTAAATCGACTAAACCTTTTTCCCCAAATACAGTCACATCACCAATAAGAGCACATTCACGGAGGGGACACATCTTTTGAGAACTGCCATTCAACCCACACTCCCATTTGTTTATGGATCATCTATGGCAACTTTCATGTTATAACACCAGAGTTGAATAATCACTCTACTAAAGAGTTGACCCACAGAACCTAAAACATTTACTAGCTGGCCCTCCTATTGCGAAAATATCTCTCAACCCCAGTGAAATCCTAAACCTTGTTACAACCCTGTGGAACCACTCTCCCCCCCTGGAATGAATCAACCTCTCCCCCAGCCAACGTCACAGAGCTCATCATAACCTAAATTCTTGTTGTTGGGAAAACAGTGTTGAACCCCACAAGGCATATGGATTATAAGGTTAGATCTGAAGATGGTCAGTGATAGCTCAGTGTCTTCGAAATCATGTCATTTACTGGCTCTTTGTGAAAATATATGTGTTTTGTAAAATGGCTCTGGACATTGTTTAACATTAGGTCTGTTCTATAATTTAGAAGAAGCAAAGCCCACTTTGGTAAAACTGATTTTCTTTTCCACATGTCTTGTACATCTGATGTCAGTATTACCCAAACTTGTGCCAGGGGCAATCTGAGGGAACAGATGGAAGAATGGCAGAGCTCTAAATTTTCCTCAGAATGTTGCCTCCAGAATGTACACAGCAATATTGACAGAATGACCCAGTTCCGTATCTTGTTAAATATCAGAGAAAATGTCCACATGAAAATTCCATATTAAAAGAAGAACAAACAAAACAATAGTATTTAAATTAGGACTGTGCAATTTTAATTCCTGAGGAACATCAAGCAAATCTTTATGAGTTCCCATGATATAAACAAAAATTTGAAATTAGCCTAAATATTGACTATGCCTAGCAATAACAGAGACATACATTACCTGTGAATATTCTACCTTAAGCATCATATACACACATACACATACATACAGGTAGGCATACTGACATTTGTTCATGAGTGGATTATACTCACTTGGATATAAATAGGTTAAAGATAGAGGTACAATATTTATTTTCCTTTCCTAAGAAATGTGGTAGAAGCATGAACACCTTTGACCTTCTCTTAGCTCAATGAGGAAGAAGTTCAATATTTTCTTGCACCAAGAGGGGAGTGTTAGGTCTCACTTGAAAAGGAAAGGTCAGTTTACTTTCTGAAGTAGCCACCTGTTGAAATATCACCTTTAAAGGCTGTGAAAGACATGTTGTACATTTATATTCATAGATGTAATGAAGTCTTCTAATAATAGAACCAAGGGTCAGAGGGAATTAAGCTATAGCTTCCTACTCTCTGATGACATTATATTTTATCAAATAGCAATGATATTTTGTGCAGTACCCATTTTGTTCAGAGCAGTTTTTCAAACCAAGGAGGCTACATTGACTGCTACCATGTAGGAAAATCAAATAGTTGTATTTACACAAGTGATGCCACAAGCCATTAAATAAAGAAACACAGACAATCTCCTATGCCCCTGAAACTGCATATCCCACTAATGTGTCTTTGCATGATTCTTTCTCTTTAGGAACTGAAAATAAAGGAAAGCATAACCTCCTTGGACCAGAATGGAACTGCATGCCCCAGATGACCACCTTTATTGGTGAAGGGGAGCAGGAAGCCCAGATAACATATATAGATTCAAAACAGAAGACGGTGGAGATTACGGACAGCACTATGTGTCCAAAAGACCACCGGCACTTGTATATGGATACCACCTATAATTCTGAGGCGCTGAACCAGCAGCGGAGCCAGCCCGGGAATGCCTCCTGTGAGGCAGACTACAGAAGCCTAGCCCAGCGGTCCCTATTGAGCCTCTCAGGGCCAGAAACTCTGAAGAAAGCACAGGAATCCCCACGAGGAGCTAAAGTGTCCTTTATTTTTGGAGATCTCGCCTTGGATGATAGTATGAGCCCTCCCATGCTCGGCTATGAAAGACTATTAGACGAGAATCCAGAAGTGCTGGCAAAGCAGAGGAACCTGTACATCAGCAGTCCCAATGACATGAAGAATCTGGATCTCGCTCCCGACACAGAGAACATCCAGTTCGTGGCAAATTCTGTTTACGCCAACATAGGCGACGTGAAAAACTTCGAGGCCCCCGAGGGGATAGAGGAGCCCCTCTTACATGACATCTGTTATGCAGAAAACACCGACGATGTGGAGGACGAGGATGAGGTGAGCTGTGAGGAAGACCTCGTGGTGAGCGAAATGAACCAGCCAGCCATCCTCGACCTGTCCGGCTCAAGTGACGACATCATTGACCTGACTTCCCTGCCCCCTCCAGAAGGTGATGACAATGAGGATGACTTCCTGCTACGGTCCCTGAACATGGCCATCGCTGCCCCCCCACCTGGCTTTCGGGACAGTTCAGATGAGGAGGACACCCAGAGCCAGGCAGCTTCCTTCCCAGAGGACAAGGAACAAGGCGGCAAATCACAAAGCGATGAGATCCCTGTGTCCCTCATTGACACTGTGCCCACCAGCACCGAGGGCAAGTGTGAGAAGGGTCTAGACAGTGCTGTCGTCTCCACGCTGGAAGCTTTCGAAGCTCTGTCCGTGTCAGAAGAGCAGCAGTCCAGTGACAATTCAGGTTCTTTCACAGTTGTTACATTTATTCACTGATAGGCGTGTCATTCCATCCTTGCCAGCCATTTGTCCTTGAAGTCCTGTTCTGTGTTGTTCTGCATTTCACGCATGCCCCGGTTCATAAATGTGCTGAACTACCATCATGCATTTTTGTGTATTTCATTTCTTTTTTTGTTATTTTTTTTTTTAATATATGGCACATCCCCCTCCCCTATTTCTGGAACAACCGTGCAATAAACTCAGAATCCTTACTGAAAAGGGAAAAACTTGTTTTATTTTTTAAATACTATATTTTTCTTACATGTCTCCAAGTGCCTCTGATGTATCCATTAATTACTTCTTGTTTTTTACGGCATGCAGGTGTAGCCATCTTGCGAGCTTATAGTCCTGAGTCCTCGTCAGACTCGGGCAATGAAACTAACTCCTCTGAAATGACCGAGAGCTCTGAACTGGCCGCGGCACAAAAGCAGTCAGAAAGCCTCACCCGCATGCTCCTGGCCACTCATGAAGGCTACCACCCCCTTGCCGAAGAGCAGACAGAGTTCCCCACCTCCAAAGCCCCCCCAGGGGCCTTGCCTCCCAAGTCCTCAGCCCATGGCCTAGCTGCTCGTCCAGTGCCCAACCTCCCGCCCAAAGTTGTGCCTTCCAAGCAGATGCTTCATTCGGACCACATGGAAATGGAGCCGGAAACCATGGAGACCAAGTCGGTCACAGACTATTTTAGCAAAGTGCACATGGGGTCAGTGGCATACTCCTGCACCAGCAAAAGGAAAAGCAAGCTGGCTGACGGGGAGGGGAAAGCTGCCCCAGGTCGGAACGTCCCGGGAAAAAAACAGCAAGGAACCAAAAGTGCAGAGATGGAGGAGGAGGCCAAAGGGAAATTTGGTACTGTGTCTTCGAGGGACGGTCAGCATCTTGGCACGTTTAACCTGGAGAGAACTGCCTTTCGCAAAGACAGCCAAAGATGGTATGTGGCCAGTGAAGGTGGGGTGGCAGAGAAAAGCGGCTTGGAAACAGCAACCGGGAAACCCTTTCCCAGACCTCCTGGGCTCGGGGCCAAGGAGACCGAAGGGCAGGGAGAAGGGGACCCGGATGGAGAAGCCAGTGATGTTTCAGGACTGGGCCAAGGGGACCGCTTCGTAACAGAGGTGGCCTGCGTGTCTTCAGCCAAAGACTTAGACAACCCCGAGGACACGGGCTCACCCACTTGTGACCATGCCTCCAAGCTTCCAGAGGCGGAAGAGAGTGTCGCCCGCCTTTGTGAATACCACTTGGCCAAGCGGATGTCATCATTGCAGAGCGAGGGCCACTTTTCTCTGCAGAGCTCTCAAGGCTCTTCAGTGGACACAGGCTGTGCCCCGGGCAGCGGTAGCAGCACCTGTGCCACTCCTGTGGAGTCACCCCTCTGCCCCTCCGTGGGGAAGCACTTGATTCCAGATGCTTCCGGGAAAGGCATGAGTTACATTCCTTCAGAGGAGAGAGCCACGGGCCTCCCTAGCCATGGAGCCACCTTTAAGGAACTGCACCCACAGGCAGAAGGGATGTGTCCGCGGGTGACAGTGCCAGCTCTGCACACAGCCATTAATGCTGACCCCCTGTTTGGCACTTTGCGAGATGGATGCCATCGGCTCCCCAAGATTAAGGAAACCACAGGTACAGCAATGATAGATTTAGCACTTTGCAATACACACCAGGAATATGAAAGCCATAGTCACAACAAATCTAAACATACAAAGTCCAGAAGAAAAGTAAATGGTGGGGGAAAGCCCACCAAACTATTAAGTAGCAATCATTGATCAGGCCCTAGTATTGAATGGCAAAGTTCCTAGGTCTGCAGCAATGTGGGAAGTGGCATTTGCTCTTTATAATCTTGCAGTGCTCTTGCTTTTAGAATTTGATGGAGCAATTATTTTTTCCTAAATTCTAAATGCAGGCTTTTAGCGAGGCCAGATGTTACTTTTAGTTCAAAGATAGTACTGCTTAGGGTCACATAACAGTTTTATTTTCTCCCCAAGATGTATCATTTCTAGTTTTGTCAGCTTGTTGTTGAGAAACAGTGAAGGCTAATAGAGCAGAGTACTCAGCAAAGAGACTGCAGGGGTTGGGAGACATCATTTGCCCTTCAGCAATGTCACAGATTCTGCCCTTCTCTGAATGACTCCCCTAATGAATATTCCTGAAGTTTCTGGCATACTCACTGTCAGGAAGATTCTGGGGGTGAGCTGGATGAGCTGCTGTATTTTCCCCCAAATAGTGAAATCTAGGCACAGTGAGAAACAAGAACTGGGCCACTTTCTGTACCTGGCTCCACAGTTCAAACATCCACTGAACACGTGGTTCTCTCACCAGTTCCTGGACAGCCCATCACATGAGAGCACCCAATGCTCCTTTCATGCTTTCATGCTTCACATCTGATCAGTACTGTCTTTTCTGTACAAATCAACAGATGTTAGTGAGATCTTATATTGGTTAATTTCCATTTCTGCCCTTTAAAGACTCTTTTAAACATCTCAAAAGTTTTCTATTTTCCCACACCCCATCATTGGCTTTGTCTGCCTTGGGAAAGCCATCTGTGTAAACTGTTACCTAACTTATCACCCAACTCATCTTCACCCTTGAAATTAACTAAACCACACTGTTTAATCTTTTATTAAATAAATCAGGCCATTTCTTTTTAAAGGTACCAATGTCAGGATTAACCTAACTCCCTTGAAATGAAACTTAAATATGTTTGAATAATGCATGTATAGGATATGTGCTTTCTGACTATGTGTCTAAACTGTGGTGAGTAAATACTGGGAACAAGGCAATTCATTAAATACCATTGTCTCTCCCAAAGCCATTTGTGATTTCTAGATGATTCCAAGGGAATAAGTACAGCAGTTCCAGAAATACCAGATTCCAGTATTTCTTGCCATTCATTGAAATGGAAATCTGGTATGAGCTGTCAGGTGGCAGTCTTTAGAAAGCAGTGTCCCTGACATATGGCAGCCCTTCTACAGTGCTTCTCTGAGACATGACAGACATCACCTAGAGATGTAGTCTCTAGAAAATGGCCACCCAGGAGACGCTTAATGAATCTCTTTGTTTTTCTACTACCCCTAGTGTAGCTTTGACAGAGCCTGGGAAGGAGAGACAAGGAGGAATGCCTTCAGCTTGGTCTCAACATCCTGAAGCCGATCCCATTCTGCTACCATCAGACATTCACTCGGAATCAAAGGCGCCAATTCCAAATCAAGACCCTAATGATTTCTCCCAAGCAAACCAGGCATATGAAGAGGCTGTGGGCTGGCGGCCACCAGATCTCAGAGGGGGGAGCCTCCGGACACCCCCCAGCCAGAGGGCTCTCAGACATAGCAGCAGCGTCCTCTCAGGATCCGCAGGTTTGGAGACCTTCCGAGAGAGAACCAGGGATGCAGTCAGCTTGAAGTGTCCAGGTATCACAGAAGCACAGGAGGCCACTTGGGAGAAGCGAGCAGAACTTCCCCTGGGGAAGAAGCTCACCAAGAGTGTTTCTCAAAGCTCAATGCACTTTGGGTCTGAGGGGAAGTTTCACAAAAGGTCCCCAGTGGCTCATAAAGACTCAAAGCTCTATAGGACATTACCCTTGCGGAAGCGGGAGGGTAGCAATTGGAGGTGCCGAGGACCTTTCAGCTACTGTTTCTTGAACCGAGAGGAGGAAGAAGATGGTGATGAGGATGAAGAAGAGGGAGAGGCCACCCTCCAGGTCTCTTCCCTATATCGGCCACAGATAACTCAAGCGATGCCACAGCCAACTAGCCCATTGCTGGCTGCTGGGATTCAGAAGCAGAGAGTGGAGCTATCCAGAGGATCACTGCTGAAGGTCTGGGCAGAAGACCCGAATGGCCCAGATGACTTGGACTTTAGCAATCTGGCTTTTGATGCCCGGATTGCAAGAATAAATATCCTAAAGGACAGCACATATGTAATGCCCAATGGGTTCCTCGAAGCCCAAAATGATGCCAACGAGCTGCTCTGCCTCATCAGGGCAACCAAGGGGAAGAGAGAGGAGTCACACCCTGAAGCATATGACCTTACACTTTCTCAGTACAAGCAGCTGCTATCCATTGAGTCCAGACAGTTGGGAAGTGCCTGTAGGAAGATGGCGCTGGCCGAGAAGAGCCCAGAGGAGATGCTCCTGGCTATGACCTCCAGCTTCCAAGTGCTCTGTTGCCTAACAGAAGCTTGCATGCGACTAGTGAAAGTTGTGAACTCGGAAACACAGCGGCAGGAAATTGTAGCGAAGATCGACCAAGTGGTCATTAATTATATTTGTCTCCTGAAAGCTGCTGAGGCAGCCACTGGGAAGACCACTGGAGATCTTAATGTTGGACTCTCGATGCGACATTCAACCACCATGGCCGCTCTTGTAAGCACACTAACACGTTCTCTCAAGATGCTATTAAATAAATAAATATGAAAAGTCACATCATAATCTACCTTTGCAAAGCCATACATGAACTTTTATTTACTTTCTGTGTACGATGAACAGATGTCTCCTTTCTTCTCTCTCTATATTTTATTTTCTATAAAATAAGAGATAAAGGTTACATTGATGAAATGTTGAAATGTCCTAATCAGATTTATTCTGTTTATATTATACATATATATACATGTAAAAGAAATATACGAGAAAGTGATGACATTTGGCTATTTTTCATATAGTCCAAACTCCAAGTGTATGACATGAAATTTTAAATTTTACTGTTAGAGCAAAACAATCAATCCTAGCCCCTCTCCTTCCAAGTGGATACTTGGAGACCATATCATTCATATTTAGAAGTAAAAACCAAAAGAAAAAATAGAAAAGAAATCACAATGTATATAAAACAGTATTTATGTTTTAAAATTATGATTTTTAAGCATTGGAAATAGCAAAACAACATTTAAAATTCAAGAAGCTCTTATGAGTTACTAGAGAATATATATGTAATAAATTAATTTTCCTGCTCATAGTGTTTGTTTATTGGATGTCTTCTTCCAAGAATCCCACATATTTAATTTTGGTTTATGCTATTTGGGCTACAGATGGGTGTGGGGGGTTTCTATTGTGTCCACACAAATGCTCTTCACAGTATTTCTAGAATTAAACAGCTTCCCAAAAACAAGAACAGAGGGAATTATGGGCACTTTTCTAGGTAATACCTAAAGTTATGGCTTATCTAATTACATAAAATGAATAGAATTAATAATACCAAAATTAAATTGTTTGATGAAAAGAGAAATCTGCTTTAACTAAATGTAAAAATACATAAGCCAAAGACAGTATCTTCTCCCCACCCCACCTCAGCCACGAAGCTTAAAATTCCCTCTAGAGTCACAGAACATTTATTAGCATATTTGCAAAATTACAAAAAAAAAAAGAAAGGAACATTGAATGATCAGGAAAAGTAAGCACATACCCAGTATTGTGGACCAGCTTCAGACCAGCACCAAGGAGGCAGGCCCCTAGCCACTCTGAGTGGGGCTTCATGCGGCACCTCCTCTCCAGGAGCCAGAGCTGCTGACCAAACTTGGAATTACAGCCTAATACCAGGACAAGATTTCAAATCTGGAATGTTCCAGAAAATCAAGGAGAGATGGCTACTCTCATACTAAAAGCCATGATTAAATAAAATATTTCTTAAATAAGCACTTAATCTGGATTGGCTGATAGAAATGTGAAATCTGAAGAAGAAAACAAAAACAGCAGAAGTAAATTTGACCATTTCAGGTGAAACCAATGAATCGGCTGCAAAGTTTTCAGAATTGCCGTCTCTCTAAAAATGTAACTTTGGATTAAAAAAAAAGGATGCAAACTCTGCAATCATGAAATAAATTTGATATGTACATATGTATTTCCTAGGTCATTCAGCCGTCAGCTGTACACACTCCTGTTTGTGTAGGCTCCTCAGAATATGACAGACTATGACAGTAGTGTACCAAGTACACATTTTTGTAGCCTACTGCCAGGACGCATCACAAGAGTCCACACCTCTTGCTAGTCAGCCATTCCACAGACTCAACAACAAAAGCTACACCACACGTTTATAGATGGCAGCAAACAAAAGGAGTTTAGGCATGTATTATCATAAATAATGTTTAAATAATAAAACATTATTTCATTACAATTATGACTATAAATATTGGTGTTTTGATATTGAGAGCTATTAGTGGTGTTTACTGTGGAAAATTTAGTAAATATCATTCTGTGTACTAAAATACTATTAATAGGATGTGTGCTGTGTGTCAGACAGTATGCTAAACATTATTACATATATTATCTCATTCAATCATCACAACAATCTTATGGCTTAGACACTATCATTACTTCTTTCTGAGGCAATGTGGTTTAGTTAAAGGATATGGAGTTTGGGGTCAATATCTTGATTTAAATTGCAGTTATGCCATTTTCTAGCCTTTTCATCTTCGGAAAGCTATTTATTTTTCTAATTCTCAGTTTCCTTGTGGTAAAATGAAAATCAATAGTAAGATCTATTTCCAGAAGGTTGTCACAAGTTTTAAGTAAAACTATGTATGTAAAGTTCTTACCACAATATCTGGTGGAGAATAAGTACTCAATGTTAGATATCATAATCGTCATACTGATTGTAAAATATATCGACTGAGATAACATGTGGAGGATGTTTGTTTTATATGCATATTGTATCCTGACTGTGTGCAGAACACATTCTGTGAATTGCGTATATATAAAAGAACTGTATAAGGAAATGATGATCCTTTTGCAAATTGCATTTCTAGTTAGAGCAATGTCCTAGTTCATTCCAGTTTTTTGAGAAGCCTCAGGGAAATGTCTCTGGGTCTTTCTATTTGATTTCCTATTACCTATTGCTGCTCCACTAAGTTTCTGTTTCTCATAAACAAATTCTTTACTACTCAGAAAACCTTAAGGGGTCCCCTCCCTTTCACTAAGCATGGGGCTCCTAACCGGGGTCCGGGTCCGGAAGAGGATAAGAAGAAAATATTAGAACGATACCTGTGTTTATTTTTATCTAGCTTTTTTATGTTTGTGTATGTTTTATAATGGCATAATAGTACAGTGGTACATGTACATAATTTTAAATAAATGAATGAATAAATAAATAAGCATATGCCTGGTACATGCATGCAAAGATATTGTCACTGGTAGGAATGCATTCACTAAAGTTTGGAGAGCACCAAACTGGAGAACAGAACTTCCCTGCACTGGAAGTACTTCACGTTTAGTCCCCAGCCTATTTTTCTAAGTGTTATCCTCTATCATCTCTACTAATCTTTTATAAAACTTTCAAACATACGAAAGATTAAGGAACTAATCTGCACTATCAGACACCGATTCACATCCAATCTTGTTTTATCTATTTCTACTCACCTGACCCCATACTGTATGATTTAGATGCAAATCCCAGATATCACAGCATTTAATCCGTTAACACTTCAGTAAGAATCTTTTATAGATAAGGACCTTTAAACATGACCATAATGATACCTTCACGTTTTAAAAATTAACAATTCCTTAATATTATCAAGAAATAAATGATGGAGAAAGAGAAAGTCCTCTGTAAACCCAACCTCCAAAGATGGTCATTGTCCACAATTTAGGGCATCTTTTTTCAATCTTTTTCTCTATATGTACGAATGTTATTGTTATCCTGTTTACAAGTTTAACTTTGGATTCAGAGTTGTTCTGACCACAGCTGCCTTTTACCTGAATCTCAGTTCCATCAGATTTCATGTAAGTGGATTGGTCAAAAGGAATATAACTGGCATGAAAAGTGAGAGTGCTCAGATGAACAACTAACACAGTGTTAGGCCTCTAGTAAGATACAGTGTCTGATGCAGTTGCTTGGAACTTTAAAATTAACACAGACCTCACTGACCCTAGGCCCAACATGCATTAGTCAAATCACAAAATACATTTTTTTCAGAAAAAAGGCTAAAATTAAATACTGAAATCACCAGCTACATGACACTACAATAGCTCAGTTCTTTTTACTATTAATTTCATCATCCATTGTAATTTTAGAAAAGACACTCTTCTTTTGTTTATATTGCACTTTAATATATTTCTAAATGCCAGTTACTAATCATCTAGATGTTATTTCTGAGCCACTCAGCATATTGCTCTAATTTCTTCAGCCTGAATTATTGGTTTGGAAATGGAGCAGTTTGTTCTTTGACTATTCGTCACCCATTGAGATTCTGTTAACTGTTCTTGAAATTGAAAAACAAAAAAAGGAAATTAGCTATGTTCAAGTGATTCGTTATCTTTTCCAAACATTTGAAATCTTCCTGGGGCATCCATGAGTTCCTGAGTTTGATATCAACACTACAAAAACAAAAACAAAAACAAAACAAAACAAAAACAAGCAAAGGAAAAAGAAATGTCTTCATGGAGATCAAAATACATGAATATTACATTGTCTCTAATCTCTCTCTCTCTCTCTCTCTCTCTCTCTCTCTCTCTCTCTCTCTCTCTCTGTCTCATCAGTTTGCCTTTATGGATTTCAATGCTGGTTTCCTCTCTGCCAGTCCAAAATGATGAAAAACAAATTTACATAGAACATCCCTAATCTTCCTTTAGAGGCAGGTTACAGCAATAGCTGTTCAGCTTTGAAAGATCAAAGAGGAGGAATCTTCCCTTTTGAACCAAATTTTTATGCACAACTCGACTATTGCCAAATTGGATACTTTTTAGTTAGTCCAATTATTCTCTGGCCTACCTGTCTCACTTTAATTCCAAAGCCTATACATAGGAAATCCATGGAGAAACAATCCATGTCTATCAAATATTGTTCTTAAACCAAATAATGGAATGAGTGAAATCTTATATATTCCTGAAAGAAATATATAATTATCCCAAGTAGCTTATGAAATTAACCTGCTGCCTTCAGCTGAATTTCCTCTAATATTTCCTCCATATTTATGATTATATCACAATTTTCTGCTACATATTAACTTCAGAGCCTAGGATTTGTTTTGTTGTTCTCATTCTTCCTATTAATTCTCATTTCCATTCTACAGCCTAGACCAAAGTTCTGTTCCATTTGTGACATCATAATTCACAGCTATAGGAAGAATTAGCTTTGGGATGTGAGATCTAAGAAGCTGAGCTTTCTTAGTAATCTCCAACCAAGTACTATTTTTGCTGTTTTCTTTTAGACTAGTATTTGTTGCCTATCTTGCCCATTCACTAATGAGTCATGACTCCTTTCTGTCTCCCATTGAAATATGCATGATGGGCCTTTGCATTCATTCAGCAGCTATTAATAACTTCCTAATCTGGGCAAATATGCTAAGTCCTAGAGGCAGGTACAATGATAAATATGATTGACATAGTCACTGTCAAAAACTAGAGTCCTCATTCTAGAACAGGAAAACCCTCGTCCTTCCCCAAGAAAGGGGGAATTCAGAGCAAGGCAGCATTACAGGCAGTCTTCCTTTGCATGGTAGCATAGGCCTAGAAAATGGTCTTGCAAGCTGAAACTGTGAAGACCTATCTAAGCAATGAGAAAAACTTACACCTGCTCCATGACTGTATTAGTCAGCTTTCCTGTTGCTGGCACAAAATACTGACAACGGCCGCTTAAAGAGGGAAGGGTTTATTTTGCCTCACAGTTTCAGAAGTTTTAGTCCAAGGTTGACCCCAAGGAAGAAACATCATGGTGCAAGGGCTTAGCAGGGAGAAGCTCCTCAACCCCTGGCATCTAAGAAGCAGAGAGCAGAGGAAGAGTCTAAGAGGAAGGGGCTAGGGACCAGATATAACAACCCCCCGCCACCACCATGTCACATGTCCTCGAACTAGGCCTCACCTCCTAATAGCCCATTCAACTATGAATGCAAAGGCAGGTTGCCCCATGGTGGAGATTAGTGCCCTCACAATTCAGTCACCTCTCTGGGAGTCTCTTAACTCAGTCATGATGGTAATCAAGATTAACTAGCACAATGACCTTCAACAATTTTTGTAAACATTTTAAATACCGTCAATTACAAATATATAGGGACCTGAAAAGGTACAGTGAATTGATACATATTTAGTACACAAACTTTAAACCATTAGGACGTTGAGAATTCAAATGAGTCTTTGTAAAAACTCACCAGTGTAGTTTGAACCATGCTTGCCTGCTTTTACTCGCTGTGTCTTGTACTCACAAGCATCTTTTCTGTACTCTAGTGGATTGTCACACCCATTTGTAAATTTGGATCAGCTTCCCACATTTTAGCACTGTACTGTTAGTCTTGTGACATATCAACGAGTGCTCCTTCAATGTGAAGTGTTTGTCTTTTTCTTAGTGTCATTTCCTCGGAGACAGCTTCATCCTTTGCAATTGCCACTCTCCTTCTTCGTTGTCAATGTGCTCACGTTTACTGCTTTTCTTTGGTTCACACCTGTAGTCTCAAAGGAAGACGCTGTCATCCCCACTATCAGTTACTTCAGTTGTTCCACTGACATTTGGTTGTAATTTCACTTCCCACTTTGGATGTCATTACTTTGGGTCTCCTTGCGGCCACACTTCAGCCTTAGTTGGCCAGTTTCCTCTTTCATTGCTCCATTTTTATAAATTGTTCT
Organism: Heterocephalus glaber; assembly: GCF_000247695.1. Next base: position 1,549,410 of record NW_004624882.1, on the reverse strand, counting down.
GCGGCTTTGTCACTAAGCAGGCAAAAAGGTGGCTCTCTACTAAATGCTGTGCTGTCTGAGCATGAGCAGAACACCAAACACTCAGTGACCAATGGCTCACAACCTTTGAAAGAAATGATGTGATTGGTCATTTGCCATTATGCACAACTTTTATTAGTAATCTTTGAACTAAAGAACCTACAGCAGAGTTTGCACTTTATACAATTACCCAGTTAACATACCATGATAACTGGAATTAAACCATGTTTCTGGGGACTGGTGATTAGTTAAACCATGGAAACTAAAATTCATGTGTATCAGAACCATAAATAAAGAGCACTGGCTGTACTCAGGTTTTGAAGGGTCTAAAACCAGTGATAAAAGTAGCATTCAACACTGGCCAACAGAATTTTCTGAAATGATGGAAATTTTCAAATCCTTAATGCTCAAAATATGATAGAAAATCATCACGTGTGGCCACTGAGTACTTTCAATGTGGCCACTCTGAGTAAGGAAGTCAATTTTTGACTTCATATAATTTAATTTAAACACCCATATGTATGGCTATTGGCAAGCATATTGTACAGTGAATTTCTAGTAGGCAAGCACATAAAAATAAAAATGAACAGAATATTTAAAAATACAGTTAAGTTCTAAGAGGAAAATTGCTAGGCTTCAAACAAAGACTCTGCATGAGAATCAAGGCTTTTGTCTAGATTTAGAAAGAAGGAACTAGCTCTAATCAGTTAGTATACATTGCAACCATTTCACATTCATATTTTCTGCTGAAAGTATTTAAATAGTATACGTAATAGAGAAAGTGGGAAATAAAATTCCCCCCTCATTAGACCAGAAGCTCAACTAACTCAAATCCTTTCCTTGTCTCAGGGTAAGTCCTAGGTCAAAAGACAACTGAGCTCCCACCCCAATGCAAACACAAACACACACATACACAGAATTAAACACAGTCACTTGTTCTCAGTGGTGCTATTCATGCATGTCCAATCCATGGACCTCATGCTCTTCATTTTAAATCATGTAATAAAAAATATAAAAATAAGGAAGTTTTGTTACTTATATACATTAACTATGTTATATATTTTATATGCAGCTTGAGCTAATTCCTCTTCATTGAATTTGTCCAAGGAGCCCAAAGATTGGACACCCATATATGATATGTGTTTGTTTAGATAACTAATTCTTCTCCAAGATCCAAATACCTATTGTAGAATTTTGGCAATACATTAGCTTAAAAAGGCAAAGGCACTGGGGAATGGAAGTACAGTGGCATATTCTCGCCTAACCCAGCACAGCAGTCTGTTTCCTAAAACATATCTCCCATGACATTTTAACTCCACACCAACCCTCAGTTCAGACCTTAGACTTTCCTCTGCTTCATCTTCATTTTTCTCTCTGTTCTTGGATCCAACTTACTTCTTGGTTGAGTTTTAAAACTATTGCCAAATTCACTCAAATGTGCATCAAAACATATACATAAAACTCACAAACTTAATTCTGGTTGAAAACCCAATTGGTCGGGAACCAAATCAAATTTCTCCATAAGGTCAACATTGAACCTAACCATTGAATTTGATTCGGTTCTCAGCCAATTAAGATTGTGATCAGAATGGTGGAAAGAATTAAGTTCTTGAAATGAGGCACTGCTGTATATATCTTCATTCATAATTATGACATACATATATATATATATACACCTTCATGTATAATTATTACATCTATTTCTTAGAAGAATCTATGAGAAATTATTATCTTCACAATTTTTATGAATATATAAATTATTAAGTGTAAGGGAGCAAAGGAAGGTGTGAGCTCAGAGTTTTATGAGAGCCAGTTTAAATGGATTCTCCACTATCCATTATTTCCCCTCTCTGTCTTCTTTCTCCTCTTTGTCTTCCCTGGCACTGTCCCACCCCACCTTTCAGTATTCATTTTCTACTGCTGTGTAAAACATTAACACACATTTAGTGACTGACAACATACATTTATTATCTTACTTTCTTGGTGGGTCAGGAATTTGGACACAGCCTAAGTGGCTCAGGGTCTCACAAGTCTGCAATCAAGATTTTGTCTGGGCTCATCTGAAGGACTGGTCGAGGATGGATCTGATTCTAAGCTCATTCAGATTGTTGGCAGAATTGACTTCCATGCAGCTACATGACTGAGGCCCTAGCATTTTGCTGGCTGGGCACTGGAGGCTTCCCACAGTTCCATAGGGCATATCCAACATGGCTGCTTATTCTATCAAACCCAAAAGGAGACTCTCTGACCTCAAAGAGGGCCCTAGTCTCTCCCTTAAGGGCTTTCAGCAGGTCAAGTCAGGCCTACCCAAGATAATCTGTCTTTTAATTACCTGAAAATTAAGAGATTTGGGACCTTAAGCGCCTCTCCAAAATGTCTTCTCCTTTGCCATATGCTATTGGTTTCTGTCCACTCTCAAGGGGAGAAGCTTGTACCAGGGAACAGAAATTATGGGGAATACCTTGGGATCTAGTCACCATGCCTTCCAAGGCTTTTACAGCAACTATAGACTCAAGAGGTTCCATGTTCCTTTGGGTAGAAGAAATAATGCACATGTTCCTTCAGGTATAGAAATAGAGCTGTCATCTGAGTCATTAAAGGCTGCATGGGAAGCCTTCAGCCCTCTCCGTCTTAGCATGTGCCCATTTTCCAGATATATTTCTGTGTTAACTTGCCAAGTTGCTCATGGGATGGAAAGTACAATAATTATGATGTACTGACCTGTGCAGGTCAGGATTTTATTAGTGCTGAATCCATAGGTAAGCTTTTTGTGGCAATATGACTTTTTTCGTTCCATTCATTTTAGAGTCAAGTTATAACTTCAGTATCAGGTTAGATCGAATAATTCAATTGGCAGATGAATTATTAAAGATGCTGAAACCATGTAACCATGCCTTTCTCAAGTATTTATGGAGCAGGAGGATATAGTCAGCTCAGGTCATTGGCCCCCAAGTTATTCATCTGGCAACAGAGCCCATGCATTCAGGATCAGCGGCTCAGCAGGCTGAGCTTTTGGAACTCTTCAGCAGAATTTTTTGAAAGGATGATGTTCCCTTCATAGAGGCTCCAGCAAAGATGAGTATGAACTAGGACTTAGATTCCATCTCCCTTTATTCTTTCCCTTTATTTTCAAAGGCTATATGAAACTATATCAGTAAATCAAATTTACTGAAGCACTCCTTCTTTAGTACTCCCTGGATTCCTTAAAAAGATGCAATAACACACACTCACACACACAATTGCACAAGATGTAAATAAATGTAGTATATAACATCACTCAGAATTACATACAGGGACCAGATTTGTCTCCAGCCTCCAAACTGCCTATGCCTCTCTCACAAATATTGGCTATTAATGTCATTATAAACAGTTGTCAGCATGTTTATAATGGTATGAATAATAATAATCATAGCCAATATTTATTCAGGTGCAATGCACCAGGAACTATGCTAAGTGATCTTCAAATATAATTATTTCGTCTATTTCTTAGGACAATCTATGAGAAATTACTAATTTCCCAATTTTAAAAAAAGCAAATTGAAGTTAGGTACTCCAAATAACAGCCCCAAATCATGGATGCTTGTCAGACTCACCATTTGAACTTATGAAATGGATTTTTATACCATGGTTTTTAGCCAAGTAGCTAGGTTGATTGTTTTTAATCAAAGAAGTATTCATATGTATTTTTAAAAAATTAAATTCCACCAAAGAACATGCAACCATCTCCCCTCCCAAACTCCCCACCCTTAGTTCCAGTTCAAAGAGATAACTTGTTTAGCCAGGTATATTTGTTGTTTCTACTGTGTTTTGTTTTGTTTTAGTGGTGGTACTGGAAATTGAACACTGACCTTTCTGCATATTAAGCACGTGCTCTACCCACTGAACTTTAGCCCAATGTCTGTTTTTAGCTTTTCTAGTGATTTCTCTATAGTTATAATTAATCCAATTGTTTGCCTTGCCAACTTTGAAATAATTTTTATCAACTGTCCCTTGAAAAATAAGTATTTCACTTACTTCTCTTACCTTTCATGTTTGATAGGGATATAAATAAGTAAGTTCTGTTCTTGGATACTTTTTTTTAGTACTGGAGATTGAACTGAGTACTAGCCTTTGCACTGAGCTACATCCCCAACTTTTTATTAATTTTGAGACAAGGTCTCACTATGCTGCCCAAGTTGGGCTCAAACTTTTGTTCCTTATGCCTCAGTCTCCCAGAGTGCTGGGATTACAGGTGTGCATCACCATGCCCTGTAATTTTTAGATACTCATTGTCTCAGTTACTTTCTCATTACTGAGACAGTACCTGACACCCACAACTTCAAGGAGGAGAGATTTATTTTGGCTCACATTTTGTAGAGGTTCCAGTCCATAGCCCGTTGGCTCCAAGTCAGGGCAGCATGGCAGAGGGGCAGCACAGAGAATTGCTCATGGCATGGCAGGTGAGAGAGAGAGAGAGAGAGAGAGAGAGAGAGAGAGAGAGAGAGCAAGGGAGGAAAGAGGGAGATAGACCCTTCCAGCCCACACCCCCAGTGAGCCACCTCCTCAGACCCAGCTTCACCTCCCAGCATCACATTTACCTATAAACTCATCAGTGGACCAATCCACTGAAGAATATCTCATCCCTATGATTTAATCAACACCTAAAAGCCACACCTGAGGCATGGGGGTGACATCTACCTGTGTTAGTTACTTTTCTGTCATTGGTGAGACAAAATACCCAACACTAAAAGTTAGAGGGGAAGGGGTTTATTTGGCTTACAGTTCATAGAAGTTTCAGTCCATAATCAGCTGGCTCCAAGGCAGGGATGATAAACAGGCATGGCAGAGCAGAAACAATATGGCACACACAAGGCAGCAAAGGTTAACAAGAGAAATTTAACAGAGTCTCCCTACGCTTTTTAGCTTATTCAGACTACTTAGGGTGGGTAGCACTCACACCCTTAATCCTAGTGCCCTTGAGCCTGGCATTGCATTATGAATCAATTCCAGCTTCACACACTCTAGATCAAGCCTATCACCACATGAGGCTTGGGGGGGACATCTAGACCCAAACCATAACACTACCTATAAACCATAACACCAATTTATCTTTAAATATTAAAATCATATCTCTGCTTCTGGCTCAGTCATTGTTAGTCTCCTTGACTCACATATAAAGTTATTTATACCCATAGTTTTTCTTTCTCTCCCCTAGCTTCCTCCTTTTATGTTGTACCTTCCCATTAACATCATTAATATTGTCATTAAAATAATGTTTTCCATGGCATTTAAGAATAAAAACAGTGACCCATTACATCCTGAAGAAATATGTAGTCAGCTGCTTTCTCAAAAACCATAAAGTTATCCAGAGCTCTTCTACAGGGTAAAACAAAAAATCCTAGGCATGGAAGGAAAGAGGAAAGGTACAATCAATTACAAATTCATTGTATCTTAAGTCAATAGTTCTCAAAATGCGGCCCCTGAACCAATAGCATAAGCATCACCTAGAAATTTGGTAGAAATGCAAATTCCTGGGCTTCACCCAAACCTACCAAATCATAACCTTGGGGCTGGAGTCCAGGAATGTGTGATTTAACAACTCATCCAGGTGATTCTAATGCAGACTTGAGTTTGAGAAGTACTGTGTCAAATAAATAACAGGTACAACTTAAGAACCATGACTCTTCCTTGCACTAGACATTGTCTTGTAACTGAAATTACTTAAAACATGCTATAAAAATTGCAATCCACATATAGTGGCTATAATTAATATTTCTGAAAGAGATGACTACAGTTGCATGCATATTTATGAGAGCTCTTACCAGATGGGACCTTCAGCATCATGACATATCAAGGGGAGAAGTTTCATAAGACAAAAGGAAGTAGCAGAAACACCATTTAAATTACATTTAACCTGAAGGCATTTTGTATATGCCAGAGCAAGGCAATTTTCAGCCCTACCTTTGCCTAACAAAAGTTCAATGTGATTGCCTCATAGAACCTTTTATAACTAAATCTTCTTTTTTGCTTTGTTTTGCTTTGTGATGCTGAGGATCAAACTTTGTGTATTAGTCAGTTTTCCCTTTGGTGACACAATATCCAACACCCATAATTTGAAAGAGGAGAGGTTTAGTTTGGCTCACATTTTAAGGGGAATCAGTACATGGTCAGCTGGCTCCAAAGCAGAAACATCATGGTGGAAGAGCCTAGAAGAGCAAAGCTGTTTAGTTCATGGTTTGGGGGAGTAAGGGGCAAGAGATACCTCCATGACCTACCCAGATCCACCTAGAAGTGCACTCCACCAATCCCTTGGGTGGATCTCAAAGCCAACTATGTTAACATTCTACCCTAACTGCCACATCCAGGGCCTCTCCTGAGCTAAGCAAGATCTATCACTGAGCTGTACCTTCAGCCCTGCCTAAGTTTACCTTCTTGTTTTTAAAATTTTTCTTTTATTAGTACACGTTTGGGGTACATAATGATTACATTCATTGTGGGGCATTGGTACATGTATATAATAACACATCTTAATTCCTTTTAAGTTCCCTTTCCTTGCCCTCTCTCCCTTTCCTCCATCTGTTGGTCCCTTTCTCATTTACAGTCTATCTCCCTGCTTCCCATTATCTATCTTTTATTTTTTCTTTGATTTATTTGTATTTTTGGCTTCTCATATAAATCTGCCTTCTTAAAGAGCCAGTTGATCTCATTGTTTCCTCCTTGTCAAGATATGTATGTATATGTTCACTTCTCTAATAAAAATGAAGTCATTGATGATTTCATTTAGATTAGATCTACAATTTCAAGGTAATAATCAACATTTTATTATAATCATTATTGTGCTACAATGATTCCTTTTCTACACATTCAATATCACGGTTCCTGGGTCACTTGAAAGAATTCAAAAAATCAAAATAAAATGAATGTTGTTTCTTTAAGGAGCATTGATTTCTCAAAATAATGCCGTATTTATATTCTTTTGTGCATAACACCAATACCTTCTAAGTTGTTTTTAATTTTTTTCCTAGAGTTTCTATAGGTTTTCCTTTGTCCTTGCTGATAAATTAAGATGTGCTGTCTTGCGTATTTACTGCTGCATTAAAAACCACCCCAAGGTGTTGTACATATGGGTCAGTAGTACAACAGTTGCCTCACATGCATAAGGCCTTGGGTTTGATCCTTGTCACCACTCAAACAGCAATGACAGCAAATAAAACCCACCCTAAAATGGGGCTTAGCCATTTGTGGTCATCTCTCCTGGTTCTGGGAAGGGGCTCCATTGAGTGGTTCCCACTGGCAGTCCCTCCTGCAGTTACAAGCAGGGCATGACTGGGTGCAAGCCCACCAAAGGCTTGATCTGGATTGAGCCATGTCAGTCTTACATGGATATAATTGGCTGGGAGCCCAGCTGGGGCTGCCCAGACTAATCTTACCAGTGACCTCTCCGTGGGGCTTGGGCTTCTCCCAGCACTACTTAAGTGGTGATGGGGTCTCAGGACAGGGCATCTTGGTGTGAGCATCCTAAGAAAACCAGGCAGAAGTTGCAAGACTCCTTCTGACCAAGTCACGCAGTGCCTTTCTATTATACCACCAAATGATCAGACCAGACCAGGTTCAAGGAGAGGAGATCTACTGTCCACCTCTCAATTCAAGATGTGACGCAAAATCTACAGCCACCTTCAATCTGGCACATGTGCTTCCGCCAAAACCTTGCCACTATCCAGATCGCAATTGCATTATGTGTTCTGTGAAATCAGCTCTTCCTGAAGACACTCCTTTCTGCTAGAGCCTTTTGACTTCCTTTTCCAGTATGAACCTATTTTTCTCTGCATAAGTACCACTCTAAGACTTCCCGGCTTTCCCAGAATATACTCCAAGGTTTCCTGTATCCAGTATTGCCTGAAGGAATTTTCTCATGAAGATTATATAGAATGTAACCTTTGTGAATCCTTGTGTGTCTGAAAATACCTTTACTTTGTCCATATGCTTAATTGATAATTTGGCTAAGTATAGGATTCAGAATCACAGATCTTGAGAATCTGGATCCCATTGCCCCACCGTCAATTTGCATCAGTTTGCTAAGTTTTTCTTGTTCCATTAGAGTGCCCCTCCCACTCTCACCTAAAAGATGCATTTCTTTCATTTATTCATAATCTTAATTTCACAAGGTTGTATCTTAAGTCTGAATATTTTTCTCACTCTTTCTGCATGTAATTTAGTGGATCTTTTCCTTCTGAAGCTTATGTCTTCCTTTGATTCTTTTACTCTTGGTCTTCTCTATAGCCATTATCTAGTATTCAGTTAGCAGAGCAAGCAGTTAGCCAGGTATTCACAGATACTGGTTCAGTGATAACAGCTACATTTTTTTCATAAAATCTTCTGGAGTGTATGCAAGCTGTGGGTTGACATTTTACGATTTTAGTTATGATGAGACCAGTGGAATACATATAAGTGCGCTGGCCATAATGTAGATAAATAGGTAACTTTGCTCATACTGATACTTTAGCAGGTGTCTGTTAATAATATGTTTTTCAATGTGGCAAGATTGAAGCATACTTATTCTCTATAATTTTTATAACCTATTCCTGTGTACCTATCATACAGCTTCATCGAATCCTAGCAACTTATCATATTTCTTTGGATCTTGGTTTTGCAGAAATAATTATCTGAGAGGGTTGGAATAAGCTGGGTAAACTTCCCCATTCTCAAGCTTCTTTCTCCCTCATCAGAAGCATCAAGGCTGACTTGGGGTTTTTTTGGTTTCCAAGCAGTTCTTTATTTCTTGTTACATGATTACGTCTTCATAAGGTGGTTAAGCATGTTTTTAAACTTTATATAAATAGTATGATACTGTACATGTGCTTTTACAATTTGATTTTATTATTCAACATTAGTTTTCATCTTAGTTACTTTTCTCATTGCTGAAACAAAATACTTAACACCCAATGTTAAAGGAGGAAAGATTTCTTTGTCTCACAGTTTGTAGAGGTTTCAGTTCATAGAAGGCTGGGTCCAAGGCAGTGTACAATGGCAGAGGGGCATCACAGAGGAGAAATAACAGGGAGAAATAACAGAGGAGAAATAAGCAGGCAGACTAGAGCACATTAACCCTCTTTCTGTCCCTTATATTCTACCTGAGCTGGGGGGGTGTAGCACTCACACCCTTAATCCTAGCCAGAACTATGCCAAATTAACTGGGACTGACCAGTAATCACACACCCTTGATTCCAGCACCACACACTCGATCCAGCCACCTCTGAAAAGCTCTCCCCCATGACTCCATGAGGCTTTGGGGGGACATCTAGACACAAGACATAAAAATTTTGTGAGATCTATCTTTTGAAAATATAAATCAAATTCATTTATTTCCATTGCTTTTCAGTACTGAGTGGAACATTAAATTTGCATTGTTTATTAATGGACATGTAAGCTGTTTACTATGTTTTGCTATTTAACATGCTACTTAAATGAACATTCTTTTATCTGTCTTTATGTGTACACATATGAATATCTCCAAGATGCATGCTTAAGTGTGGAATTTGAAAAATAGATAGCTCTTCTTTAACTTTGCTAGATATTGGTTTTCACCCTGTGGGCAGGCGCAACCATCCACAGTGGTTGCAAAAGCTGTGAAATCAATCCTAGCAGCAGGATGCTTGTGCTGCTCACAATCTTCTTCCTCTGGTAGCCAGTTCCCTAGTATCTGAGATGTCCTTCCAAGCAGGGTACCAAAACAGGTAGCCTCATTCTATGGAGAAAGGTTAGTAGAGAGATGTAGACACAGAGGTGGAGAGAGATATACTGATTTTCTCTCTCTTTTCAGTAAACTATACAGCAATTCCCCAGCACTGATCCAAACCAAAGTACCCCAAAGTATTTGCAAGTACCTAGGCTCAAGTTAATTTTTTAATGAAAAGTCAATTTTTTTCTCTTTAGGGCAACATGACTGTAGTGTAGAAAAATGTTTTTAGTTGGTTTAAACTACCACTCTTGGACAACACCTGGATAAATCCAACAGACAAGGTGATGAGAGGGGGAAGAAGAAAGAGAGGGAAGGGAAAGAAATGGAAGATATTGTCTAGCATCTAAATAAAACCTCTTTTTGAAAAAAAAATGCAGAGCACTTTTGTGTACATATACGATAACTCAATATAAGATCTGAATCTAATTATATTATATTTATTTCTTTTCATATTATTATTATTGAAGAATCTGTTCCATGATGTTGTGTGAGCTCTCTGGTCAGACCTTGGTTTCCAATTACAGTACTGTATAATATTCCAAAGCATGTATTACCTACTTTTATTTGTCCATTTCCTTAGACCTGAACACCAAAATGATCTTCAACATCCTTCTACAAACAAAACTGAAATAAATGTCTTCATATACACCCCTATGTGTTTGTATTGGAACATAGGAGTATGCACAGTAAATGTGACCAAGATGGTAGCACCTTGTCTACACTCCCATAGGGCACTAGTTCATGTGGCCCATCAACAATCCATATCAACCACATTTCTGACCTTGCCTATTGAATGGGTTTACATTTATTTATTATTTTCATTTTCATTCTCTGATTGCCCAACAGTTTGAGCCTCTCTTCATATTATTGTTTACCATTTTTGTCTCCTTTAATTTTCTTTTCATGTCTTTTTCTCTATTGAGTTCTCTATTTTCCCTTTGTATTAGTATATGTTTTTGATACATAATACATACATTCATCCTGCGAAATTGGTACCTATACATATGGCATCCTGATTCTTTTTACCTCCCCTGATCCTTTCCTCTCTCCAATCTCCCCCTTCCCTCAGATCCCCTTCCCATTTCCACCAAGTCTATCTCCCTCTTTCCTATGGTTTATCTTTTATTTTGCTCTTTAAATTATTTATACTTTGGGATTTTCATATAAGAGAAACCATGCTATATTTAACCTTCTGTGTCTGATTTATTTCACTTAGCATTATGGTCTCAAGGTGCATCAATTGTCCTACAATGACTCAGATTTATCCTTTTTTGTGGCTGAGTTGTAGTCCATTGTGTATAAATATCATATTTTCTTTATCCATTTATCTGCTGATGAGCATATAGGCTGCTTCCAAGATTTAAGTATTATTAGTTGTGCTACCATAAACGTGGATATTGCATATGCATCACTGTAACATGATGGCTTTAACTTTTTCAGGAAGTACCCAGAAATAGAGGTAGGTCTAATGGAACTTCAATTTTTAGGTTTTTCTTTTTGACGAATCTCCATACTGATTTCCATAGTAAATGTACCAGTTTACATTCCCACTAACAGTGTAAAAGTGTTCCTTTTTTACCACAACCTTGCTGGCATTTGTTGTTATATGAATTCTTGATGATAGCCATTCTTTCTGGAACACAATGGAATCATTAGTTTGGAACATTGAAAATATCTTCTCCCAATCCATCATTTGTAAACTTTGTATTTTCCTCTATAAAATAGAACACCTTAGTATGGAAATAACAGTAATGAATGATGAAGTTAAAGATTGGTGTGTTTATTTTCATCCTGAGGTTTTGTTTAAAAGTCCATTTTCTTTCTTTTTTCTTTTTTTTTTCTTTTGAGACAGGGTCCACCTTTTTAGTTCAGGCTGGCCTTGAACTCACTATGTAGCCCAGTCTGGCCTCGAACTCTAGGCAATCCTCCTGCCTCAGCCTCCCAAGTGCTGAGATTACAGGCGTGTGCCACCACACCTGGCTTTAAAAGTCCATTTTCAATTCTTTATGAGCAATGTATTCTTCCACATTCTCTTCTATTTACTTTGCAGTTTCACCCTTCATGTGGAGGTCCTTAATCCGGCTGAAATATACTCCTTTATATGGAGTCAGGTAGAAGCCACTTTTATTTTTCTCCACCCATGTAGGTAATTTCTTTAGCATCATCCCTCTGGTCAGATCCTGTGGAACAGGCAGGACACATTCAGGCTTAGATGGCAAACGGTGGCACATGGTGATTTGCATGCTCAACTCAGAAGTCTTGTTGAATATATTTTGCCTCCAATCTAGGTGGCACTATCTGGAGGGAGTGCCCTTTATTATTACACCCACTGCATCATGGAGATGTGAACATAATGAAAAGCTGAACTCCTCATCACCAGCTTATAGGGAGCAGATTACAATGAGGATGAGCCAAGGCCATGAGAAGAACATGTCGACTATCACACAGTTTGGGCAGAACTGTTAGTGGACTGGTGTAAGCCACCACCATGGACTCCCAGGAAAATCTGAGACATTACTAAAAAACACAAATCCTGCATTCCCAGGTGAGTGCAAGGGCAGCCAAACCGTTAATTACTATTAAGTTGATTCCTTCTAGACAACAAAGCTGATGAAAATCAAGCCAAATAGAGCAATACATATCAATTACATTCTTTAATGTGTGATGGATGAAATTGCCCTTTGATTTTCAGATTGATTGCATAAAAATTACATTTCTGAGACTAAATTGCAGTTTGAAAAGAGAAAAATTTTAGTCTCAAAACCAAGCCACTCATGTTGTTATGAAAGATTACTCTATATTTTAGAATTATTTTTCTATCATACCATATTCATGCTGTTAAATGCAAATGGATATACAATAAGACATTACAACTGTACATTTAAACATGAAAAAAACCACTGACTCACATTTCAAAGTTTCTTAAATGAAATATCATAATAGAAATGACAAGTAAACCCAGGAAGACAATTTCTTCTGCTGTGCAGAAGGCAGAGTGGAGTTCACCAGTGCCTGAGGCAGCACAGAAATCAGCACAAATTTGAAGTATCATAAGTATTGATTTTTGATCAAGACATCTTGAATTTGCAGTTACAATTTCAAGTGACCTTTTCTAGGAAAATTGCTATAAATTCCTCAGAAAATGTCTCACATCACTCGTTGCGTGTAGCAGACATTCAGCTCAAAATACATCAGAGATTATTCTCACAAAACTTAGTTCAGATTCATTTCGAAGTAGCTCTATATACTGCTACAGCTGATGACCTTCTAATCCCTTGAGTCACTTTATTTATTAATCTGATTGGCCAATTATAATTAATTGGAGAACAGTCAAGTTAATGAAACAATTTCTCATAATACTATTGCTCAAAATAATTTAATTTTTGAAATCTTATATACCTAAAGGCAGATATACCATAAGTAATCCAGAAAGTTTCAAAAAATTATAACATAGAAGCTAAGGTATAATGTTACTGAGGCAGGAGAAGTAGTTGTGACAGATAGTGACAAAGGTGTGATGGCTGGTGCCCAAAGGAAGAAAACACCTTCCTCTGGAAGCATAAAACAAAAACAAAAACAAAAAAACAACAGCAACAACAACAACAACAAAACCTCACCCTACTCCACTGTTTGAAGTAAAAACAAAAATGTCTCAAACCTGACTGTGTCACCATACCTTACCACATTCTTAGCTTAAGACAACAGGAGGGCTTTGAGCAAGTATGAGTCCACTTTGACCCAAAGACCTGAGCTACAGTACCCAAGACCCTCATTTACATGATAAGAGATTCCTAACAGGAAACTACATGTTGCTAGGCACAAAATAAGGCTGAGTGCAAAATCACATATGTACACACCATGATTGCCCCATACTCATGCATATACTTTATGTGATCGCTACACTCCTTATACATATGTTAATGATTTTATGAAAGTGTTTATGATCTCACTGTACCCTAACCATGAGGGTGCTCTGTCTGTGGAGTATCCTGCTTTGCCATTCTTTCCTGGGCTATTGTGTCTATGAGGCAGCCCACTGTTCTATCCTATATGATTCTAATAGATCTCTCTTTACTAAATTCTGTTGGCCATGTCTGATTTCCATTTTCATGAGCCAAAGACCTCACAGAACTGGTGATGCTACCACACTAGGTAATAACTAGTATGAAAAAATTTGACCTAATCAAAACACTTCCACTAAAATATTTCGTATCTGTGTGTGATTGTTTTTATTCAAAACCCGGGAGTGAATCCTGATTCATTTCAAGTACAGAGAAGTTTTCATTTACTCTTTTCTCCCTGAAGTTTCAATAATGTTGTCTATAAAACAAACTGACAGTAAGAAAACAGGAAAAAGAGACACATAAATTTATTAGATTTAAAGGGGACAAAATAATTGATTCATATACAGCTTAAAGGAGTTGAAGCTTGGGCTTCTAGGGGAAACGGAAGTGACACAGCACATGGAAGATCGGAAGAGAATGTGCACAGTATGCAAGGCCTGTCTTCTTATGCAGAGGAAGCATCACAGGTAACAGTCATCTTCCCTCCTCTCTGCCTGGGTCAGGTATCAGATCCCCAAACGTTTCTTCTTATGGAAAAACTCCTCCTAGTGGGAAAGGGGAGAATGAGCGAAGAAAAGCTTCTATATTTACTTTACTAATGGAGATAGATGCAGATTTCTTCATACAAAAGGACAGCTTTACAGAGCCATTTCCCTATAGGCAGAGGTCTCTGGCTCTATGAAAAACCAACTCATTTGCCAAAGAAATATATTTGGGGTAGGATATTTTAGTCCCCTACACAGAATGACAGGCCAAAGTCTGTTTTCCACCCCATGGCCCCAAGTGGCCCTTCTAAATGTCTTTCTTACTACTTCCAGTGGGGCACCCCAGTCAGATTGGTAAATTGTTTGGGTCATTTTCTTGAAAGGAATCAGCGTTAATCTGGCATGAGGGTCGGGAGCTGGGAGGGTCAGATAAGCTGGAGGGAGAGAGTAACTGCAGCCATAATTCCAGCAAGAGAGCTAGTATAGATCTTGGTTCCTAGGCAAAAGTTCTTGAAACTGGTTTTCACCAGGCTAAAGCTAAGGAAACCCGCTATCTCACAGTCTCTGAGATCTGGTCAGTGGCAGATCCAATTTTGTGAGGCCTGAAGCTTATGCAATTGGTGGGTCCCATTCATGAAAATGTATGACAAATTGAAAAACAAAAGTAGATGCAAACATATGTATTTATTTATAATGAGAAAACAATCACAACAAATTTCAGTTAAGAAGTTGGTAAATACTATAAACATCCTAAAAACCCACAAAAGCAAGATTATTTTTTATTAATGAACTGCACAATAAATTACTATACAGCAATACCTTTTTAGTCCACAGGCTTTTGATTTTATACTCTTTAGTCACCTTTCCAAGGTTTAGAAAAACTTTTTTCAAATGTGTGACACAAATCACCAGTAAGCTCATATAAATTTTTAGAATTGTCAAATTTGGGGAAACTTCTATTGAGTGTTTTCATACGTAAGCTGTAAAATCTGGGGACATTCAAGGGTGCTTGAGCGTTGACTAATCTCAAGTGTTTTTTGTATTGGCAACACTCATTAACTGGTCGTCAATTTCCTCACTGTTGTAGCATACTATGAATTGTATAGCTTCTTTGTCAATATTTCATGTCAAATCACTAAGAAATGCAATTGTAAAATAGAGTGTATTTCTGACAGGAGAGAATTTCTATTTTGAATAGTGGAAATGAGAACCAAATCCCCTGCTTACAATTTTACACATTTGAATGATTGGAAGGATTTTTCTGCAGACTAGCTTCTGGCTTCAGATATTTCAAGCTTTCTTTCTCCTTCACTACTCACATACTTTGGATTCCAGGTTCAGTAGCATGTGTCTGTATTGGAACAGAACTTCTGGCCCTGTGATTTCCTATCACACCATTAGGCCAGTCAACTCAGTGGGAAATAGAATTAATCTTAGGAGCTTTTTCTACACCCAAGATAGCAAGCAATAGCTTAACTGCACTAAGAAGCATCTATGAATCATGTAAATATATCCCACTAAGTCTACTAACTGTATTCCTTATTTTACTTCCATTTAACCATTTTCCAAAAATGCTCATCGTTGCCCCAGTACTACATAAAATAAAGGAAGGAATAGCAGAGGGATGTCAGACTGAGACAGCTGTCTTAAACAATCTCAATTAAAATATCTTCTCCTTGCAAATTTTTCACAAAACTTTGTGAGCATTTGAACACATTACTAAGACCCTTACAAGGGCTTTGGAAAAGACCCATGGAAATAGGGGCCCCTGGGACAAAGTTTTCTTAGCTTGAGGGAAAAAGCAACAGCATCTCTGCCCTAGTGCTAAGGTTTAAATATGTCTTCCAGAGTTGGCGTGTTGGAAACTTGATCTCCCATGCTGAAGTGTTTGGAGGTGGGACTTTTAAGAGGTATTTAGGTCATGAGGTTTCTGCCCTCCTGAATGGAACGATGTTGTTACTGAGGGTGGATTTGTTTTCTGGGAAGTGAGTTTCTTACTACAGGAGGAGTTCTGCCTCTGTTTTTCTCTTTCTTTCCCTTCTGCCATTCAACCATGAAGAAAGAAAACCCTCACCAATGTGGTCCCCTCAGTTTTGGACCTCACAGCCTCTAGAACCAGAAGAAGTAAAATTCTGCACAGTATAAATTACCCAGTCAATTAGTCTCTGGTATTGTTATAGCAGTCATGGAAACTACACTTTATCACTTCAATCCTATTCTATTGGTTATGTAGACCAGTCCTATTACAGTGTGAATGAGACCTACACAAGGCTGGGATTTTGGGAGGTGAGGATCATCGAAGGCCACCTTGGAAATTGGATACCCACTGAATGACACTGAAGTAGCACATCAGAGAATTCTGAGCACTCTTGTGTTTGCTATTAATGCTGTCTGCTGACTCATCTAAAATCAATTCTCCTGAAGCCAATTCTCTCAAAGGTATGTTGTCTAGTAAACATGAAGCAAAACACAAAAGACCAACCTTTTAATATAAAATTCAAAAACAAGGAAAATTGTTAAATGTTGGGTAGCAATGCATATATCAGCAGTATGATTCTAAGGGAGAGAGAGGTAGGACATGGCAGCAATACAGGCTAGGTGAGTGGTTGCCTCTAAGAGGGAGGGAGTTCATGTGATTGGAAGGGCTCTGGGGCAATGACAATGTCCTATTTCATGACCTGGTTGGTGGTTACACACGGGTGTTAGTTTTATAAAGAGTCATAAATTGTACATTTATATGTTACTCATGTTTATTTATGTGTGTTGTATCATGGCTCACTAGAGGAACAGATTTAATATAAAAATATATAAGATATATGTGTATATGGATCCATGTATATGTGTGCGTGGATTTACAAGGAAGGCATACAATGACCACCTGCAGACTCAAGTATGGAAGAAAGCAAAAGGGTCATCTGCCTGCTGGCAATCTAAAGGATCAAGCCAAAAGTTGGAGACCTGGAGCTCACTGCAGAGTGGATGTGAGTTCAAATCAGGAAGCTCAAGAATCTGTGCTGGGAGGCTGAGGAGTCTGCACTGGAAACCTAGAGATGGACATCCAAAGGCGATGATGAAGACTGGAGCTCCTCCAAAGAAGCAGAAGTGAGACTTCCTTCTTCTTTCCCTTTTTATTCTATCCAGGTTACAAGCCTATTGGTTGGTGCCACCCACACCAAGGTAGGTCTTCCATTTTCAGTAATTCAGTCATCCAGACACACCCAGAACTGTGCTAATCTAATCAGCTAGGCATTTCTTATTCAAGTTGACACCACAGTTTACAATCACATGTATTATATGTCACAATTTAAAATCTAAGAGTTAAAAAATATATGGGGGAAGGATTAGGTAACAAGGGAACTGGACTGGAAGTTAGGTAGTTCTCAAATCAGACAGTAGGTTCTCCAAGATTCTGGTCTTTAAAAGCCTCTTCTGCAGTAGACAACTGAAGGAGGGTGGCTTTTGAAACACTTCACAGTGACTATCCAGAATTTGTTAGAGGCAATCTGAGCATACCAATGTAAAGAGAGTGGTGAAATCATACTGTAGGGAGGCCACCTGCCCAACAGGTGGGAATGAACTTGCCAGAAAGGCCCAGTGGTGCAGCCAGCAAAAAGAGGGCTGCATTGTTTCACAGAGTGACAGCCCTAGTAGAACATTTCTGTGAAGACCAGTGAGAGAGCATACTGCTGAGTGGTATGGTCTGCTGGTTAAGAACCTTGACCCTGAAGCCAGACTGTCTGGGTCCAACTCCTGGCTCTGCATCCTGTTAGTTGTGTGACTCTGAGCATTACTTAACCCCTCTGCAGCTCACTTCAGGGAGGGAACTCAAAATTCCTCTGGTCCCTTCTGCCATGTGGTTATGGTTTATATCTAGATGTCCCCTAAAGCCTCATGTCCTCATAGGTGGGGCTTTGGGGAGGTGACTGGATCATGGGGAGTGATACTTATTACTGGATTAGTCCACTGCTGAGTTTGTACCGAAATGTGATGCTGAGAGGTGGAGCCTGGTGGAAGGAAGTGGGTCATTGGGGGTGTGGCCTGGAGGATCTATCTCCCTCCTCCTCGCTTGATCCCCCTCTGCTTTCTGCCAACATGCTGTGCTGTTGCCTCTCTGCTGTGCTGCCCTGCCTTAGAGCCAGCTTACTATGGACTGAAACCTCTAGAAACTGTGAGCCAAACTAAACCTCTCCTCCTTTAACTTGCGTGGGTTGGGCATTTGTCTCAGCAATGAGAAAGTAACTAGAACACCTGTGATGATGCAGCACACAGGGCCTCATCAGATGTAGCCCCCTTAATCTGGACTTCATAGCCTCTAGAACCAGAAATGAATTTCTGCATATTTTAAATTACCCAGTCTCCAGCATTCTGTTATAGCAGCATAAAACACAATAAGACACATAATCTTGGAAACAGCACACCATTACTTCAACCGTACAAGGTTCCTTCAATACCCACACCTGTGCACATACCCTACTGTGGACTTTCTCACATTCAGTAGTACACAGGGCCAGCCACTTTGGCTTTAAGGAAGGGATTTTGCCCATGGGTTAAACAACAAAGGGCCAGGATTTGAGCAATGGTGATTGATCTACCAAGAGAAGGAAAAATAAATATGTGACATACAGTGTTATTTATTATGTCATCATTGAATCCTTTGGTATATGGCTTATGTTTAATTTGAAGCTGGATGTAGTAGACAAATAGGAAGACTGGTTCTGCATGCTGACTCACTTCATTCCTTCAAGCTCATCTTGTCTACCTAATGCTCTCCTTGAATCTTCAATCCTCTCTTTAGACATCCCAAAGGCAAACCTCCCCTCTGGCTTAGGTGAAATACATGGCAAAGATTGTCAGTTTGAACTAGAAATTCCTTAGCCCAGTGGTTCTGTCAACTGGAGACAGTTTTGTCTACCAGGGATAACTTTGGCAATATCTAGAGCCATTATTTTACCGTCATGAACTGAGGACATGCCACTGGCATCTGGTAGACAGAGGCCAGGGATGCTACTAAACATCTTACAATGCACAAGATGTCCCCTCACACACCAACAAAAAAAATGATCTAGTCCAAAATGTCAGTAGTGCTGAGATTGAGAAACCCATTATCCAGACTCTTTTGCAGATTGGAAGCACCCTTAGCACTTAAGACCTAATTAATTCCCCTTTGTTATGTGTACAAAGAAAATTAGAAAAGTTACATCAAGCCAAGATCTGTATATATGTTTTCTAGAAGAAAATTTGTGCACATTATACATATTTTACAATTTATACATACATATTCTGCAAACATCACATATTCAGTGAGAAATCTCTCTAGCAACTGCACCTGCTTGCTGTTTTAATGATGCCAATTAGAAAGTAGATGGAGACTTTCCCATGAACAGGCTGTAAATGAGGTAATAGTTATGGCTGGACATCCATTACTGAGCATTTTTGCCCTAGAGAGATAATAAAACCAGTGGACTTGTGTCCAAGGAGCTAGCCTAAAGCTTACAGGCAGATTTTCCTTGTCATCTTTCAAGAGAGAAGTAATTCAATTAAACTCAGCAATGTTGAGATGTTGAAGGGGGCTGAAACCAGAGTTGAAAGTGGCAGAATGTGTACACAGTTAATGAAGTGGTAGAAAAGCTGTCCACGCTGGCACACTCCAATGGAAATTAGTGCTGCCTTGATGATATTTTCTATAACTGCACTGTGCATATAAAAGTCACTGGCCACATGTGACTGTGGAGCACTTGACATGTGGCTGATACAATTAAGCAACTTTTATTTTATTTTGATTAATGTAAATTTAAGACATCACATGTGGCTACCATATTGGCTGTGCAGGTACTGGCTGTGTGTTAGTGTCCTAGAACTTCTTTAACATTATTCATTAAGAATCAAGGATAGGGAAGTTACCTACGATTTAGGAAAATCACTATTTGCTACATGCATGCTCTGAGCTGGTATTAGTACTTTTGAAGCCATTCCAACTTGACTGCCTATATTGGAAAGGTAGATGTGAATAAATTCATACATTAGGAAAAACCTGCTTCTATGTCTCCACTGCTAGTTGGGCTCTGAAAACTAGGAATGAACTTGATATTTTATCTACTTAATACTTTTAAGGACCGCCATATTGTGGCAGTGCCTTGAATGGTTAAACACAGTTTACATATGACCCGCAATTCCACTCATAGGTATATGATCAAGAGAAATGAAAATAGACATCAACAAAAAACTGATACATAAGTGTTCATGGCAGCATTATTTATAGTAACCAAAAGCTGGAAAAAATATCTGATAAATGAAGAGATTAAAAAATAAACGTGGCTGTATTAGTCAGCTCTCCCTTACTACAACAAAATATCAAAGATAATCACTTTATAAGGAGAAAGATTTATTTTGGCTCATGGTTTTGAAGATTTCTGTCCATGGCTGGGTGGCCTCATCACCATTAGGTGGCACATCATGTAGCTTGCACAATGGAGGAAGCTTGTTCAGCTCATGGCTGGGAAGCAAAAGACAGAGCAGAAAAAAACAGGGTCCCACAATCCCTTGCGAGGGCATGGCGCTAATGTCATAAAACCTCCCTCTATGCTCAATCTTTTAAAGGTTTCACCTCCTCACTATAGTGCCACGTACTGTGAACCAAACCTTTAGCACATAGGCCTTGGAGGACACTTATACAAAGCGTAGTGGTATAATACTATCCATATTATGCGATAGTATCCAGCCATAAAAGAGACTGACACTCTGATGCATGCTAGAGTAAGGGTGACCCTAGAAGACATGATGCTAAGTGGAAGAAGCCAATCACAAAAGGCCACATATCACATGTTTCTATTTATACAAAATGTCCAGAACAGGGAAATCTATAGAGACAGAAAGTAGATTTGTGGGTGATGATGGCTAGACGTGTCGGGCAAGGGGCAAGGGAAAGCTAAGAAGCATGGGGTTTCTTTGAGGAGTAACAAAAGAGCCTCAAACTGATTGTGGTGTTACACGCACAACTCTGTGAATATACTAAGAAGTATTACATTATACACTTTAATTGGATGCCATATTAATTATATCTTAAGGCTGTTAAAAAATCCATTTACAGCATTTTGTGGAAATATGTCTTTGAAAAACTCAAAAATAAATAACTCTCTTCTTCTTTCTTCCTTCCCTCCCTCCTCCAGGTTTCAGTTCCTCCTTGTTAGAGAAAAGGCAGGCTCTCCCTTCTGTTATTGGCAAGAGCTTGCGCCTACTTTTCCAGGAGCCCCAGGTTTTGCCAATGCCATGGACTCGAAATGATCTTCTGAAAGGAGAATTTGACAGTGCTTTCCCCTGCTTCTACCTCTCCTCTAGGCTCCCCACACATTCCAAGCTGTGTCCTGTTTCTACGCCTTCCCTCAAGAGTCCCCTGGGTTTGAAAAGCCCTTCCTCCACCCTGTGAAACAAATGAAGTCATTCCTGAAATCACAACTCAGAGGACACCTCCCCAGGCAGCCCTCCGTGATGGGTCCTCTAACCCCACCCAAAAGCAACACTTCCGCCTCTGAGCTATCTGTCTTATTAATGCTTTTAATACAGTATTAATTTGTTTGCTTTTTGTTGTTGTTTTTGTCTGTTCTAATTAGTGGAGCACTTGCATCTTATTCACATTTTCAAAATATTCCTAGTGCTTCGAACAATACCTGGCACACAACAGGCACCAAAATAAGTGTCTTTAAAAAAATCCAAAAGCTAACTTGAAGCAGGAGTGCCTGTCATCCCAGCTCTCTAGGAGGCTGAGGAAGGAGGATCACAAGTTTGAGCCCAGCCTGGGCAACTTAGTGATTTAGGAAAACCCTGTCTCAAAATGAAATTAAAAAGAGCTAGAGAGGTAGATCAGTGTGAAGGCCCTGGGTTAAGTCCCCAGTAGCAAAAAGGAAAACAAATAAATAAGTAGAGATGACAAGGACTTTATGTATTGACATAGTGATGAAAGAGCTGATGGAGGGTCACTGAAGCATTGTGTTGTTTGAAACTTTTAATACAACGTGTTCTGTAACCACATGAAAATGCACAGGATTATACAACCTGAAAATTGGAACAGAATGTTCCTAGCCCAGTGGCTTTCCAACTTTCCCTTATATGTAAATTATCTGAGTGTGTGTGATAACTCAGATTCTGATTCAGGAGGTCTGGGGCAAGCCTGAGACCATGCATTTCTCACAAGTACCCAGGTTATGTGGTACTTTGGGTCCATCAACTATGTGTGTAGTAGCAAGAGGCTCATTCAACCTCCCAAGCAAAAGCATGGATTATAGCTGCAAGCTTTGGGCAACTGGTCAACCAGCAAACACGTATGAAAGTAATCCTTCCTCGACATCTCTAAAACAGCAGTGCTCAGACTTGAACTCCATCAGAACACCAGATGGGCTTACAAAAGCACAGTCAGCAGGATCTCTGCCAAGTGTTCCTCATCCAGGGGATTCTGCATTTTTAGGAAGTATCACGTGAGTCTGCTACTGCTGGCCCAGGGACAATGCTTTGGGAACTGTCTCTCTGAGTCATGCAGAAGCCTTCATCAAGGATCAATTGGTCCATAGTTGTAGGGTCCAACTGTTCACATCTGATACCACATGAACACATTGGAGGACCTTGGAAACATGTGACAGTGAGATGGTGGCCCATTATATGAGGTATGATCAAGAACTATGATGAATATTTCATTTTTTAATTGTTACAGTAAAAGACATGTCACCATTAATTACCCTCAATGTACTCCCCACCAGTTCTGGAAGTTCTCCTTCATGAGTATCTTTAGTTGCCCTGTTGTATCTGCCTCAATGTCCTGAACTGATTCAAAACATCTCCTTTTCATAGTCATTTTGACTTTAGGGAAGTGCCAGAAGTCACAGGGTGCCAGATCCAGTGAATAAGGTGGATGAGGACACACAGTCATGTTTTTATGAGCTGCCTTTCTGTGGGATGGGTCTTGGCAGCAGCATTCACTGTATTTTTTATCACACCTCTTAAAGACACTCCCAAAAGAGGACTTGCAGAACTGTTGCTGAAAATGGCAAGCGTGATAGGATGCACATGTTCAAAGCAAGGAGGAGGATTCTGAGGGAGATTAATGCCAATGTGTCTCTCACTGTAATAATTTATTAAACACACACCATATGTTTTCATCAACCCCTGTATTAAGAGAAGTTCCTCTACATTATATGGAGGACAGAACCCTGAATCAGAAGCACAAAGACCTGGCTTCTAATCTTGGATCTTGAACCTGTGATTTTCACCCACTAAGAAGTTACTGAACCTCCCTTGGCTGAAGAAAGGCCAGGGCTGCCGGCCACCAGAGCCCTGCCCCAGGCCCAGGCAGTACACTGGACCTGGTCTCTTGACTTTATCAGGCTGCGCTCCCTGAGGGAAGAAATGAGTTTTAATTATTTATTCTTGAACAACTAGAGATACCCCTGGTAAACAGCAAGTAGTAGGTACTCATGAATTGTTCACTGTTGAATAAGTAAAAGTAAGAAACCCTGGGCTCCAATAGTCCTTTAGCACCTGGCTGTATGCTAATCTGATGTTTTGAAGTACCATTAAAATAGCATGCCCACCAAGTTGTGCTGAGAATGAAAAATACATAATTGGATGCTTAATAGGGCTTTCTGGAAAGGAATGGATAGTTAGGCTGCTGAGCTATAACCGACTTTTTAAATTTAGATTTAATGATATATTGAATTTTTTTTAACAGGTGAGTGTTTTACTACTGTTCTTTAGTGACAGATTTATTAAGGAGAGCATTCGTATAGGGCCGTGTTTTTATAAATAAACTGTGGCCTTTTTGTCTAAGACAAGGTCTTGCTATGTAGTCCAGGCTGACCTTGAACTCACAGAGATGCTCCTGCCTCAGCCTCCTGAGTGCTTGGATTACAAGGGTGAGCCATCATTCCCAGTTTAATCCGTGTCTTTTATTGTTATCAGAATTTTCATTAATAAAAGAAACTTGTTTGTCTTTTAGATGTAAAAAGTTATTTTTATAGAATCCCTTTGCTGACTTGTAGAATAACAGATCCATATTTATCTTTTTACCAGCTTCTGCCATGTCCAGCTGTGACTTGGAGTGAGGTACCTAATGTTTATGCACCCCACTTTCCTTCTCTGTAGCACAGGGATAAAACAGCACTACTTCATAGCTTTCACATGATATACCCTCTAATAGATACCTTTAGAAAAGTGTCTGATATATAATATGCCTTTAAGCAACTAAACAAATTGTTCAGCCCAGCATGGTGGCACATGTCTATAATCCCAGCACTCTGAGAGGCTGAGGCAGGAGGCTCACAAGTTCAAGCTCAGCCTGGGCAACTTAGCAACTGAGTGAAACCCTGCCTCAAAATGAAAATCCTGGGGATGTAGTTCAACACAAAGCCCCCAGGTTCCATCTCCGGTGCAAGAAAAAAAGAGAAACAGGGTGGGTGATTGTTTTTAGGTTGAGTAAAAGGAGCACATTTGCAAAAGACTTTTTTTTTTCTTTGTGATACTGGGGTTTGAACTCAGGACCTTTGTGTTGACCAACATCCCAAGCTCTTTTTTAATTTTTAATTTTGACACAGGGTGTCTTGCTAAATCACTGAGTGGCCCAGGCTGGTCCTGAACTTGTGATCCTCCTGTCTCAGCCTCCCAGAGTTCTGGGATTACAGGTGTGCACCACCAGGCCTGGCTGAGACTGTGACACTAACCATCACAGGAAGGGAGGTTTGCTCGCTCACAAGCCAGGTCAGAGTCTTGCTGAGGTGCTTCTTGGGAGGACCCAGAAGGCAGAGCTCCCCAGTATAATCCAGTGTGTGACTCGCTCGTTTTGCTCACGGTTTAGAGACAACAGGCTTGTTCTTTTATCTAAGTGTACTCACAGGAATAATGACTCCAGCCAGGCACAGTGGCGTACAGCTGTAATCCAGCACTCAGGAGGCTGAGGCAGGAGGATCGCCACAAGTTTGAGACCAGCCTGGCTACACAGTGACTTCAAGGCTAGCCTGAATAACGTCGTGAGTCTCCCTCTCAAAAATAATAATAACGATTCCTGAGGTGTACGCAGTGTTATCATGTCAACATCCCCTTAAGTCTCCTAAGAGTTCTGTGGTCCTCTGCACTCCACACCTGAAGAAATGGCATGGACAGGTCAGTGAGCAGGCTGGGCTGCTCAGGGGTGTGGGAAAGGGGAGTGAGAGAGGCAGAAACACTGCTCCAGGCTTTGACCCCAGGTCAGAACACATGGACGTAGGAGGGGTGGACATTCACCCTTCACCAGCATAAAAGTTCAAATACTGACTAATGGCCCTGGTTGGAATGCACCAAACCCTCCTCGCTCTGCATGGCAGAGGCCCTGCCCTCTGGAGAGCTGCCTCTGGGCTGTGCAGATACAGGAGAGGAGGGAGAGGCAGCTCAGGGTTTAAACTGGGAAGTGGGAGTGCAGGACCGAGGAGAGTGCTTTCCTTCTCACACGGGCTCAGCCTAAACCCCAGGAATCGGGAAAGCAGGTGGCCTGGGAACCTGCAGATACATGTGACTCTATTGTATTCAAGTTTCTGCTGCTCTGAACACTGCCACCTTGTGGTTGTACAGGAGCGGTTCCCCAAAGGTGCAAAGACAGACAAAGAGGGAAATTTGGTTGAAAACATAGCTTGCCTGAAGATGTTGTATCCAGCAAGTCAGGTCTGTTTTGCGCGTTGGCGGCTGCCATGTGGATACCCGAGGTGATGAAATGAAGTGCCTTTGACCTGCTGGCTGTTAGCTAGGTGACCTCCAGAAACAGCTCCACTCAGTCTGCACTGTGGTTCTAAAGAGTCTGAGGCTAAGGGCATTGTTGTATGAAGGCCCTAATTTTTGAGGTGCTTGTTATAAAGCAATAGGTAACTGATCCAGGAGACTATATACTATATGATAGCAGGCCTTTGTGAGTTCTCTTAAGTATGCTAATGTTATGGTGATTGTATAAAAATATATTCTTGCCAAGCATAGCGGCACATACCTGTAGTCCAAGCTACTTGAAAGACTAAGGCAGGAGGATCCCAAATTCAATGGCAGTCTGGGCAACTTACCAAGAGTGTCTCAAAATAAAACTTTAAAAGGACTGGGAATGCACCTCAGTGGTACAGCACTTGCCTAGTATGCACAAGGCCCTATTTTCAATCTCCAGTATCACCAAACAAACCCCAAAAAAGTCCTTATTTTCCAAAGTGGCTAAACACAATAATCACCAGGACTGTTTTTAAAAGATAGGGAGGGAGGGAGGGAAGGAAAGAGGGAGGGGAAATAAAGAAGAAAGAGATGGGGGAAGGAAGGGGGAAGGAAAGAAGGAAGGAAGGAGATAGAAGAAAGGGAGAAAGGATAGAAAGGGAGAAGAAAGAAGGAAAGAGAAAGAAAGGCAGAGAAGGAGAAAGGAAAGGGAAAGAAAGAAGAAGGCGACAGGGAGGGAGAGCAGAAGAAAGGGAGGAAGGAAATACACAGGCTGAGCACCTCATTCGGTTAGGTTTGGGATCCATTGGGCTACTGTAATGAACAGAATATGAGCAGGTGAGACAGCAATGTCAACTGAAGTGCCTGAGTCCCTTCCTCTCCCACTTCCTATATTTCCTGTCCAGAGCCAGGTGGCAGAGCCTGGGGCATCCAAACCTCCAACCGTGCAGGGGCCTCGAAGCTGGTGGTCTGCAAGTGGAGCACACTGACAATTCACGGGAGTAGGAGGAGAAAACTTTATTTAGGGCTTTTCATATTGTAATAGCATATTGGCTATGTTAATGAAGAAGTCCATTCATGTAATTTTTAACTGATTGGATGTGGCCCACCCCCATTATAGAGGGTATTCTGTGTTGCCCAGTCTACTCAGCTGAATGTTAACCTCCTCACAAAGCACCTTCACAGACACACCCAAAGTAATGTTGGGCCAAGTGTCTGGCCACCTGTGGTCCAAGCAAGTTGACACATGAAATTGACCATCATAAGATGCTATAGATACACACTGAACCCTTCCAGTGGAGAGCACTCTGAGGGTGCCCCCTCCGGTTGCACCATACCATTCCTTCTGGCCAAAGTGAAACTTTTGTGCTGGCCTCGGATCATCACTCCTCCTGCCAGTGTTCTTTTCACCTCTTTCTCTACTCCACAAATAGCCATGGCTCAGTCCTACCTCCCTGTCACTGAAGAGTGAGAGTAGAGAGAACTTGCACACAGTATGTTCTAATAAAAAGAAGAGAAGTAATACAAGGAACTGAACCTTCTGGAGTTGCTGATGCTTGAAGCCTCCTGGGGAAGTGGGTTATCTGCCCACCTGCATCCACTATTAACCTGGGAGGGACCCCTGGCTCTTTCTCTTCCCAACGGCCTAGGGGGCGCTAGCTGCTCAGGTGAGCCTAGTTATTGCCACCCCTGAGATGAGGAAAAGAATGTAGCAATTAGCAAAGAGGCTTAATAGCTGCGAGAGGGAAATCCAGGGAGGAGAAAGGCTTTCTCCCCCACCAGCCTGGCTGAGTTTTGCCCCTGTCCCATAGGAGTCCCAGGGAGGGACACCAGCAAGTGCCTTGACTGTGGAAGGTGAGCAAATGGAGCCCAGTTCCCAGGGGGAGATACCAAACAGAAGCCCTAGAAGAAACGGCTTCTGGGAAATAATAGTACATGACATATTTATTATTTTCTATTTATATTATTTCACATACACCACTAACCAAAAAGAAAAGCAAAGAGAAGACTTAAACTCCTTGTTACTTTTAGAAAAAGACTTTCTGGAACTAAAAGAAGATAAAGGATTTCCAGGTTTTTAAAAAGCATACATGGGTTTTGTTTGCTGCTATATGGCTCTGTTCATTACACACAGTGGGCAATACAAATCGTCAATAATTAAATGAATAGAATTCAAATTAAAATAGAAGACACAATAAAAACCAATCAGAACAGAATTAGTAACCTCCAAGTAAGTGGACTGAAGATGCCATATAATTAAGGAAAAACAAATCAAAACCACAATAAAGTGCCATTTCACAGCCACTAGGATGACTATTATATAAAAACACAGGCAAATAACAACAATCCCAGAAAATTACAAGTGTTGAATAGTGTGGAGAAATTGGAACCCTTGTGTATTACTGGTGGTAATTTAAAATCTTGCAGCCACTGTGGAAAACAGCATGGCAGTTCCTAAAATAATTAAACATAGGATATGATCCAGAAATTCAACTTCCGGCATATGTCAAAAATAACCGGAGTCAAGAATAAATATACATACTCCTGCCAGCATTCTTTACAATAGTGATGGCAAACCTTTTGGAGCTTTCGGTGATAACAAAGAGCCCACGCATGTGTGCCACAGGTTCGCCACCACTGCTTTACGATAATCACATGATGGGAATAACTCAAATGTCCATTTGGATATGAAAGGATAAAGAAAATGTGAACTATATGTGGAATATTATTTAGCCTTAGAAAGGAATGATGAATGTAGATGAACCTTCGAGGACGTCGTTTGAAATAAAATAAGCCAGACATAAGAGGATGGAGACCGTAAGATTCTACTCATGTGAGTTATCTGGGGTACTCAAATTCTTGGGACAGAAAGTAGAGGGGAATTTCCAGGGGCAGTCCAGAAAGGGCAAATTGTTTAATATGTACAGAGTTTCAGTTTGGGAAGATGATAGAGTTCTGGAGAAATGATACCAAAACAGAATTTATGAGGAGCTAGATGACATATATGAAGACAGATGGCAAAAATCTAACATGTAACTAATCAGAGTTGTACTAAAGGAGAAAACGCACTAAAAAAGAAGAGGACAATTAAGGAAATAATAAAACGATGATATTATTGGTCTGAAGAAAGAACTGTTTGCAGATTAAAGGGGCTCAGCAAAGTCCAGATTGGATTAATAAAAATCAAAGACATTTGCCCAGCAGCATCTTGATAATATTCCAGGGCTCCAGAGGCACAAAAGAAATCTTATAAGTATGATTCAAACTGAAATAGTACATTGCTTATGAATATTCAGTCCTGAACAAGAGGGTGCCGGTCAGGTCTTCCCTGCCAACATTTTGACATTTTAACATTTCTTTGTATGGGAAAGGAAACTCCCCAGCAAACTTCCCCTTTCATCTCCTGAGCCAGAACTGCAAGAAATGATCAGCGCCAAACCTAATTAATGGTTGATTTAGACGAAATCTGATTCGGACCATCCTGGAGATGAATGGCTGTAACCTGAACAAGTAAGTGTCTTTCCCACCTGTCAGCAGAATTGGAAGCAAGGGCAGGGTAGGGTTCTCAGCAGTATCTGCACTCTCCTTCATCAGCCTCAGATCCAAGGGTGAAAAGAACTGTGCAACTGAAGGAAAAGGACAAGATTGGAGAAAGGAACCAGAGCTAGGGGAACCAGCTACCCAGGGGCCTGGCAGAGTGTGGAAGAGGGGCCACCGAGCAAAGACAGGAGGAAACCCCAGGAAGGGTGATGTCATGGAACAAAACCCAAGGGATAAATGCTAGGTTTGATCATAAAATAAGGTGAGGATTTAATTTTTCTTTAATTTATTACAGTAAAATAGACATTGCTATTAATCCCTCTCAAAATACTCCCCTTGATTTCAAATACACTTAATACATCACTCTTACCACTTTCTGAAGCAGTTCTGGAAGACTTCTTTTGTGAGGGTCTTTAGTTGCACTATCATGGCAGCCTCAGTGTCCTGCGGGCATCCAAAATAGTTCCTTTTCATGGTCATTTTGGCTTTGGGCAAGAGCTAGAGTCACATAGAGCCAGATCTGGTGAACAAGGTGGATGAGGAAGCAGTGTCATGTTTTTATGAGCCTGTCTTTCTGTTGGAAGGCAAGTGATAGCAGCATTCGCTGGATTTTTTTTTATCACACCTCATAAAGACACTCATGAAAGAAGACTTCCAGAACTGCTTCAGAAAATGGCAAGAATAATGGGATAAGTGTGTTTGGAGCAAGGTTGGGAGTGGATTTTGAGGGGGAGATTAATGGCAGCATGTCTTTTACTGTAGTATATTTTAAAAATTCTTATCTAAACATTTACCTTATTCTTTGATCACACCTCATAATCCCCAGCTCCTGTGGCTGTTATCTACTGTTATGTAACATAACACCTCAATGGCGTGTGTTACAACATTCATTTGTTACTATACTCTCTCACATGCCAGGGATTGGCTGGCTCAGCTGGGCAGATCTTGCTCAGGATTCCTCATGTGACTGCAGTCAGATGACTGGGGCTGGAGGCATCTCAAAACTCCTCCCTCTCACCTCTGCTTGAGCTGAGAAGATCTAGCAGCCAGAGCCTGAGACAGCTAAGCATCCTCCAATAGCCCCCTTCATCTCTGTGATTTGTCTCCATGCTATCTTCCCCATGACTACTCCAGGATAGCCAGACCTCATACAGCTTCCAAGGGTGCATGATCCAAGGAGGGGGCAAGGACCAATTCTGTCACTTTTGAGGACCTAGCATTCCCACCTGCTGCATTCTTAGAAGCAATAGATGAAGGCCCACTCATCTTCAATAGCTCTTGATAGGTTCCCAGGCAGAGTTTCGGGACATGTTCAGTAATTTTCCTTTTAAACCACTGATTGGCTGGCACAAGAGGATAGGGATATAAGGCTGGAAAGTTGGTCATAGCCCCAGGTCAAGGGTATGAGTTCTTTGAATACAGCTGTAGGACATAAAGGACCCATGAGTAAGCCACCCACAGAAGGGGCCCAGTGACACTTCCAACTAGACAGACACATTGCACTAAGCTTTCTAGGCCCCCTTGTTGCCCAGCTGATCTAAAAGAGGAGCTCACCAGGTCTTTCTAGAAACTCAAGTTTGCCATTCCCTAGGCTTTTTTGTCTACTCTCAGATGAGTGTCGCCATCTCACCAAACCTTCGAGACTCCTCCCCAAGTGACCTGCTCTCAAGTGCAAGCCACTGGGATCAACTTGCAGGCCTTGCATCTTCCTTGTGTTTATCACAAGCCTCAGTGATAAAAGGTCATCTTTCCAGCCATCGCTTCTGCTAGCTGATGCTGCCTTCCTACCTGCCCGAAAGCCTTCAAGCACCTTCTTATCTAACATCTGTACCCTTCCTGTTGCCAAGGGCTTTGACTTTACTTACATAATCAAGCAAGCAAAGCCACAGAGAGGTCATTAGAGAGTACAGGGACCTGTGTGGAACGGACAAAGGGGACAGAGGATCATTGTGCAGCTCTACACTTCTAGATAGGGAAGCCAAAAATAGCCAATCTTGGGTTATAATTCTTTTCATTCTTCAGAGACAAACTTTTTCTTAAAAGTTAGCTTATTTATGACAACAGGGCACTGAAGAAAGGACACTTTATCACAAAGTCGATATGGCACCTTTAACTACGGTTGTATAAGAGTCATTAGCTATCTTCATGATGGCGTCTTCTATTGATCCGTTATAAATCATTAAAGACATACTATACCCCGTAGGCTGTCTCTTCCAAAATCATGTGTCTTAAGTGACTCTTTCTTAGGTTAGGTTGTTTCTCTGAAAAAGGTACTGAGAATCTTCAGGATGTCAGACACCATGGCAGGTACTGAAATAGTCAGTTTATTATCCCTGAGTTCTATAATCGGAACTTCTCCTTCTCGATTGTGTCACACACTTTCACGGACAGCTTGTTAAGACTCTAGGCTCCACTACAGAGTTTTCCATTCTCTAGATTTGGGCATGGCTCTAGAACCCACATTTCTCACAGGTTTTCAGGTAATGTTGGTGGTCCAGGTGAGGAAGGAGACTGGGATGTGGCAAAGCTGGCTGGGGACGTGGGTATGATCTGCTAACTGTAAAATTTCAGGACACATGCATGGAGCAGTTCCCAAAGCCCTGCCCCTGGACTTCTCCCAAGAACTCAAGCAGGTTTTCAATAGGATGGCCTAGACCTGAAGTCAGCCTGAGTGGGTGGTACAAAAAGGACAGTATACAATGAGTTCTTTGCTGTTGTGTTTTTAACAGTAGTTCATTCTCATGCTATGGAGTACTTTTCTATTTACTTTGTCTTGGCCCAAACTCACTCTGCAGAGCCTGTTTCTTTTTGTACCTTTAATAAATATAAGGCTTTGCTACTGTTTTCAGTCATCATGACCAATTCTTCGCTCAGGACAGAAAGAACTTAGAAACTACCTCTAGAGAGAGACTCCAGCACCCTAAAACCTGGGAACACAGCGACCACACTTTGAGAACCACACCTGTAATACTGCCCTGCAAAAGTAAGTTTACTAAAGTATAGCTTTAGGTATGTGACATACTTTGGATGTGAGATTCAGGCCAGGAAAAATGGTAGAGAGATTGCAAGTCAGATTTAATTTCCAGCTAGATGGAATACCAACTCACTTCATGATAAGTGTAGAAACAGTGCAACTCATTAGAATATGAACAGTATTTTTTTCTCAGAACTTGGGATCTTTCTGAAAAATGTGGAAGTTACTACAGTTACTGCCAGTAGCCTGTGATCCTGTGATGATACGAGGAGATGACATTTAGGCTGAAAGATCATTTGAAACACCTGTTTCCTACTCATAGCTTAGTTCATAAAAATACTCCAGTGTTGCCTCAAGGAATATTCCATCTTTACGAAGGCCATCGTTTTGATGGACAAGTGAGAATAGATTAAAAGTTTCAAAATACACTTCTTGTGAGCTAAGTAATCTGGTGATTTAAATGAAGATTAACCATACCAATATTTTCTTGTCACTTGTTCTCCAGATAATTATTGCCAATCTCTTTTATCATTTGCTATATTGAACTCAATTAAAATAATTCAAGAGCAGGGCATGGTGGCATACATCTGTAACACCTGCACTCTAGGAGGCTGAGGCAGGAGGACCACAAGTTCAAGCCTAGCCTGGGCAACTTAGTGACTCAGTGAGATTTTGTCTTAAAATTTTTAAAAGGCACATAGGCGTGGCTAGGGATGGAGCTTTGTGTGAAGGCCCTGGGTCAATCCCCAATACTGTAAAAACAAGAAAAAATTTATTCAAGTGCAGAGACTTACTGCTAATTCAAAAACATTCCAGTATGTTTACTAAAATACTGAAGAAATAAAATACTATAGCTAATTTGGCTCATTTTAAAAAGATCTCATGTAAATTTTGAAAAAATCAGATTTTTCAAACTTTCAATTTCTTTTGGTCTCTGTTGAAATATACAAATACCAATTTAATAACTAGGTCTTCTAGTGAAGATGAGCCATTAAAACACAGCAATTATTTCTGCTCTATTCAAAAGTGCCCTCAAGCAAAGTATCGGGATATATTTTAAGGCATGCACCCACAGACAAAGAAAATGCAAGAAGAGAATATCATAACACCATGTTGGAGGTATGAAAGCAGGGAGACAAGCAGTAGCTGACTTGGTAGCTGGAAATAAGCAAGTCCTAATCCTGGCAGGCAAGTTCATCCTGTGACCTGCGTGTTAGACACACCTGTGTTATAATACAAACTATTTTACAGGACATTTTGTTACTTACATAAATTAACTGTATTATATGTTTGACATATGGCTGCAGACAATTCCTCTCCACTCAATATGGCCCAGGCAAGCCTGGCTTGCTAGGAGAAGAAACCAAAGAACCAAAGAGAATTTTCCAGCAGGTCCACCACATGGCTCAGGAATGAGTCACCCCAGTGAACCACGGAAGTGGAGATAAAGGGATGTTACGGACTGAATTGTGCTCCCCACCCAAGTTCATATATTGAAGACTTAAACTTCAGTCCCTCAGATTGTGACTATGCTTAGCTATGGTATTTTTAAAGAGGCAATTAAATTAAAATAAGACATTAGGACAGGGCCTAATCCAGTATAACTGGTGTCCTTACAAGGAGAGAAAATTTGGAGCTGGTGTGGTGACATACACCTGTAATCCCAGTACTCAGAGGGCTGAGACGGGGGGATCACTGTGAGTATGAGGCCAGCCTGGGCTATGCAGTGAGTTTGAGGCCAGTCTGAACTACATGGTGAGACCCTGTCCCAAAATACCGCCCCCCAAAAAGATGGGAAATTTGGACACAGACATGGACAGAGGGAAGATAATGTGAAGACACAAGAAGACAGCCCTCTGCAAACCAAGAAGTGAACAGAGTCGTTCCTTATATCCCTCAGAAGAGACCAACCCTGCCCATGCCTTGATTGCAGATTTCCAGTCTAACAGGGAGAAAACTGATTCCTGTTGTGTAGACCACCAAGCTTGTGGGACTTTATTATAGCACCCCTAGCAAACTAATGGAAAATGGAATTTAAACAATAGGAATAGGGGTTGAAGCAACTGCTGCACCAGATGCCCTCCATCAATCACTGTGGCAAGGAACTTCCTCTCTCCTGAGGGTCTTGCCCTTGGGGAAGCCAGGCACAGTTCAGAGTAAGGTTACTGTGTGGACAACAGGAGAATTCAGTTAAAACCACACATACATGCAGGCAGGAGATTAGAAAATTCTTCCCTGGGAAATTCGTGCAGCCCAAGTGAAATAATATTGGGACTTTTGTCATACAATAGATCATGTATTCACTTCCTGTTGCTCTACTAAATTACTACACATCTAGGTTTCAAAAGACATAAATTTATTTTCTTATAGTTTTGGAGGTCTGAAGTTCAAAACAGGTCTCTCTGGGCTAAAATCTAGATGTCAATGGAACTGCGTTCTTCTGGAGTATTATCTAGAAAAGTGTTTCGGTTCAATATGGTTCACCCCCCCCCCCCGCCAAGGCTCTGTGCTGGAAGCTTGTTCCCCAGTGTAGCAATCTTGAGAGGTAATGGTGCTTTAAAAGGCCTAGTGAGAGGCCACTGGGTCTTTTGCTTATTCTGCAGTGCTGGAATGAGCCCAGCGCCTAGGGCCTGCTAGACAAGCGCCCTGCTACTGTGCTCCACCACCAGCCCAGAGTGGGGCTTCAGTCTGTACAGGGGTGAGCACTTTTCTCCTGGGAGTGCTTTCTTACTCTCACAGGGAGTCCCATGAGAGCAAGTGGTGCTGGAAGGACAGAGGTGCGCCCCTCCGGAGGCTCTTGCTTCTAGTCTTTGACTCCTCTCTTGCCCTGTAATATCCACCATGAGGTCCTCATCAGGGCAGAAGAGATGCCAGTGCTTCACTAGGACAGCGATCTAAATAAACCTCTCTTCTTTCTATTTCTAGAGGCTGCCTGACCTGCGTTTCTTGGCTTATAGCCTCATATCTCCACGACCTCTGCCTCAGTGTCACGCTTCTCACTCTTCCTCTCCTTCTGCCTCCTTCACATGTAAGGACCCTTTTGATCACATTGCGCTCACCTGAGTGATGCTGGGTACTCTCCCATCTCAAAGCTGCACTCAGTCACATGTACAAAGTCCCCCTGCCATGCCTGAAGCATAGTCACAGCTTCCAGAGATTAGAGTGTGGGCACTTTGGGAGCCATT
Source organism: Heterocephalus glaber (assembly GCF_000247695.1). The sequence goes on along the minus strand of NW_004624882.1, from coordinate 1,513,726 downwards.
GTTCTGCTCACCACAGAGGCCTCCATGACTCAGTGAAACACCGAGGTGACAAACCTCACTCACTGGCACAGAGCTTCTCCCTTTGCATTGGAGCCTCAGTTTCCTCTTTGCTAGCACGTATAAGATTGCCGTAAAGGTGAAATGGGCTCATATGTGTAAAGTACGTCAAAGAGTTTCTGCCTGACACTAAGTCCTGTAAAAATGGTTGCTATTATTATACAATCATCACTGGAGGAAAATATCTGATGGGAAAGGCAGAGAACAAAACAATTAAGCAGGAAGGTGCAGCAACAAAGAAAGATAACATAGGGAGATGAAAATATACAAAATAGCTGCCATTAATATATTCTCAGAGAGATAAGAAAAGACACTGCCCGCCCCCCGAAGTGAGAATTGGGTGCTATCAAAATAGGAAAATATCACAAAGCAGAAACATGCTTTTGTAAGTTAAAAAAATCAGTCTGAAGCTTATGAAATTGTCATTTTTTTAAGATGAAAATCTGCCAAATATCGATAATTTCATATGGTTCATCCCAACACAAACCCAGAAAGAAACAACTCAATCAAGTAAAAAGTTGAGGAAACTTCTCAGAGGGTAGAAGTAAAAGATAAATAAACAACAACCAGAAAATGTATAAGAAGTGTCTCTCTAGAAGGTTCAACATATAAATGGGGGAAGTCCTAGAAAGAGAAAACACAATATTGGATGAAAGAAAATCATCACTGAAGCAATTCAAAACACTGTCCCAGAATTGAAGAACATGGTTGGAAAGATACCCTGAGTGGCCAATATGAAGGAGGAAAATAGAACCACCCCAAAATCATAGAGAAGCCAGGTTCACAGAAGATTCTAGGGAGAGAAGTAGAGGGAAAAAGCAATCTCATATAGGATTAAAATTTGTAACTTTTTAAGTAAGAATAACAGAAACTGAAAGTATAAAATGTTGAGGGAAATCAATTTCCAATCAAGAATTCTACTGCCAGCCATCCACATTTTAATTGTGAAACTATGCTTGAGACATTTTCAGAAGTCAGGCATTCTGGCACACACCTGTCATCTCAACACACAGAAGGCTGAGGCAGGAGAATCTCAAGTTCAAGGCCACCCTGGGCTACAGAGAGAGTTCAAGGTCAGCCAGGAATGTATAGTGAGACTATCTCACCTCCCCGCAAAAACATTTTCAGACTCACAGAACCCCAAAAATGAATTTTTATGCACAATTTCTCAGGAAGCTACCATATAATAGGCTCCCCAAAAAGAGGAAGAACAAGAGAAGAGGAAGTTATGGAAAGTGGGGCTAGTGACATAAGAGAAAAGAAAACATGTTTTTAAGATAATATTTTAAAATGTATTTTTAACATTCAATCAGCAAGTCTAAATAATTTTACATTTCTTCTGATGTATACATTGATTCAATAAATATCTGTTAAGTGAAGAAACATATGTATGTAAATATATTTAAAATAATATAACAGAGAAAATCCTCTGGAGCCAGGTTCTCAAACTTTAATGAGTCACCTAGAGGACTTGTTAAACCACAGCAAACTTTCTGGGGAAAAATTGTTCTGTATACACAACATTGAGAGATATAAATGTTAATTAGGAAAAAATGAAAGAGTGAAAGTGATCGCGTCAAGGCAAGAAAAACTGGAGATGCAAGTGGTGGGGGCAGAGTGGTGCAGTGCAGGAAACTATTGATAATAACCCCAGTAGGCCCTTAGAAAAAAGATGTTTGGGGCCAGGGATGTATAGTATAACTCGGTGGTTCCGCCGCCTGCTTGGCAAGCACAAGGTCCTGAGTTCGATCCCCATTACCAGAAAAAAACAGCTATTTGGCCTTTTATATCAGCAATTTACAGCCAAAGCACCAGCTGCTTATGTTTGTAAATAAAGTTTTATTGGCACACAGCATGTCCATTTGTTTTTTTTATCTATGGTGGCTTTCCCACTGGAATGGCAGAGTTGAGTAGTTGCCGCAAACTCTGTGTGCCTCCCCAGACCTCAAATACTTACCATCTGGCCTTTTTGCCAACTTGTCTAAACCATCAATGTTTAATTTATAGAAACAAAAATTCGACTTTGATAAAAGCAAAGAAAATAATGACCACAAAATCATGAAATGTGGGCTGAGAGTACAGCTCAGTGGTAGAACATTTGCTTAGCATGTATTAACATGTTTGAAGCCCTGGGTTCTACCCCTACTTAGCACTACATTAAAAAAAAAAAACATAAAAAACAGTGTGTTAAAAAAGTTAAAACCAAGATCCTGTGGTTTTTTTTAAGTTGCAATATGTTTTTGGTTTTTTTCATATTTTAATCTTGCAGTAAAGAGAAATGGAAATTAATTGTGTTAATCCTGCAGAATGTTTGCAGAACTATCAAACTGAATGGCTTCTGTTTATACCCCACTGTGTCAGTTCAATTATCAAAAAACCTTACATCTGAAGCAGACTTCCTACATCAGGGATAGGTATCTGTGTGTCATTATACAAAACAGTTCTAGGGGGCTGAACTACATAGTAAAAAAATAAATAGTACCTAGTGTAAAATAATTTTATAAATAATCTTTTGTACTTTAGGACATTAAATTATACAACTTTTGTATATATATAAAAGCTTAGGAACTTTCTGTTTAGCAGGAAGGCAACACATTCCTACACTTTTAATGTATATGTTTGTTACAATGTCCATGTAAACATGCCCTATGTTTGTGCCTTTTAATTAGTTTGTCTCAATAAACAAAATGTAGAGAAAAAAACATAAAATATTAGTGCTGGGAAAGATCGCTTCAAACTGTGTTGCTTTAAAAGTGAGAAGACTTAGTTTCAGGGAGATGAAATACCTTATCCAAGGCCCAGGGCTAGTAGGAAACCAAGCAGTATTACCCAGTCCATCAATCCCATTCAGCTCCATCTCTACTGTTGACATCTCACTAATCTGTGGCTGCTTTTAAATGACTTTCTATGGAGGGAACTCATAAAAAGTTACTAAAGTGAGGTATTCATGAATTAAAAGTCACATGTGACAAAGGTTCACTGTAAGTTCTCATTACGCACTTGACAAAAAAAATTGTGAACCAGAAAGTCAATATGCAGCTGAAATGCTCAAACTTTTCGAGAACACCATTTTGAGTGTGAAATCAATGTATCCTTGAATATGATTTTGATTGCTTTCAATTGTAAAATGCCTATAGCTTTTTGACAGTTATTTCATCAGCCCAAGTATGTATTTGCTGATTAGAGGCCTATAATTTTCCAAAGGCAGGAAGAAAAGTGCCAAAGATAGATAGTCAGGATATGAATCATCCTTGTCCTTTGTTGTAACCTAAACTGCTGTAACAAGTAAACCAAAAATGTAATAGCTCCCACACGAAGTTTCTGATTCACACTTGGACAGGCATGGTGGGTGCTGTACACAGGTTGGGTGAGGCAGGGGAGAAGCTCTGTTCCACAGGGTAATTTGTTAGAAATGAGACCCAGACTCAAACTGTCGAGGCTAGAAAGCATGCACTCAGACAGCAAGGGAGAGAACTCCACAAGGCAAAGTTTAAAGTTTACTTCTGCAGAAGCCATGAGTGCGCTCAGACACAAGGCAGCAGGTGCACCTGAGCGGCGGGAAAGCGAGGTTTTTAAACCCTGACACATGGACAGGTAGCAGCTATCCTTTAAATTCATTTGGCAGGAGGGGAGGATTTGAAGGGTTGCTGAGGGGATGGAAGAGTAGGGGGAGGAGCAGAAAGTCCTTGGCTATTGATAAGCTATCTTGGTCTGTAGCTATGTTTCCAGAATCTAAACTGAGCAAGTGTTTCCCATCATTTCAGTGTGTTCGGGAGGGGCCGCCTAGGGTGGACCAGAGTCTAAGATGGAGGCACTCCTGTTGATATCCTTTGATTGAAAAGACAGGGCCACGGTTTCTCACATTCAGAGGCCCAGGCTGATGGTGACTCTCCCATGGTCCACTTTTGGCTTTCAAGAACTGGAGTCATCATCCTTCCAGCCAGCAGGAAGGGGAGAGGGTCATGGAGGAGCATGTGAAGTTTCATGGCACTTCCGCTGAAGTTCCACTGGCTAGAACTCAGCCACATGCCATCATCAAACTGCCTCACTGCAAAGGCAACTGGTAATTTATAAGAATCTGTGAAAATCAGGAAACACAAAATGAACTTATTTTAAAATGATATTCTACGTGTATCTTCAAGTAGCATGCAAGTAGCCTTTCATTAACTTCCAAACATCTTTTTATGTGTGTAGCCTGGGGTCTGGGAAGGAGTAGATTTTGGTGATCTCCACCATCCCTATTGCTACAAGGCAAAAAATCCCTGTAAAACAACATTCCATTGTTATCACTTGGATCTTTTCTCCATTGGAAGGTGGGAAAGAGACAGATGGACATCTTCCAGACATCTTTTGTTCCACAAGCTCTGTCGGAAACACTTTGTGTCCTTGCTACTGATGAGCAGTTTCAATTTATAACTTGGCGGACTGAAAATTAAAGGGTGAGGATTTTAGTTGAAGCATAAGAAGGCTATTGTCTACCCCCAAGGATTTAGGCTTGCAGAGACAGCCAACTCGACCTGAGGCTAAAAAATAATTTTAAAAAGAGGCATAAAAAGCCATACAGACCTGTAAGCATAGACCAGTAATAGTCAAAGACACCACTAGGTATCTTCATCTTAGATCTCTGTAATAGTTAAGCCTAGGGAAAATTCTGATCCCAGCCACTGCGGTCAATATACTCCAACCCGGTGCACCTGAATGGATACAGGTTCCACAGGCCTGTGACTTCCTCCACTGCTCAGGTGAGCATGGCTTTATGAGGATGTATGGTCCTGCCTCAGCATGCTCATCTTTCCTTGCTGCTTCTGCTAGTTGAGTGTTGCCAGGAAGAAACCAATCATGAATTGAGGAAAGGTAAAAACTCACTCCGCCCAGTCTTGCATAATTTGGCCTGGAATTGGCATAATCCATGTGGTCTGCCATTTGATTTGTTCTCGAAGTTCTTCCTGGTCTCTCATCTGAGAGAGAGAGAGAGATACTGCCCAGAGGGACAAGCAGAACTGAGAGCATGTGCTCCCACCTGGACTCAGGTGGTCTAAAAGTGAGTAGCACCAAAGTGGGAAAAGGAAACTACAGTCATAAAGGATAAACTGTATTCCCTTAAAATACCACGTGAGCTCATCCCAGCCTCACACAGGAGCCATTTATTTATTTTTGCAGTAAGAATGTTTGGATTCATTATGGGCATTGGATTTAGGTCCATTTTAATTTGCAAAGTCCTGCCATCTAGTGGCCAAATTAATAACCTCTCCTTTGAACGTGCCAGTATTTGCCTGACTCAAATATTTTTTCCTTGAACTGTGAGTTTTCTAAAATGCCTAATGCAGAGCAGATGTTCTGAAATACTTGGTGCAAAAGTGACAAGTCCTTCAACCACAAGTTTCAATATAGGGCATATTACACACACATGGAGATGAAAGAAAACAGGCGTCTGACAGTATTTATGACTAGGCTCTTTTGTCAGTGCATTGTAATCCAGTATGGATCTCCCTAAGAGAACTCTTAGGTGGATAAATATAATGAACTATTTATGAACATTTCTTTGTCATCATCAATACAAAAGGACCCAACAACAGGTTTGCCTTCAGAAAAAGGAAGAAACGGATTATAGCAGTGGTTTCAAAATTTGTCTGCATATTATAATCACTGGGGGGTCTTTTAAAAATTCCAAAGCCCAGGCCACATTTCAGACCATTTGAACCGCAAGCCCTGGGAGTAGACTGAGCATCAGTATTTTGAAGCTCCCAGAGGATTCTAATGCACAATTATGTATGGGGATGACCGGATACAAGGCTTTAACATTTCTATGCAATGGTATCTTATAGAAACACGACTAGTCACATTTTACAGGAGCATTTTAGCATAGATTATCTCATCTAATTTTCATTCAGTAGTGCAGTAAATACAAACCCTGTGGGATGAATACAATCATTTCCTTGGGAGGCTCCTAAATTTCAGTGTAGGGATAGTAAAGTGGTGGCAGCAGTGCTTGGGCTAATTTTTGCACAGCAAACCTGTCCCTCTTCCCTATATTGTATAGTTGTTTGGGGTGCCTGGGGTGGGGAAAATGATGAAGACTGTAGGACCCTCAAGCCTCCTCCCACAGTGTCCCCACTGATTCTCTCTCCTCTCTCTCCCTCCCTCTCCCTCTTTTCAGTCCTGGGGATTGACCCCAGGGGTGCCCTATTACTGAACTACTTGAGCCCATTTTATTTTACTTTGAGATAGGGCCTAGCTAAATTGCCTAGGCTGGCCCCAAACTTGCAATCCTCCTGCTTCAGTCTCCAGACCAGCTGGGATTACAGGCGGGCACCACCCTGTACCTAGCATTTGTTTGCTATATAAAGGAGATGGAGCCTCTGGTTTCCTTAAAGCTGCACAAATGGTGCCTTGTAGAGACAGCACTGTGACCTAGAGTAAGTATGTCCCTGGGCTTCCTGAGCTGTTGCTGGAGAGAGCAGGGATTGCGCATGCACTCTCCACTCACAGACCTGGGATCCCTGCCTTGCAGTGGCCTTCATTAGAAGGAAATCGGTATACAATATACTGACATTCATCATTGGAAATTTGCACCTTTACATAGACTCTCTTGGTTCTTGTTTTTCACCCTTGCCCAGCCCTCCCTTCAACCCCTCCAGTCCTCCCTATTTATATTGTATACCTGAAATGTACCAATGATTAGAATGAATAATCGATAATGCAAAATAGGAAGAAAAGGTCCAAAGGGGTAGGGGTAGTGGGAGGCGCAGGGGAAAGGAAAGAAGGGAAAGGAAAAAATGATGAGAAATGGAAAAAATGGAAATAAAGTCTTTGTAAATAAGGAAGGGTGGAGGGGATGAAGGGAGGGCTAGGAATGGGGAAAAAATAAGAACCAAGATGCATTATGTAAAGGTACAATTCCCAATGAGAAATGTAATTGTGTTGTATACCTACAATGTACCAATAAAAGAATTTAATACAAAAAAACGAGAAGGAAATCTGATGTACAATAATCTGAATTGCTCTAATTACATGTGATTACTTTGTGAAAGGTTTTTTCTCTTTATGAAAGAAGTCATCCATTACGTCTAGATCTAAAATGTTTCTCAAAAGTTTCACATGTGTGGAAGGCAATTGGATCATGGGAGTCCTATACTCATTGGTGGATTCATCCATTAGTAAGTTCAGGAGCTGACTGTGCTGTTTGGAGGTGAGTCACTGGAGTGGGATCTGGAAGTACATATTCTTGTCCCTGGCTCCTCCCTTCTCTCTCTACCTCTTGGCTTCATGGTTTGAACAGCTTTCCTCTACCAGACTCTTCCACCATGATGTTTCTGCCTTGGAACCAGCTGATCCTGGACTGAAGCCATGAGCCAAGATAAACCTGTCCTGCTTTAAGTTGTGGGTTTTGGGTATTTTATCCCAGTGATGGCAAAGCAATTAATACATCAATACAGGATTTCAGAAGAAGTCTGATTCCTTGTCTATTTTAAATTACTTAATTTAAACGTCCAAACCTGTATCCACCTTTTTCAGCAATCATTTCTGGGTTGAAGCTAAGCGCTACTAAATGTTTGTCCAAGTCATAGCTCTACAGTTTTATACTTGTCCATCCAGCACACAATAAAACGGATGAAACACTTTTCCAAACCCAAATACACCTCCTTCTTTCAGGGCTGCCAGTGTAGGGGCACAGGTTGTGCACTGCATAGCACCAGGGGACGCACACTATGTGGATAGTGATATGAATCGTACCTCCTTGTTAGTGTGATAAGGTGGGCTTGCTTGGATGCTAGGTGTTGTAGAAGAAATAGAAATACCTGCCTTCGCTTGTGTTTGTAAGGATGGTAGTGAATCGTTTCAGTCTGGGAAGACCCCACAGCTATACCTGCTTCAGCCTCCCACCATGCTGAAATTACAAGTGTGCATAATGTTTATCGCTTTAAAGCCAGTGCTATTTCTCCTGTGGTGGCTTCATACTGGGCCCATGTCATTTCTCCAGTCATATAAAGAACATCTTTTATTTTCTTTTTGAAAAGAATTTCTCTGAGAACATTTTTTTAAAAAGATTTGTTCCAGTTCATCCATATTCAAGAGAACTTCATGCCTTCTTGTACTCTAACCCTGAAGAACTCAACTACTAGAAAGAACATAATGTTTACCCCCCAGAACACCCACCATGGCTGTCCATTGACCTTCAAGGTCTTCTTGCTTTTGTTCTTCTAAACAAACCCTGATTCCGTTTGTATTCAATGACACAGCTGACCTCTTCTCAAACATCTGATCATTCTTACATTTCTGGGTGCCTTGGAAATGACACCACCCTGCAGCTAGGGTCCCCCCAAGCTCCTGGAAGGGAAGGGGGCGGGTCTCTGTCCCTTGCTTGAATGACTTGTCCTCCTCTCAAATAGAGAACTGAAAATGAAGGTGTTAGGAGCAGAGGTGCTACTTCATCATGGCCACGGGCCTGTAATATCTTCCCGCAAAAGGTCGGAACAGCAACCACCAAAAGCCATCGTTGGAAGTCTCAAGTCCCTGTTCTTCCCTCTTATACTGCTACCTGCTGTTGTCCCGACTATTTAAGTCCTCTGGGCCTCCCTGGTAGGCCAGGAAGCTCAGAGCTGTTTGGGATTTCAAACGCTATCTTCTAACTCAGTTTTCTAGTGTAATTTTTCCAAATCTACTAGATCACTTTAATCTTGAGTTAGTATGTTTGACTTGATTACTTCTATGCTTTTTACCTTGGAGCTGGCCCAAATAGGAAGAGGAATAGAATTATAAGCAAATCCACATTAGAAATGCACAATTCCAACTCCAAGCCTTGGAGAGCTGAATAGGAGACAGACACTGGAGAAACTAGAGTCTTGGAGACTCCTAAACCTCACTTCCTGCTCACAGCAATGGCAGGGGTAGCTGGAGGCAGAAATATACACCCTCTTTGTTGCAGTACTGGGGATAACTTCTTTTTTATTTTTTATTTTGAGACAGGGTCTTGCTAAGTCACTAAATTGCCCAGATTGGGCTCAAGCTAATGATCTTCCTGCCTTAGCCTTCCAGAGTGCTGGCATTACAGGTGTGTGCCACAATGTCGTCCCCCCCCCCCCCAGCGTATAGCACTCGCACGCTAGCAAGGCACAGCAACAGCTAGGGGGCAGTGCGTGAAGTAACTCTGCAGACAGACTTGGGAGCCCTGAGCCTCGTGACTTCAAATCAGGCTTCTGCTGCCTGCCAGGTGTCTGCCAAGCTACTTTTTCTCTCTGCCCTTCAGTTATTCATCTAAATAGGGCTAGCAACTCACACTGCTTCCGTTTTGGGGAGAATTAATTGAAATAATGAATGCAAACACTGAACATGATGTTTGGAGAATGCGTGCTAAGGGCTCAATAGGTATTATAATCTAATATAAGAAATATAGTTCATTCTCTTTTTCCAGAAGAAAGCAAGGTGATAATATTTAACTGGGTATTTTATTACTCATCATTTTAAATAACAGGCACAATTCAAATTGTTATCCTTTATGAGAAGGTTTGGGACCTATGGAAAGAAAAACTTCTAGAAAAGCCTTATTTCTCTTTTCAAAAGTCTCCTCAGTCATACATAAATGTACCTGCCCTCAAACACTAATTAGGACAGTTGAGTGCTTCGTTTGTGTTAGTAATCTGTCATTCGCAACTACAAAATGCTATTCCCTTGGAGTTTGTTTCCAAAAATGGAAATTCATAATACGTGACCTCAGGATACATACAGTAAAACATCCAAGAGATGATGTGTTCTTAAATCTCCTTCACTTTTATAAAAACAAATTCACTAAAAATTTCTCTATTTCAGAAAGTTGAAATAGTGAGTTTCTGTTTTTTCCTGTCTGAAGGTTTAGTTACCATGAGACCCATATACTTTAATTTTTCCAAATTGTAGAGAAAATATACAATAGAGATGAAAGTTATACTTAAAACAAGGGTGCCACAACAAAAGGGTTCTCTGGAAGAAATGAAAATAGAGACATGTTTCTGCAATAAGTATTCTTTCTGGAGTTAAACTAAACCTGAAAATCTCACACTACATATGATTAGAGTTAAGATGGAAAAGAAAAACCCAAACCAACAGCTTCTGAGGCACAAATCTAAATCTAAGCAATTTCATTGTTATGTGTTCCCTTAGGGCTGCAGTATTCTATTGGTTTCATTTTTTAAAATTTGTGTTAGTGCCTATTTGCAGCACGTACTGATTAGCTTCACCATGAGGAATCCGTACACGTACCTAATATATCTTAATTCTTTTTATTTTCCCTTCCCCTCCACTCCCTCTCCCCTCCCTCCGCCTCTTGATTCCTTTCCCATTTGCAAAAGATAAAATTGGAATTTTATTTGATTGTCTAAAAGCACAAAACAGGCAACAGATCCCTGGCCACGAGGAGGACAACAAGTCCTTTGCCGAAGTAGATCTCTGGTCTGCACCTTCACCCTCGCTGCCTTGCTCTGGGAAGTTCAGAACCCAGAGCTCAGGCATAGCTTCCCTGTTAAGCCAAGGTTTAGCCAGACCTATTTGATCTACTCTGTGGTTTTTCCTTCTGCAGTGAAAGTACACGCCCTCTCCAGGAGGGTAATTAAATCTCTCCCGCCCCCTGTGCGTCCTGAACTGCAGAGCGGGCCCAGGATAATTGGAGACAGGCAGCTATTTGCCCTCTAATTTAAACGGATCCTAAGGTTTAGAGGTCTACAGCCAAAGCCAGACGCCTTTGTGAGGCAAGGGAGCAACAAAGAGGGGTGTCTAGTGGGCGGCTCGAATGCAAACGCCAGCACAGGGCGACACAAGAGTTCAATCCACATTCGGCCCCATGAGGCTAAAACGGAGATTTCTGGGGCAGGTGGCCCAGGGGATGTTGGTACCCCAACTCTGGGACAGATCACTGTGACTACAGGAGAAAGCAGAATCCGAGTTGCCAGATTTTTGGATTTTTCAGAAGAAGTCACAGATCTGGTGTTTATATGAAATCAGCCACATTTCAAAGTCAACAATTCATTCAAATGAAAAGCAACAACACAGCATCACTAAGGCAGACCAAAGGAAACAGAAGTGCAAGACATTGCTTTCCTAATTGCAGCTTAGAGGATGAAGTTTTCTGCAGGGTTGCATTTCTCCCTGAAATATACACAGAGACAAATGTTGTTCTTTTGAAAAACTCTTTTCTAAAAAGAAATAATGCTAAAGACAACAACCTGTATACTCAGTGCAATGTGGTGCCCTGGATCTGCTCCTGGAACAGAGAAAAGCCCACAGTGATAAAAGTAGGTACATCCAAGTAAATCCCACTGGTTCCCCAAGGACAGCTTGCCTTATCCAATATTGAAGAATGAGTAATTATCCTCTGTGTTTCAATATAAAAATGAATCAAGCTCCTAAACAGATAATAGAGAATTCTAATCTTTGCCCCCACCATTTACTTGCCAGGTGACCTTGGATGTGTCAGTCTGTGAGACTCAGATTCCCTGTCCGTACTAGGGTCGTTGTGAGAATTAGATGAGACTCCATGAGGAGTATGGTCTGTAGTAGAAACTTGTGACGTCTTCTCATGGTCCCAGCAATGAGTTGACAAACAATGTTTTTCTGTACTAACCTGGTATGATTTATAGTTACTTATATTTCTCTCGATATTGGGATTTGTTAAAATCCCATTCAAAGCATTTAGAATCGAGGGTCTAAATACATAGTAGGGCAGAGTGTACATGAACTAAAATTACCTGTGACACTGTCACCTTGAAGGTGCACCAAGGGTGTTAATTATTTACTAAGCTTGGCTTTCTCCCCAAAGACACTTGAGCTGAGGGGTTTTCAAGGCTGATTAAGGTCACATTATTTTGCCTTAAAAGATCAAGAAAATCATATCATGCCTTTGAGAACTGATGTGGAGATAGTTAGCATAAGTTGACATTCATAGCAAGGAACTTTTCTGGTTAAAAAAACTGGTTGTAAGTCCAATTCTCATATATGATAAGCCTTCAGAAAGTATATGCTGAACTCTTTCATTTTCCTTAAGTTCTACTTTGGAGGAAATTTTTTTTCAAAAATTATTCATTTTCTCTTTTTGAAAATAAATGCTATTTTTAAATGAATAGTTAAAAATGAAGAAAGCATTGATTTCAATGTTTCCTCACTATGTTAGTTAAATTAATTAGGTAGGATAAATAACTTATCTTCTTAGCTGGCACTGCTGTTCCCTGAGGAACATACAATATTGAGCATGGGAAAATAAGGTCAAACAATATTAGAATCACAGCGCTAAAGAACAGATGAGGGTGGGAAGAGACAATGGTGGTCTAAACATCTAAGCCACGAATAAAACTACAACAAAGAACAAACACATACACTGCTACATTGGTTGCTGTTCTCTGGGTTGCCATCAGTTCCCCGCAGTATTCCAGGCCATGAGAAGAAAAGGATCCAAAGGTCCAAAAACTGGTGGCGGAATTGGAAAAGGTGGTATGTGAGTTTGCATGTGTGTATATTCTGTACTATGCAATGACCAGAAAGACATACTTTCTTGGAATTATTCCTCATTACTCTCAGAATTTTCTTGGGTTCACGGGGTATTAACTCCTACTTTATAAGTAGCATATTAATGAGAATGAATATGTCTATGCGGCATACAGAGAAGTCAGTCTTCAGGAAGATGCCCAAAGCTTTGTGGACTTTTGCTCACTGTCTACATTCATCACATCAACTGCAAAATAATCATATTTTCACTTACCCATGTGCTGTGCCCTCTCTCTAACAAAGTTAAGAAATTTCAGGGCCGGGGATTTAGCTCAGTGCTTCCGCCGCCTGCCTCGCAAGCGCAAGGTCCCGAGTTCGATCAACCGTACCAAAAAAAAAAAAAAAAGAAAAAAGAAATTTCAGTTGGAGAACATCTCTCTTTTTTAAGTTCTTGCCTACATGCCTTCTTTATTGAAAAACAAATAATTTTGTGCAAATCTGCTAAACCATGCATGAGATGAAGGAGTGGCAGACTCCTCCAGGCCTACTGACCACTTCCTGTCTATTTCATTTCTTCACAGCCTTTGAGCTAAGAATGTTGTTTTTTTACATTTTTAAGCAGTTGGAAAAACTCACAGAAGAAGAAGAAAAAATATGAGTAAAGTAATAATGGTAATGATAAGAAGACTATTTTGTGGCACATTGAAATTAATTGAAATTTAAATTTCAGTGTCCATACATAAAATTTTATTGGAACCTAACCACACCCACTCCTTTAATTGTGCTACAGCTGCAGACTTGAAGAATTGCAACACAGATGCTATAGCTTGCAAAGCTGAGCGTATTTATTCTCTGGCCAACCATTGTTCCCGACTCCAAGGCTAAGACTATAACTCAGACTAACCCAAAGCTTGGCTTAGTGTCACTTGCATTCTAGTCACAATGGGAAAGATAAGCAACTAAAGATAACAAAGGGGTGAATTAAGGCAAGTGCTATGAAGGCAACCAACACACACAGCAATGAGATAGAGAAAAATTGAGGTGAGGATGGAGGGGAAAGGAAATTGTCATATATAGGAAGGTTAAAAAAATGGCATTTATAAGCTGAGACTAAAAATTCAGAAGAGCAGAGCCTGCAATGGACGAGCTAATAGAAAGAGCTTCCTAAAGGATAAAGGAGTAGGTGCAAAAGTCCTGTGGCTGGAAGGATTTTATGTGTTTTTAAAAGGGGATGAGAGAAGCTGCAGACCCATGAAGGGAGGTCACATGGAGTTGGAGGGTTAAACATGGCCAATTCCCATGAATTGGGAAGTCGTTGAAAGGCTTTAAGCAAGAGAGTGATTTCCTCTCTGATTTTTGAAAATTATTTTTCTCGTGTGGAAAGGGAGTGAAGGGGAATGTAAATGCTTGAGGAAGACAGGCCTGAGGAAGCCCACTCTGGAGCTGACTGGGCACGAAGATGAGGAGAGGTGGGCAAACATGAGATCCAGACTTGGCAAACAAAGGCCTGGGGATGGGGAAGATGAGAGGAAAGTCAGAGTCAAGGGGGAGTCACACATTTTGGACTTGATCAACTGGACGGTGGTGGCACCATATATTGGGGTCAGAAAGTGTTGCTGGGAGGCAGAGCACCGGGGCTTCCCATTGGAGAAGCTCTGCTTTTCCTCTACAGGGCCAAATGGTGAATACAAGACATGATCAAAAAGTGTAGTGTGTGCTTAGATTTTAGAAGTATTACAGTAAGGGCCGGGGATTTAGCTCAGTGGTTTCACTGCCTGCTGCGCAAGCACAAGGACCCAAGTTCAATCCCCGGTACAAAAAAAAAAAAAAGTATTACAGTAAAAGGCACATTGCCATTAATCCCTTTCAAAATACTTGCTCTCACTTTGAACACACTTATCCCATTGTTCTTACCACTACCTGAACCAGTTCTGGAAATCCTCATTCCTGAGTGTCTTTAGTTGCTCTGTTTGGATGCCTCAATGTCCTGAATTGACTCAAAGCATTGACCTTTCAGGTCATTTTCACTTTAAGAAAGGGCCAGAAGTCTCATAGTGCCTGATCCAGTGTATAAGGTGGATGAGGACACATTGTCATTTTTGGTTTTGTTTTTGTTTTTGTTTTTGTTTTCAATACCAGGGATGGAGCTCAGGACCTTCCACTTGCCAGGCAGGTGAAGCACCACTGAGCTACATCCCTGGCGCTGTCATGTTTTTATGAGGCTGCCTTTCTGTTGGATGCCACTGAGCAGCAGCAGTGACTGGATTTTTTATTATACCTCATAAAGACAATTCTTGAAAGAGTATTTCTAGGACTATTTCAGAAAGTGAAAAGAACAATGGGATAAGTGTATTTGAAGCAAGAGGGAGTATTTTGAGGATTAATGGCAATGTGTCACACTGTAATTTTTTAAATTTAAATACTCATCTTACTTTTTAATTACCCCTTGTGTTTAGGTTTTTGAAGGCCACAGTGTCTCACCCACAGCCCTTTGACTCTATTTGGGTAGCCCAAGAGCAGTCACAGATGAATTAAATAGGTGTATAAATACATATAACTTGATTTACAAAAAGCAGGCCAGGGACAGGATTTAACCATTGGGCCATAGTCTCCCTCAGAGGAGAGGTCTGAACGAAAGATATAGACATGTAAGTCTGCGGGGTTAAGGCCTGGGCTGTTATAACATCAAAGAGGGGATGTAGAAAGAGTAAGGACAAAATCAGAGGCTAGAGTGTGGCTCAGTGATAGAGCACTTGTCTAACATGCTCAAGGACCTAGGCTCCATACTCAGCATAGGGAGGAAGGGAGGAAGGGAGGAAGAGAGAAAGAGAGAAAGAGAAAGAAAGAAAGAAAGAAAGAAAGAGAAAGAGAGAGAAAGAAAGGCCACCCAGGATCATGCTTGGAGACATTTCTTGGCCTGGTAGGATGATCTTTATCAAAATTGCATTACCATTATTACTTAGAGACAAAAAAAGAATATTATAAGGAAGAAGAAGTGCTCTTTATGTACTGTGTTGACCTAAAATTGAAATGTTTCTTCAATTGCTTACACTTACTTGGTAGAATGAATTAGGAGGCAGAAGAAAGCCATAGTAAAAGGATATCTGGCTCTACTCTGTAATTGTGTGATCTCGGGCAAATCACCTGTACTCTGCTCTCAGTGTCTCTTCACCTATAAAATAGGGCTGAGAGTAATAAGACTCACTACATCAGGATATTGTGAAGGTCTGTCATTTTGAAAGATATATATATATATATATATATATATATGTTTGTGTGTATTATTAGTATGTGAATATTATTATTCCTTCTCTTGAAAGCTACTATATTCTAGGAAATATTTGAGACTACTTGCTTTTATTAGTCCTGACTTACTTTAGATCAGTGATGGAGAATCTTTTAGAGTTTTCAATGATATAAGCAACCCACTGTGTCATGTGTGCTATGGGTTTGCCACCACACTTTAAACCCTTCATTTCTCTATCAGTTTGGCTGACACTAGTGTTAAGCTCAATGCAGTTTCAATGTCTTCATCTTGTTCCTCTCATCAAAACATTACCCCATCTCCTTCCTCAAAAGTCAAGCATCTATCCCTGTACTAGTGTGGCTTTCATAGCTAAAACAAAATACCCAAGACTGGATAACTTTATAAAGAAAAAAAGGTTTATCTAGCTCAGAGTTTGGGCAACTGAAAATCCAAAGAATGAGGCGCTGGCCCAAAGAGCCTCGGGACTACCCAGCCTTGTTCTGACAACCTTCTCAAGGGAACCAAACTGGGGGTCCCACAAGAACTACCTTAATCTCTTCCCAGGGCACACCCTCAGTGACCTAAGGACTTCCCACTTGGACCCACTTCTCAAATGTTCCACACCATCACTTAACACTGTTGCATCCAAACCGTAGCAACCCCTTTGAAGAGCTTCCTGTCTCCACCATTATACAATGTCCTTGCACTCCTGTCTGTTCCTGGTTGTGAATTCCTACACCTTTTGTCTTGCCTTGACTTCTCCTAGCTTTAATCATGTATGCTGCATCCAACTATCTTAAATTGATTGGAGGCACCCGATTCTTCATATTTGATCTTATCTCCAGAATTGTCTGATACAATTCTTGTGAAAAGGACAGTCTCCTTAGTGGCATCAGATTTCATGGAATTGCCAGATAATCCATTTTCATGGAAAGGATTAGGCTTAGTATACAGTATACATCTTTATTGCGGTCATGTGAGATTTACTTTTTCTCAGGTTTTCATTTTATTGAACATCATTATGGACTCCGATTTTTACATACCTAGTACATTTCAAGAAATTTTTACACTCATTTTTGATGGTCACACTATTCTATATTTGATCAATGGGAACTAATTTAAAATGGCACCATACTCCTCCTCCTCTTTGATATAGTTGAGGCAATATGTCCTGGCTCACATTGTGTCCTTTCCTATCCCAGATCTTCAATCAGCCAAATTGCCAAGGATTCCTGGTTCCTTTCCATGGGAGATAGTATTTAGAAACAAAGGGAAAAAATAATTCCTTATTTTAGGGTAATCAATTATCACCAAAAGATAAAGGGTAATTCTTTTTTAATTAGCATATTTTTGCCATACATAGTAATTACACTCACCTTGGGCAATTGGTACATATACATATGGTATCTTGATCATATTTACTTCCCCTTTCCCCTCTCCTTTCTCCCCCCTTCCTCAGACCCCCTTCCCATCCGAGCAGAGTCTACCTCCCTGTTTCCTACATCTCTCTTTTATTTTGCTCTTTAAATTATTTATATTTTTGGTTTCTCACATTAGAGAAACCACATGATATTTTAACTTGTGTCTGTTACTTCACATAGTATCATGGTCTCAAAATCCATCCATTTTCCATCAAATGACATGAATTCATTCTTTTTTGAAATTAATTTTATTGGTACATTTTAGGTATGCAATATCATGACATTCATCATTGGAAATTTGCACTTTTACATAATCTCTCTTGGTTCTTATTTTTTCTCCCTTCCCCTGCCCTCCCTTCAACCAATCCATCCCTCCCTATTTACAAAGACTTTGTTTCCATTTTTTCATTTTCTCATATTAATTCCATTCCCTTCTGTCCTTTCCCCTCATGAATTAATTCTTTATGACTGAAAAATATACCATTGTGGATATATGTGACATATTCTTTATCCACTCATCCATTGGTGAGCATCTAGGCCATTTCCAGAGCTTAGCTATTATGAATTCCACTGCTATAAACATAAGTATGCAGGTATCACTCTGGTATAATGTCTTTAAACTTTTTGGGAAGATACCCAGGAGAAGTGGATGGAATGGAATTTCTAATTTTAGATTTCTGAGGAATGGCCATACTGATTTCCATAGTAGCTGTACTAGTTTACATCCTCACCAACAATGGAAAAGTGTTGCTTTTTCCCTATGACCTTGATAGCATTTTGGGTTCTTAATCATAACTATTCTCACTGGAGTAAGATACAAAATCAATGTTGCTTTGATTTGCATTTCTCTAATGACCAAAGGTGCTGAACATTTTTTCCTGAACTTATTGACCACTTGTACTTCTTCTCTTGAGAAGTATCTATTCATTTCGATTGCCCTTTTTATTTTATTTTAATTTTATTGGTATGTATTTGCAGTACATACTGTTTACATTTATCTTAGGGGGTAGGTACATGTACTAAACATATCTTAATTCTTTTTATCCCCCTTCCATTCCCTTCACTCTCCCTCCCACCATCTCTAGATCACCTTCCCATTTGGAAAAGATCTATCTCTCTGTTTCTTGTAATTGTCCATTTTTTACTAGGTCTTTTTTTTTTGGAAGGGGGTCTAATTTTTTCTTGAGCTCTTTACATATTCCAGATTATTTTACAAAGTAGATGCACTATTTTATATTCCCATTTTACGTTCCCATTAGTAGTAGGAAAGCTCTATTCCCTACAGTCTTGTCAACACTTGGCACTCTTTTTCTTTGCAGTGCTGGGTATTGGACCCAAGACCTTATGTATGCTAGGAAAGGACTCTAGTACTGAGCTACATCCCCAGTCCTATCTTTTCTTTTGATTATTGTCATCCTAGTGGGTGTGTAGTGATGTATCATTGTGGTTTTGACTTGCATTTTCCTGATGGCTAATGATGTTGACCATCTTTTCACGTGGTTCCTAGCCATTTGTGTATCTGTTTTGAAGAAATATCTGTTTAGATCCTTTGCCCAGTTGTTTCTTTCATTGTATTTTAAATTTTTATTTATTTTAGAGATGTTTTAGATCCACACCAAAATTGAGCTGAAAGTACAGAGTTCCCATATACCCCTAGCCTCTCACGTGCACAGCCACCACCACTATCAATATTCCACACGGGAAGGGGCACATTTGTAACAATGAATGAACTTCCATGGACACATCTTTACCACTCAAAGCTCATAGCTTACATTAAGGTTCACTCTTGGTGGTGAGCATTATGTGGGTTTGGATAGATGGGTACTGACATCTAGCCACCAATATAGCATCACACAGTACAGTTTCACTGCCCTAAAAATTCTTTCCCTCTAGCCCTGGGCAAACAGTGACCTTACTGTCTATAGTTTTGCTTTTACCAGGATGTCGTAGAGTTGGAATCACACAATAAAAATGAGGCCTTCTGAGATTGGCTTCTCTCACTTAGTAATATGTATTATAGTTTCCTCCGTGTCTCAGGGCATGGTAGCTCATCTCTTTTCAATGCTGAACAGTATTCTATTGTCTACATGAGCCACAGGTTACTTATCTAGTCACGTACTGAAAGACATTTTGGCACCTTCCAAGTTTTGACAATTGTAAATAAAGCTGCTATAAACATCCATGTGGAGGCTCCTTTGCCCATTTTTAAATTGAATTATTTGTCTTTTTACCATTGAGTTGTGATCATTTTTTATATACTCTAAATACAAGTTTCTCATGAGATACTTGATTTACAAACCTCTCCTACAATTCTTTTGGATTATCTTTCACTTTCTTGATGATATCCTTTGAATCACATTTTCATATTTTGATGTTTAATGTATGTGTTTTTGTTGTTGCTGCCTCTTGTGTTTTGGATGCCATATTAAAGAAATCATTGCCTAATCCAAGGCCATGAAGATTTGTACCTATGTTTTCTTCTGAGAGTTTTCTAATTGTAGCTCTTACATTTAGACCTTTTTTTCCTCCCAGTACTAGGGATTGAACCTAGGGATTTATGCTTGCTAAGTAAACATTTATACCTTTTATTAATTTTAAATCAATTTTTCTATATGGTGTGATATTTTTATCTTTTGACAGACTAAATTTAGAGCTGAATATATGATATCTGCAATTTACTTTAAAATAAAAATTCATCAGAAAAACAGCTGAAGCAAATATGGCTAAATTTTTTCAGTGCAAAGTATAGATGATAAGTGTACAAGTATTCACTGAACTCTCCTCTCTGTGTTTTTAATTTCTCTTTAAGCAATAGAAAGTAAAAAGTAAAGATAAAATCATTAAAAAATTAAATTATAAAAAAATGTCACTTTATTTTTGAAGTAAATAGTTTAAAAGCTTTACTTTTTTATAAATCGTTCACCACGGCCCAGGCAAAAATACACAAGAGAATGGATGTGTTGAATGTCTTGGCATGGCTCTTAGAAACCAGTATTTCAAAGCTTTTTGCTGTAATAGATCAATTACTAGCCATATGTAGCTGTTGATTGCCTCAAATATGGTGAGTCCAAATTGTGATGTACTCTAGATGTAAAATCTACATCAGATTTTGGAGACTTGGTATCAAAAATGCAAAATATTTCATTCATTTTTTATGACAATTGCATGTTGGAGTGATAATATTTTGGATTAAATAATTTGTATTATTAAAATTACCTGCATTTGTTTCTTTTATACCCTTTTTAAAGTAATGTACATTACATACATGGCTTGCATTCTATGCCTTTTGGACACTACTCTTCTAGAGAGAAAAGAACTAGGCTAGCAGACTTGCATTCTAATTCCTGTGCTGTCTTTCAATAGCCATGTAACTTTGGGCCATTTCTCCCATTTCTCAGCCTTAAGATAGCTAGGGATAAATTCACGCAGCAAATATTTGGAGACTTTACTTGTTGCGAAGAATTTGGCTAAAATAAATGGGAAATACAAAATGTAAATCTATCTACAAATTCAAATTATGGTTTCCCCATTTCATACCTACCCACAAATTAATGAATGTAGAAGTCAGTGATGGACTGGTCATTCAAGAGATGCGGATGAAAACAACACTGCGATTCCACCTCACCCTAGAAAGAGTGGCTGCTATCAAGAAATCAACCAATAACAAATGCTGGCGGGGGTGTGGAGAGAAAGGAACCCTTCTCCATTGCTGGTGGGAGTGCAGACTGGTGCAACCACTGTGGAAATCAGTATGGAAACACCACAGAGAACTAGGACTAGAGGTCCCATTTGACCCCGCTATTCTCCTGCTGGGGATCTTCCCCAAAGAATTAAAAGAATCATACAATAGTGATACATGTGCACCCATGTTTATAGCGGCACAGTTTGTAATAGCTAAAGCTTGGAAACAGCCCAAGTGCCCAACAACTGGAAACTGAACAAAGAAGGTGTGGTTTTTTTATAAAATGGAGTACTACTCAGCCATAAAGGATGAGAAACTAGAGACAATTACAGCTAAATGGATGCATATTGAGGCCATACTCTTAAGTGAAATAAAGAGGACACACAGGTGTAAATACCAAATAGTTTCTCTAGTGTGAGAAACTGAAAGTGTAAATAAGGATTAAATGTTTAAAATGAATAATTGATCATTTGAAATAGGAAGAAAAGGTCCAAAGGGGTAGGGGTGGTTGGAGGGGAAGGGGAAAAGAAACAAGGGAAAGGAAAAATTATGAGAAGAGGAAAAAATGGAAACAAAGTCTTTGTAAATAGGGAGGTGAAGGGCACACAGGCAATGGGGCAAAAATAAGAACCAAGATACATCATGTACAGGTACAAGCACCCAATGATAAATGTAAATGTATTGTATACCTAAAATGTACCAAAAAAAGAATTTAAGGAAAAACAGTCAGTGATGGAAATTATATCATCATTTTTATTTTTCCCACCAACATTTTATCTTAAAATAACGAATATTTTATAGTATGTCCAAGATCTGAGAACACACATACTCAGACTATATATCTTTTCCTCTCTGAGTCTTTAAGCATGTGTTTCCCTTTCCTGAAGCCTCCTCTAATTTGTTAGTTAACTCATGAAGTAAGTGCACTGTGGCAGACCTTTGGTAAACCTAGCGCTCTTGCTTCTCTGTGATTCCATCCCACATTGACTCTGATCTTGGCCATGCAAGTTGGATTGACCAGTGGAATGTTAGCAAGCAAGATTGACTCATCTTTTTGGAAGACTCCTTTTTAGCACCCTGCAGTTTTACTGGCAGGAACCCTGAGCACCACTAGAGATGGTCCATGTGGAGAAGGAAAGAGCCAGGGTTCATTCAGGCAAGTAATTCTCAATCCAGGGTGATTTCATTCTCTGGGGCTTAACTGACAATATCTGGAGACACTTTTGATTGTTGCAACTCGTAAAGGGGCTACTGGCCTCCAGTTGCTAGAGAGGGGCTAAGGATGCTGCTAAACATCCTACAATTCACAGGACAGTCTCACAACAAAATAATCACCCTGCACAAATGTCACCTATGCTGAGGTTGAGAAATTGGCTGTCCATCGAGGTTTCCCCAAGACCTGACTCCCATGGATCAAAGGAAAGGGGGCTTGGAAGAGAAAGTATTCAAATAGAATCTTCCATAGCTGCTGTTTTAAGCCTTCACATTTCCCAGTGATGGTTTGCTGTACAGTCTGTTACTCATGATAATATTTCATGATTTCCATTAGTATTGAAATGGCACATTTCCCCTTGTTTACTCTCAGCACTTTAGCACAGTAACTCATCAAACTGTCAAACAAAGAGTCATTTTCTTACCCCAACCCAAATAGTGCTTCTTCCTAGTGCTATCAAGGTCACAGTGTGTCGACTCAATCCTAGATTCTAAATTCCCATTCATTAACTGGTCCAGAAACCAGGACCTTGAACTTACAATGTTTTATAATGCAGCCTTGTTATCAAAAAACCATGGCCTCCCTATTCTAACAGGAAGCCACGTTGTTCTCTCTATATTTAGAGGAATCGCATTATTAACCAATTTTATCTGTGAAAGAAATTTTAAGGACATAAAAATTGCAGTAATATTGCTGGCAGTAACTTTTATCAGGAGAGTGTAAATATAATTACATTACCAGATTCACTCAATAAAAATTTTAGACATATGGTTGAGTATGAGTATAAATTTCATTGCTATGGTAATTTAGTATGCAAATTTAATTTAATTTTTTATGAAATACAGTCATGTGTCACTAACATCTGGATATGTTCTGAGAAATGTATCATTAGGTGATTTCATCCTTGTGTGAACATCGTAGAGTGTACTAAGCAATATAATCTTACGGGACCCCCTTTGGATATGTCCTTTAGCAGTGACTGAAACATTATTATGTGGCACAGTAGATAACAAACTATTGCAGGTAGTTTTTTTTTTTTAATATCATAGGGCATGTATGCCTTCCTAGAAAGAATGGAAAAATGCAAAAATGCTACTGGAAATGGTGCTTTGACAACTTTTGCTTTTGGCAGTGCTGGAGTTTGGACCCCAGGGCCTTGTACATACTAGACAAGTGCTCTAACACTGAGCTACACCGCAGACCAAGTTTTTCTTTCTTGGGAGGGGGGTTACTGGGGATTGACCAGGGCCCTTACACTTGCTAGTCAAGCTCTGTACCACTGAGCTACGTCCTCATCCCTTAGAAACCTTTTATGGTAAGTAGACAGCTACAGAAATTTAAAAGAAACACTTGACGCACAGGTAATCCAATTTACAAAGTACAAAGACTCAGAAGAAAAATCCTAGTGATATAAATAAACCCACTAATCTCTCAGATCCCAATGGTAAGAAGTCGGGTAGAGTAAGCTACAGTTCAGCCTTCGCTGTGGGTGGCAAACCAATTCTTGCCAAATATTAGAGAGCTTTAGGCTTTGCAAACCAAGAGGCAAAAGGGAAGATACACTATAGGTACTTAGATAATAAGAAAAAAAAGAACAATTTTTCAGTTTTTCTTGCCAACATCCAAACTGTAATAATATTTGCGTCCCTTTTTGGTGATACAGAGCTACTAATGCGAGAAGAGGAATTTGGGGGCGAGGGGAACATTCTCCTAGCTGGGATTCCAAGGTGGTCTGTGCATCACCTAAAGTACAAACGTGCCGAGCTCTCTGCTACAAACTCGGGCGACTCTATGGATCTGGCCTGTGGGCTACAGTTTGCAGATCTTGCTGCAGTGGAAAACCCGTCCTTTACTCTGGGTTTCTGGGTTAGAGGATGGCTCTTCCCTGCGGTGCACACACCTCCTCGGTCCCTTCCCACCTTCTCTCTCTGTGCCCCAATCATCTGGCCCCTGGTCTTTCCACTCGAGGCACGTGACAGATGTCAAGTGTGGGACTCAGGCCCCCAACGGGGCAAGGACCCCGTAGATCTTTCCAACTTGCAACCCTGGTGGTGCTGGCAGCCAGCTTCCCAGCAACCTCCAGCTTCCCCTCCACTCCTGCCCCTCCTCTCTCCTCCCTGCTCCTCTGGCTGCGCCCCAAGCTCCTCCCCTTCGCCCCGCCCCGCCCCTGGGTCCCGCCACCGCGCTTTCCCGCTCCCACAGCAGTAGCCGTCTGCGTCGCTGTCGCTGTTGTCCTCGCCTTCGCAGCGGACCTCTGGAAACTCAAGAGCCACCATGCCCAACATCGTGCTCTTCAGCGGTAGCTCGCACCAGGACCTGTCCCAGCGCGTGGCCGACCGCCTGGGCCTGGAGTTGGGCAAGGTGGTCACCAAGAAGTTTAGCAACCAGGAGACCAGGTGGGGGCCGCGCCGGGGCAGACGCTGGGCTGCGGGGCTGGGCTGGGGACCGACGCGTGCCCTGGCCACCTCCGCGGGCGCCGCAATCTCCCTTCCGGGGCGGGACGGCGGCAACGCGGCCGCGGAGCCAGAGCGGCTGCGCCCGGGGAGAAGCTGAGGAAGGGCACCCATTCGCCGCCCCGCCCGGACGGCCCCGAGCGCGCCCCGAGTTGCCCCTCTGCAAAACCGCGGCGACCCATCGACCCCAAGGTTTGCCCCCCTCCGCTCTCTGTCGCGGCTCCCGGCCTGACGTCCCCTGTCCGGAAGGGCGACATCGACATCGGGGCGGTCACAGACCGTCGGAGATCGAGTGGACACCGCGGGCGGGAATACATCCGTGCCACGCGCGGTGAAGGGGCTTCCCAGGCTCTGCTTGTCCTAGTTTCCGCGTCCCTGCAAGGGTGAAACCAGACCCTTGAGCGGCCCGAAAGATTCCTCTCACGTCCAATACCCTGGCTGGGCACTAGATTTACCTGGGGACTATTCAAACGCTGCTTTTCAGAGGGCTGTCCTCGGAGGTTCTGATCCAACGAGGGGTCGGGGTCAGCCCGGTTGTTCTGCACCGCTTATCCAAAGGGTGAGGTTGTGCTGAGGTTTGAAAGAGTGTGAGAACTCCAGGGTGCACGTGCTGGGCTCTCCAAGGCTCCCTCTCATTTGCTGCCTCCAAGCTGATAGACATTCAGCTTCTTTGTGGTCCTGCGGCTCTGCTGTGTGCAGCAACAAGGCCCTAGTTTGGTGGGAATTCTGCCCAGTTCTCAGGTCCACAAAAAGTGACCGCTTGTGCTCAGTGCAGTCAGGAGGCTGGGCGGCCGGGAAGAGGGGTCCTTTCTCTATGGCTTGAGTCCATGAAGCTCTTTAACTAATTTCAAGGCAGTCTATTTTCTCTCATTGCCCTCAAATATCTAGTGCAGCTAACTGTATGCAGTTACAGATAACTTTTTTATCACTGGCAAAGTTCCAGTCCAACCAACAATTTTAAGAAATGGTGCTGAACAGTTGGACAGCCATACGCACACACAAAAAGAGCCTTTATCCATACTTCTCAGTATTTACAAAAAATAACTTGACATAGATCAGAGATGGAAATGTAAAATTTAAAACTAGTATTTTTAGAAGGAGGCAGAGGGGAAATCTTGATGGCTTTGGGTGAAACAGACATTTCTTAGTGAGTTGCATTAATAATCTGTTAAAGCCCTGGACTGCAGATTAGGTGGGTCATCTTTCTGAGTAGAAGGACAACTGTGTTTGCAACAGGTATGCCACGATGTCCTCTGTCCTACCCTGGACTGCTAGTCACTGATGGCAAAGATGCTTTTTCTTGAGCACTCAGCTTTTAGGGAAAATTCATTCAGTTCACATGACTTCTTCTGGTTGCACAGTGACTCTTATGGTCAAGTAAGAGGAAAAGTTGTGAGTGAGCAGCAGGTGGTATTATTGCCTGCAGCACTTGGCTGAATAATTCCACTTTGCAGCTTAGTCTTTCTCTCTGGAGAAAAACATAGTTAGGTTTAAGGGTTGCAGTACTTTGCTAATCCTTCTTGAGTTTCAGTAGCTCTAAGAACAATAGTTTTTGCTCAGAAGGTGTTGCCACATAAGTAAAGGAGACATTTCTGGATGAAGTGAGTTTCGGAAACAATTTTTGCCCTTCCGGTTCATCTCAGTGCTGCACAATCCTTTGCTAAAGTCATGGTTAATCTAGATCAGTTAATTGCTAAGTCAATGTTGGATGTCTACAAAAAATACTCTGTAGACTGTGGGGCAAAACTCACTCAGATAGCCCAACTATGATTGTTTATACATTTAAATGTAAAGAGATGTATTTTTATTTGGTTTTGAGTATCTTTTATCTACCACTTGATAATAGAAATCGTATGGTCTCCAAAAGCCCTCAGCATGAAGTCTGACAGTTGCTAATATAACTCCATTTTGTGCTTTAACATGTAGACTATAAAGGTTAACGTGGTGACTTTTTCCCATGAACTGTACAGGTGCAGAGGATGACTTTTATAAAGTCCTCTCTGTACCAGGTACTGTGCTAGCAATCTGGTTTTTACCCTGTGGTCCTAGGCATGGGAAACGGAAGGGCCAAAAGGAAAGGAAAATTGATTCAGTTCATGGAAAAGGCCCCTTCCTGAATCCCTCACTGAGCCAGGACCAGAAATCTGGTTTGCTCCTGGTCATCAGTGCTCCCATTGTGTTTGTGAGTATTATTTAATCAGACTTAGAGCCTCCTGATTTTTACCTTCTCATCTCTAAATCACTCCAGATGTGCAGGAAGAAGTCTGCTGCAGCTTCACAGAAATCGCTAGATGACTTCCTAAGATGCATGGTGGTATCTAGAGGTCTCTCTTATAACACTGTACCCTGGTCAGTTCACCAGCTTGTGGGGTCCCAACCTGTGCTGTGGGACCCAAGGTTCTGATGACCTACTGCCATGTACGAAATCACCCCAGAATTTACCAGTTTAAAGTGATAATTGTTTATTTGGCTCACACATCCCCAGTTTGGGGAGGGCTCAGCAAGGAAGGCTTGTCTCATGTGTGGCAGCTGGGGTGGCTGCTGAGGCCGGAGGATCCATTTTGAAGATGGCACTTTTGCACAGCTGGTAGGTGGGCACTAGTTTTTGCCTGGAAGCTCGGGTAGAAACCTGAGTTCCTTTCACTGCAGATCTCATCAGAGTGCTGCTTGGACTCCCCTCTGGCATGGAAGCTGCCTTTCAAGAGGGAGTGCTTTAAAAGGCAGGAAGGGGCAGCTGCCAGCCTACAAAGGCTTGGACTTAGAAGTTGGCACATCACCACTCCTGTCACGTACTGTTGGTTAAGCACAGAGCCCTCCCAGATTCAAGGGCAGGTAACAGAGACTCCGCTTCTTCATGAAGAAAATACTTAAGAATCGGTGACCATCTTTTAATTACCACTCCCATTCACTGTTGAGTTGGTCATATGCATTTGGGGGTCCAAAAAGACCCCGTGGCTAAATAACAAATGATACTGCCTTCTGTCCACCATCTGTTAAAGCCCTGGACTGCAGATTAGGTGGGTCATCTTTCTGAGTAGAAGCACAACTGTGTTTGCAACACATATGCCACGGTGTTCTCTGTCCTACCCTGGACTGCTAGTCATATAAACACTGGTTCTTAAGTGAAATACAGAATCAGATCTTGTGGGATAAATAATCAAGACTTGGAGTTGGGAAACTGTCCATAGAATGCCAGATCATGAATATTTCAGACAGTGCTGGCCACTGGCAGCCTCTGTTGTTCCTGTAGCTTACAGCTGTGTAAGTTAGAAGTCCTCCTGGATCAGGAGGCTCATTCTCTTGGAAGCTCTAGGGGAGAATCCATCCCCTTGACTTTCCAACTTTTAGAGGCAGCCCGAATTTCTTGGCCCTTGGCCCCTCCTCCAACTTCCAAGCCAGCAACTAAGCATCTCCCTGACCCTGCTTCAGTCTTTGCACCTCTTTCTCTTATCCCTTTTGTTTTTTTCTTCCATTTTTAAGGAGCTTTCTGATTGCATTGGCCAATTTAAGTAACCCAATATAATTTCCTTATTTTAAGGGCAGCTGATTAGCATCCTCAACTCCATCTGCAAATATATATCCCCTTCGCTATGTAATCTAACATATTCAAAGGACTTGGGTATAGATGTCTTTGGGGGGGTGTTACTCTGCTCACTGTACCATCTTAGCTTATGAACCATACAAAAAGAGATGTATGCTGTATTTTGTCAACCCTTGAGCTATATAATACTTGATTTCCAAATTAAGTTCACTCTACAGTTGTAAAGTTCACCAAGAAATTATGTTCATTCCTTAGAACTCAAAATAGGGGGAGGTACACATGGAATTCTTTCTGACACTTTCAGCCTGAAGTTGATGGTGTACCATTAATATTCATTTCTGAGACCATGCAGGAACATGATCAAAAGATGGTTGTGGTGGTACATGTTATCCCACTTATTTGGGAGGCTGAGGCAGGAAGGCCAGCCTTGGCAACTTAGCAACTTAATTAAACTCTGTCTCAGAAAGAGAGAGAGAGAAAGAGAGAGAGGGAGAGGGAGAGAGAAAGGGAGGAAGAGAAAAACCAAATATCATTTTCACAACATGTAAACTTAAAATTCATGTTTATCTTCTCATTATTATCCTTGAAGTTGGATATAAGCTTTTGTTGGTTTAGATAGTCTACTACATGGTATCTCAAATGTTGATTTGTTTTGAGTTTTCAATAGTTATAATTTGCTCCTTTAATAAAATAATTTCATTGGGTATAGTTGCCTTCTGATAGCAGAAATAGGGTAACCGTGACCCTCACTTACAGATGCATTGTAGTTCACTTATGGATGAATTTGCTTACAACCAGTTTTGCTATAATGCTATACACAGATTCCTAAAAATTACTGTGCTGTGCAGATTGTACAATTAAAAGTCACAAGGCTTATGAGAAAAATGGAATTGGAGCATGACACTTAAGAACTTCCTCAATGACATCTAAAAAAACACATGGAGATGTAGTATAAACAATAAAACACTTTTACATGTTTTATATATTCTGCAAAGTACAGAAATACTGCCATCAACATGGCTTTTTCTGATGAAAACTTTGCTGATGGAAGTGCGACTCCGAAGGGCTACAGCTTCTGAGTTATTATGAGATAGCAGAAGGGAGGTTATCTGAAATGATGAGGCGAGCTGGGACCCCAGATGTGGCTGAGTGCATCTCACTGTCCTCGTGTGATGTATGCTTGTGTTTTTCTAAGTGGCTCCATTTAGCTGGACACAGCTCAGTTTTCTGCATTCTGTCCCAAGATGCGTTTGTGCATAAGCAAAAGCAAACATTATGCTCAAATTGTTCCAAATCTATCAGCCACTGGAACAAACCTGCCTTTACAGAAGAAACATCTCAGCAGAACTCACCACAGTCCTGATTCTTTTTTTTTTTTTCCCCCGGTACAGGGGATCAAACTCGGGACCTTCTGCTTTCTAGGCAGGCAGCAGAACCACTGAGCTACATCCCCAGCTCACAGTCCTGATTCTTACCCGGTGCTCTGGGCAGGACTTTCCCCGAAGACACAATTCAGTTTTAGTTTTCTTTCCGAGAAGGGTACACACCAGGAATGAATGGGCTCTCTCTCCCTCTCTCCCTCTCTTCCTTCCTCTCTCCCTCTCTTCCTCTTTCTCTGAATACCACTGAATTTGTTACCTGGAATTCCAGAAATTTTCAGATATGCAATTTTAAAAAATTTACCTCTTACTTATTCTTTCTCAGTAAGCCGCAGGAGGATGCTAAGCACCCAACAAGGAAGTGCAGGAGAAAAAGGGGTGCAGGAGATGGGACCGAGGCAAAGGGAATCCCCGGCCAACAGCTGGGCACAGGCAGGAAGCTGGCACCAGGTCAGCCAGCCCTGGAAGGGACATCTGCAGGACAAAGAAATGGCGCTGGCACTTGAAGCCTCTGATACTCAGAGATTGAAATTGTCAGTGAGGTATTCAGGGTGAAATCGGAATTTTGTAGGCAGAAAATTTACCAGAGAAAAAGGTGATTACCTAGAGGGGAAACAAAAATCTGCAGGAAAGAAAAATATGAACCTTGATTTAAGTTTCCTATGTGGCTCAGCTCTGAGCCTCATTTACACAGTTACAGAGTAGCAGTCAAAGCTGGGCGTGATGGCGCACACCTGTAATCCCAGCACTCTCTCGGAGGCTGAGGCAGAAGGGTAGAATTTAGGTTTGAGTTTCGGGAGTGACTGAGGGAGACCTTGTCCCAAAGAAAAAAAATGAAAAAATGAAAAAAACTGGGGATGTAGCTAGTGTAAAGGTCCTGGGTTCAATCCTGAGTCACACACACACACAGTGTAGCAGTCAATTTTCAGTTTGAGTATTGATCTGTGGATAATGGCAAGATGGGGAGGGTGTACCTGTGAGATGGAACAGAGAGGAAGTAGAACCAAATCCCCTTCTTCCACAGTGAGGAGTCAAGCCATCAGATGAAAAGTCAAGATGTAGGAAGGCACATATTAGCTAGACACTTGAAGGTAAACATCTAAAAACCATATCAAGGGTTGCAATTGATTATCTATTATAAGCCTCACAGAATGATTTGAATTTTTAAAGCAACATTCATGTAAAACTTTAATATCAGTAAAGCACTAAAACAAAGTATTTTGCAGAAAAGAGTTAACATAGCGGGCTTGAAACTCAGAAAGGCTTGCTTCCAAAGTTGGCCTTTGGCTGGTGTCTGGGAGCTTCGATTCCCCAAGGTTCCCACCATCCTTTGATAAGAATGGTTCCCGGGTGCCTAAGTTGGTAACAATTGGGGAACGATGTGATTACGGGAAGGCCGGAGAGCCTGGCCTTTTGGCATGCACTAGGCATCTAGGTGATGGCCCTGATTCTTTAAGCAGTTTCCCTGGTAGCAACATTTTGCAAGTCTTATCACAGCTTGCTACTGGAGGCGTTAAGCTCGACCTCTGAATCTCACACCTGCTTTCCCCCAGCTTCACCTTATGCACCCTCCCTTCTCTGATTTTCCCTGTGTCCCTTCCCCATCATAAACCTTAGCCATGCATAAAGTGCAACTTTATGCCAAGTTTTGTGATTTGACCTGATGAATCATCAAACCTGGGGGTGATCTTGAGACCCCTCCAAGATGCAGACATACTTTGACGTCAATCGATGGCATTTTTCTTTTCCCAGTGTGGAGATCGGTGAAAGTGTCAGAGGGGAAGATGTCTACATCATCCAGAGTGGCTGTGGAGAAATCAATGACAACCTGATGGAACTGCTCATCATGATCAATGCGTGCAAGATCGCCTCGTCCTCCAGGGTGACTGCGGTGATCCCGTGCTTCCCGTATGCCCGCCAAGATAAAAAGGACAAGGTGGGAGAGGCGGGCGTGTCCTGCTCTGAGCCGCCATCATTTCTGCACATGCCACTTCCAGTAGAATATCTGGCAGTTGTTGGCTTTCTCTTAATGCTCACATGAGCACGCGTCCTCACCTTGTCTTTTTCAGATTTGTCTTTGAGCCTACCACATTAGTATTTACAGATCTCCAAACAGGTAAACCATATTTTGCAGGTGTCAAATTATCATTATTGGCTTTCTCATGATGGAATTGTGTGTGTGATGGTGGATGGAGCTAAGTATACACACCCCTCTGTGAGTACATAGTCAAACTGGGGAGCATCCTGTTCAGTTCATTCATTGTAGCAATGTCAGGGTCCTGACTGTAAAATTGCTAGAATTTTGCAGGATATTTCTATGACACCGGCTAACATTGTTACTTATGTTGTTAGGAACTGCATTGTTCCTTGCACCTGCATGTGGATCTACAACTCTCCCCAGATACAAATTTAATAAGAAATGCTATTGTCTGTTTTTAGCCTTTTAAGGAGAACAGATTTCATGTTGCTGAATTATTTTTTTTTTTTAGCAACATTAGCACTACAGGAGGCTCTGTAAGTCTATACAGATTGAAGAAAATATAATTGTTCTTAACCTTCAAGGTACATCAGAGAAGTTGAAGTTTGAGGAAACCTTGGAGGCAGATTTAATTAGTTTGCTAGGGTTGGGAAAACAAATTCCCATAAAGTAGGGAGTTTAAGAGAGCAGGAATTTAATCTCACACAGGTCCAGAGGCCAGAAGTCTGAAATCCAGGTGTGGGCAGGGCTATACCATCTGGAAGCTGTAGGAACAGCTGTTTCCTCAACTCTTCGGCTGCTGGTGGCTCCTTGGTTCCTTTACTTGTGGCAGCCTCACTGCAGTCTCTGCCTTCCCATATCATTGTGTGTCCTCTTCTGTCTCTTACAAGAATACTGTCATTGCAGTTTAGTTTTACCCTAATCTTTCATACTTTGTTTTTTTGAGACAGGATCTTACGGTATAGCCCAGGCTGGCCTTGAACTCATTATGTAGCCTTTAACTCAAGGCAGTATTCCTGCCTCAGCCTCCTGAATGCTGGGTTTATAGGCATGCACCAGCACTCCCGGTTTAGAATGGTTTCATCTTGATCTTTCCCTTGGTTGTTTCTGCAAAGAGCCTATTTCCAAAATAAAGCCACATTGTAAGCCATGGGTAGGAGAGAACTTGGGGGCTGCCACTTGACCCATTACAGTGATCAACTCTAAGCTCTGGGGCTCATTTCTAAAACAACACAAATTTCTGAAAACAGCATAAATTTGAATTCGTGAACCAAGGTCTTCCTGAATTTTAACCTCAATCTCTTCAGATATGGCTTCCAGTCCCTTCTTTCAATTTCTTTTAACCATTTAAACATGTTCGAACCACTATTAGCTCACAGGCAGTGCCAGAAGAAGCAGCTGGCTGGATTTGACTGATGAGTCATAGTTGGCCAACTCTTGCATTAGAGTGCGGGTTGGCTTTGTAGTCAGTTTTGTGTTGCTGTCACAAAATCCCCAAGACTGGTGACTTCTAAAATGAAGGAGCTGATATGGCTCACCACGCTGGTGGCTGCAGGACCCAGATAGCATAGCACTGGCACCCTGGCAAGTGTTCCCTTTGGCTGTGGAGGAGAACTGGAAACAGAGCTAGCCATGTGCAGAAATGCCAAGTGAGCTCCTGGGATCAAGTTTCCAACACATGGACCTCGGGGTGTGTGTGTGTGTGACTTTGTGACTGCAAGAGGGCTGTTGCTGTGAAACCATGCCCCCTACTTGTTATTTATCCAGCTTCTTGTATATTTAAACTAGAGTAAAGTTTTTTGCATTACTTTTAGCTGCTGAATGCCAGTGTTTAAATTGTGCCCCATCAGTGTCGTGTGCCTTAGCGCTTCCTCTCATCTGGATCTTTCCATGGGATTGCTTAGCAACTCCATCTTTGTCCTGTCATAAAGAACCTCATTTTCTGCTGCCTTCTCTTCCATATGGCAAGAGGCTTAGTAAATTCCCACACTGTAATGATTTTTTATTGAGTTCTTTAATTTTCAGTAGGTTTTGCATTTTGTGTTTGGCCCTGAGCTATTCAATACACTGTATCTCCTCCAGTAAATCATTCCTTCATCAGGCCCTGCTCCCATCGCTGAGTGATTTCTAACCCCCAGTTCCTCTGTTACAAATAGCGGATACAGATATTGAGGTGTGTGCATTTTTTGTTGGCGCATATCTGATTCACACCAACCTCTTTTTCCAAGGTTGTGTTTTCAAATTTGGTTTCTTATTTTTATTCATAATAAAGTCTTTGTAATGGAGAAACCAGCACAATCTGTCCCCTGCCTCTTACATTTCAGGACCTATGATGGTCCCTGATCTCTGTCCCCAAATTGCCGTGCTAACAAGAAGAACTCTGCAGACTTTTGAAAACCCCGATGGCTTTAACTGCTCTGTGGAGCTGCATTGTCTGACTAGCTGTTCACCAGTTTCCTATTGTTACACATTTAGATCTGTTTTGCATTTTGGGCCATTTTGAACATACATTATGTGACTTCCCTGAACTTAACTGAATGGAAGAGATAAGACCTTCTTCATCCTCAGCTGGGGCATGGTTGTGTACTCCTGTAATCCCAGCACTCTCAGTACAAAGGCCTTGAGTTTAATCCCTGGTACTGCAAAAAAGAATTATTTTAAGGACAGCTCAATCTTTGAAATAGTATTACTATCGTATTGTTTATCACCTAAGCCACTGCGGAGATTGAAAGGGGGCTCTGTTACTAAGTACCTGTGCCAGGAAACATGTGTTCATGCAGACTGTCCCAGGCAAGCCTGATGGGATAGCCCCCTCTGTCTATAGCTCCAGACAACCTTGCAGGTGACCAGGGCATGATTGAGATGATTGAGCAACTTTCTCTGAAAAGAGCCACGTGTGAAATTGGGGATCCTTGGGCCTGGTACCCGTATATTGTCCTGGCATCCTTATTCTGATATGTCTGTGTAGTCAGTGTGACTTGTATTATAGTAAGGAGAGCATTAGTCTTTCTTCAAACTTGTTGAAAGGAGAATTCTTAGTTATCCATCATCTGATGTATGCTTTTGTGTTTTTTTAAGTTTCTCACAATTTCTCTATTTATTTCTCCTCTTCCTTCAGCTTTCAGCTAGAAAACTGTACCAGTGATTGCAACAGGGATTTAGGAAGCACTTGAGAGGAATGGCCTTGCTTGGCTTGATGTGCATACCTGTAATCCCAGCACTCAGAGGCTGAGGCAGAAAGATGGCTGGAAGTTTGAGGCCAGCCTGGGCTACATAATGAGTTCAAGGCCAGCCTGAGCTACACAGCGAGACCCAGTCTCAAAAAAGCAAAAAGAAGAGGGAGAGAGAAATGGCTTGAGCCTGCTGGCACATTTCATTTCTTAACCAAGTGCCACCGTGCGCCAGTGTGGGGAAACGGTGAGGAGACCAGGCAAGATTTGGGACGGAGAGTTCACTTCCGCCTTCTGCTTCCTGTAGGCAGGCAGAGGGCCATGTGGTGGTTGAGTGTCACAGCAAGCCATGAGCTACACTTGTTTTGGCCACAGAAGGAGCTCTGGGCAGCTCTCCCAGGTTTTCTGTTGTCCTTTTTCCATCCCATGGGACTGTCCTGACTATGACATCTCATGAAATTCTGTGTAATCACTCTACTCAGAAGTACCTGCAGAGAAACACAGGAAAATCTAGAGCCTTTTTGCCCTCTTTAAAGCCTGTTCCCGTTTTTTACCTGTGGTTGATGTTTTTTCAGCAAGCCCTGTACAAATGTTATTTCGGGTTTTGTTTGTATGCACAAGAACCCAGGGATAGTTTCTAACAGTGAAGGAATGGTTTCGTACATGATAACACATCAATACAATGTAATAGCAACATGGACTAGTGATGAGGAGGTAATATTAATTGTAAAAGACATGGTACAAAGTGCTTTGAGCTTGGGGGTGGCAACATTGGAGTGAAATTGGCTCAGGTTTGAATTTCAACACTATATTTACTCAGTTTTCCCTTTGTAAAAAAGTTACTTAAACTCTGCAAATTCAGTTTCCTCATCTGCAAATGAAGGACAGCATGAGCTGCTATTTATAACTACTAGTACCTAGCCTATAATCCACAGTTGACCAACGTTCTCTGAAAAGAGCCATGTGTGAAACTGGAGGTCACTGAGTCTGTTACAGCAGCCCAACTTCTGCCATCTTAGTGTGAAGGCAGCCATGGCCAATATTATAAATGAACGGGTGTGACTGTGTGCCAATAAAACTTTATTTGTGCATCCTGAAATGTGAATTTTATATAATCTTCAACTGTCTGAAAACACTGTTCTTCTTTTGATTGCTTTTCAGGCACTTATAAATGTAAGAACCACCCTGAGACCTTAGGCTGGGCAAAAACAGGCCACAGGCAGGTTTGGCCTTGGGCTGTAGTTTGCTGGCTTCTGCCATAGCACAAGTCAATAATTGCTTGTTCTCTTATCTGGTGAAAACAGTAGGTTGTGGGCAAGACAGGGAATAGTTACTTCTGGGGGTGAGAGGGTGACAAAGGACTTTCAGCTTGTTTTTTGTTTGTTTTCTGTTTTCCAAAATCATTTTGAAGGTCGTGTTCTTGTTCAAATGATAAAATATTGTTTCCTTTTAGTTTTTAACTGATGTGAATCTCTGTAATCGTGTAGTTTTGCAAAAGCTTGTCAAAGTTACTTTTCTGGCACTGTGTTGTTTGATACATTGAATGTGATCTGGAATATCCTGAGAAAGTCTTTGTCATTATTGGGCTGACTTGCAAAACTTTGACCTTCATGTATTTTTCATTAGAGAAGTCGAAAGTTTTATTTCAGCTACTAAGACTTGACTCTACCTTTGTTTAAATGCTGTACTACTTTGTCTCTGTCTAGACTATAAGTTGTCTTGTAAGTCACTCTTCCTATAGGGTTCAGTTGGGTGCCCAGCCAAGCTGTGAGACTTAGTACCAAAACCAAATTTGTAAACAAAGTCTGAAGAAGGAAATCAAAACATCTGTATTCAGAAATTACCTCTGTCATTTAGAGCCCAGCACTAAGAAATGCTTCGTGCCACTGTGGAAAGAGGGGAGTCTTTTTGCTGGTGTGTTAGTCTGTTTGTGCTGCTATTGCAGATTATCTGAGACTGGGTAATTTGTGAAGAACAGAAATTTTTTTTCTCATGGTTCTGGAATCTGGAGGTCCAAGGCCGAGGCACCGGTGTGTGGTATCTAGAGAGGAACACTGTGTCCTTCCGTGGGAGAAGGTGGAAGGAGGACATGCACAATGGAGTTCACAGCCTCTCTGCCAAGGGCCTCCCTTCCATTAACTAGGGAAGAGCTCTCCCAGCCTCGTCACCTCTGCAAGACCACACTGCTTAATTCAATCACATTACCAACTTCTGAATTTGGGAGGAGGTACATTCAAACCTAACAACCACTTATCAAATTCTAGGAAGAGCACATAGTTGATTAACATTGTGAATCAGATTTTATTACAAAGAAGTCAGTGACCAGTTTGTTCTTTCAATTGACCTGGAACTTTCTTAGATGAAAGAATGCTTACTATCAGTGAGGCTAATGACTAAGCCTTGGAAATTTGATACTACAGAGATTCTACTATGAAATATTTACTGGAAATTATTATGTGCAGGGCATGAGCTATGTGAAGCAAAAGATGAGATGTTCAAAAACAATTGTTTGCCCTCAGGAACAATGATGTTCCTTTCTTCAGCAGGCATCACAAAGAGGGCCCAAATGGTAGGAGCCAAATGCTTAAGTGATGCTATGTCACTTCTGAAAGGAGGGATGATGTCTGGAGTCCTTGGTGTGCCTTACAATTGGGAGACTGGAGCCAGTCTGGGAGGACTAAACACATTGGGCCAGCAGAGATGGGTAGGATAGGGAGCAGGTGCCATGTGGGTATACAGGCAAGGCCATTCTGCTCTCTAGAGGAGTCAGCCAGACCCGGTCCACACTGTGGGGAGGGGCGCAGCGCAGATGCCGGGCAGGGACAGTTCTCAGTAGACTGCAGCCACATTGGCCAGAGAGCTTTAGTTTGAAAGCTGAGAAAATCAGGTTTATTCCGTGTGAATATGTGGTATGGGGGAATTAAACAGTCAAAACATAAGTTAAAGATATATACTTCATAAAGATGATTGAAGAAGTTTTTTTTAAAAAGGAAAACAAAAAGAAAGATACTGATCCATAGTCTCATTTTCTAGAAACAATTGCTGTTAACATTTTGGGGTGTTTTCTCTCATTTTTTTCTATATATATATATATATATATATATATATATATGCAGATTTTTATTATAAGATATTTTTTAAGAAATGCAATGATGTGTCGGAAAATATGACAATAATCTGATAACATTTTGATATAATTCTTTGCTAAGTGTACGTGAATATATTGCATATGATACACTGTGTGTGAGTGTGTTAAATGGGATCATTTATTTGTCATTATTTTGAATGCCATCTTTCTTTAAGCTTATATTTTCTTGAGTACTTGTGTAGCAATAATGTTGTTCATAGACAGTTGCTGAATTCTTCCTAGATCCTGTCCATATAGTCTAATCATGTCAGTATAGTTTCCTGGATTTTTTGATGTTGAGTTTTATTGTCCATAATTTGTAACGTGGGAACTAAAGCTATAAAGAAGTTAGGAAACATTGAAAAGAACATAATATCAGTAAATGACAGTGCATCTCTTTCTCTAACTACTAAATTATCTGTCACCATAAAATGTTCTTTCTTCTCCCTGGTTTTGGTTTAATTTGTAACAAGGGTGGCTTCCAGCTGTCTGTACAGGAAAGCATCTCTAACAGCTGAACTGCATGCCATTGCTAGCTGCACAAGGGTCTCCTGGCTTTGGTCATGTCCCATGTACTGCTGTCCTAAAATGTTTTTCTCCAGCCTTTGCTGGCTTGCCTTGAAAGTGATCTCAACGAGGCTTCTAACAACCATCCTGCTTAAACTCTGTGTCCTTCCTGCTGTTATCTCTCTTTTCTATACCTTTTATTTTACCTCTAGGCATTTATCCCAGCCTGAATTATGCAAATTGTGACATTCTATGTGTAGCAGTATCTACATTTAACTGTGAGCTTCTCTGACATTTGTTCTCTATACCCAGTATGGAGCACATTGCTTCACAACAGTATATGGAAACAGTCAGTATTTGCTGAACAAAATAGAATGAATATATCTTTTGTTGTCACAACATGTGTCATTTTCCTTATTACACTTTGTTGATACCATCTGTGCTGTAGCTTTCTCAGCTATTGCTTAGCAGGAGGAATCTAACAGCATCTATCTTTTCCTGCTGTCAAGTCCATGTCTTTGTTTTTTTAGAGCCGTGCTCCGATTTCTGCCAAACTTGTGGCCAACATGCTCTCGGTGGCAGGGGCCGATCACATCATCACCATGGACCTGCATGCCTCTCAGATACAGGTACCAGCATTTTCTCCCTGCCAGTGGTTAGGTCCTGACTCTGTTAAATTACAGTAGTGCCTCACTTCATGAACTTGATTCATTCCATGATTCTGGGGAAGAAGGCTGCAGTCATGTTCATGCAGAGAAGACAACCGAGGCCATGTCCATCACCTGATGTGGAGTTCACCAACAGAAGCAAAATTTTGCTAAATGCTTCAGCTTACAAACTGAATTGTTCACAAACAGAAGGGTTTGTGAACCTGAGAACCAAGGTATTATTGTAAATAGTTTCAGAAGGAGGTAGCATTCCTTGTGTTTGAGTTTGTGTATGGCTCCTCACTTGGAGGTTTTTTTTGTAATAATAACTCAATGTTGATACATCTTATCTCTGTCACTGCTTGCCTCTTACCAGTTTTGGAGGGGTGAAACAGGTTTTTGGAAGTATACATGGTGTAATTCCATCTCAACTTCTGGAAAGCCACTGGAATGACAGAGTTGTAACAT
Source organism: Heterocephalus glaber (assembly GCF_000247695.1). Next base: position 1,474,386 of record NW_004624882.1, on the reverse strand, counting down.
ACATTTGTTAACCTCTTCATAACTTAGTTCCTTCACCTCTAAAACAGGCCAAATTATACAGCACCTGCTTTATGATATATAATGAACGTAAAGTATTTGGTTTGGGAGCTAAAAACAACAGCCCTGCATTGTGTAGTGGCCCATGTCTGTAATCTTAGCTGAGAGAAGCTGAGGCAGGAGGATCTCTGTGAGTTTGAAGCCAGCCTGGGCTACCTAGTGAGTTCAAGGCCAGCCTGAATTACATAGTGAGACTCTGTCTCAAAAAAACTAAAAATAAATAAATGAATGGCCCTTTGCCTCCTTGCAAAAGGCCATCCCAAGCAATTGAATACATTTGGAAGGTGCCTGGCTTGAAATATCTGCCTTTTGATTTTGTTAAAATTAACAAAGGAGAGTCTGTTGGAAGATTTCTTTTGAATACAAAATTAAAATGTTATTTAATGAAAGCAATCATCTTTTCAAAGAAACAAACTCTGCAGTGTAACACTCACTTGTTTTGTAGGGATTCTTTGATATTCCGGTGGATAACTTGTATGCAGAGCCCGCCGTTCTGCAGTGGATTCGAGAGAACATCAGCGAATGGAAGAACTGTATCATTGTTTCACCTGACGCAGGAGGAGCCAAAAGGTACCATGCAGGCTGCTTGTGGAAATTTCTCTCATTATCAATTGTTTTTTCCTGTCTGCATTTCTCCATGCATTAGATAAGAAAGTAGGTTTTATTATTATTATTATTATTATTATTATTATTATTATTAGCAGTGCTAGTGATGGAACCCAGAGCTTCACACGTGCTAGGCAAGCACTCCTCCCCTGAGCTGTACCTCCAGCCCTGGGAAGCATGTTTCAAATTACTTAACATTTTATTTTGCAAATGAGCAAGTAAGTAGACCACAGGCCTCACTGCCAAAGCAGAAACCCCCCATCTTTGTTGCCATTTCGTAATTCATGAAAGTAAACACACACACACACACACACACACACACAATCTATATATTTGTTTTCAGCAAAAAATAGATTTTTAAAAGTTATTTTCTGATTATAAAAGTAATGAAATTTTTTGTTGTTTGTTTGGGTTTTTGTTTTACTTTTTTTTTTTTTTTGAGACAGGGTTTTTCAAGCTCACCTTGAACTTACATGTGGTCCAGACTGGCCTCGAACTCACAGAGATCTTCCTGCCTCAGCTTCCTGAGTGCTGGGATTTACAGGCCTGTGCTGCTATGCCTGGCTAAATGTAATAATACTTGGAAAATAAGGCTTTTAATTCACAACACAGTTGAGCTAGTTCTTCCTATTCCAAACACTCGGAAATGATCACCAAAAAGGAATGAAATTTTACACAAGAAATTTCTATGTATAGAACTCTAAGAAACAGAAATATCTGAAGCCAAGACATAAAGAAAGGGCTGAAAGCTGTGTTCTGGTGGCCTGGGGCGTGAGGTATGGGATCTAAGAAGAGACTGGTGGTTTTGAACACCTACACAAGAGCATCCGTAAAGAAGGGAGCTGAAAGCCAGACCTCCAGCTAGCAGTCGAGGTCTTTGGACAGGGGAGAAAATAGTGACCCATGAGAAGTCAGATCCTGAGCCTGGGCCATGGGCAGATGTACAGTGGAATGTATGGGGATAGGAATCCCTAGCGTGAGAATTGGTGACCCCCTCAGCCGCAGAGCCGCTTGCAGAGAGAGACTTCCACAACCTAGTTGCTTAGTGAGCTCTCCCTGCTTATGTGACCCAGTGTGTGATGGTCCCAAGTCAGCAATCCAAGAGGATACAGTCTGCCGGGCCCCAGGGTGTGCTGACAGCAGGACCCCTTGGGGCGCTAGAACAATGACTAGACTGTCGAAAGAGCAAGTTTCAAAGAAGACTAAAGAGAGAGAAGAGATGGAAGCCAGCCAGGCGTGGTGGTCCACGCCTATAATCCCAGCACTCTGGGAGACTGAGGCAGAAGATTCCAAGTTTGAGTTCTGCCTGGGCAATTTAATGAGTTGTTTGAAAGTAAAACATTTTTAAAGGGGATTGGGAATGCAGCTCAGTGTGAAGGCCCTGGGTTCAATCTCCAGTATCACAAAAAAGAGAGAAAGAGAAAGGGCGGTGGGGGCACGTGCTACGGAGAGGCCCGCAGTGATGAGCTGTGCAGTGGCGTGCGAAAGTGGTCCCGAGAAGCAAGTCTAATCAGCTTTGCAGAGGACTCGGAGTTAGTGAGCCAGTCAGGCACAGGGTGTTCAGAATCAAGACAGAAGAATGAAAGAAAGCTGATCTGATACATAGTGTTCACTGCAAGCTCAGGCTGCTGACTCAGGAACCTTGGCAGCTGCAGTCTGGGAAGAAAAAACATGTAGAATCTGCAAAGAAAAAAGTGACCGGGAGTTGTACTGTCCAGGTAGGGGCCACAGTGGGGAAGGGAGTAGTAGGCGAGACTTCTGCCCACCAGCCCAGTGTGAAAGCAGAGGCTGGTTAGTGTGTGCTAATAATGCTGAGAAGTCACGGGGACCCTGAAGCTTCAGGCGACTGTTAAATGCAGGGCCTGGGGGTGCAGCTCAGTGGAAAAGCGCTTGCTCACCTAGCATGCAGGGAGCCCTGAGTTCCATCCCCAGCACTGCAAAACGAAACAATCAAAACCAAGCCTGCCCCTGGTTTGGAACCCTCATCCATCTGCAACCCAGTAAGGGCCATGCAGTCACACTTAAAAGCTTAGGAGTGGCCCAGAAAGCAGGCAGTCATAACGCTCTGCAGTGCAGTGTAGGCCCAGATTCTCAGAAGAGCCCGTTCCTTCTGATCTCAGCTGCCCTCCAATGGCTGCTTAGGTTTCCAGCACAGAAGAGGAGGAAAAAGTGGGCCATGCAGCTGGTGACGGGCCTCTGCCAGCTGCAGGAAGTGGCCATGGACAGGAAGGAGACACAAGTGTATGAAAGACAGTAACAGTTAGCTTGCAAAGAGCCCCCATTCGAGCAGCAATCGGATGGAAAGCAGCACCACTTGAGAGGACCCTTTCCGGTGTGGGATGGGCACAGGAATGCCCTTGGCCAGCACATCAAGGTTAATTCATGCCATGTTGTCGGCTGCTTAAGAACGTGTCAGTTTCGCAGACTGGTTTCTGCTGGAAATGCTTGTGGTTGACATGGAAACTTACTTCTGTCATGTGGTAGAATCTGCATTCAAACAGAACAAATCTCCTGGCTTGAGGTGAAGAAATAGACTAGGGGCTCTAGGAGTGTATGATGTCCTTGGTTTGTAATAACAGCTTTATTGGATTGCAGTTCAAATACCTCCACTTCACCCACTTAAAGTGTACAGTTCGGTGGTCACAGACTTGTGAACCGTCACCACTAACCCAGAGCATTGTTATTGCACCAAGAGGAGACCCTGTTCCCATTAGCAGTTGCCCCCCATGCCCCCTACCCCCAATCCCCTCTCCCCACTCATCTCCCTTCTGTCGCGATGGAACTGTGTTTTCGGAACTTTTCACATTAGTTGATCATACAATGAGAGGCCTTCGTGTCTGTTATTTCTTTTTTTTAACCAGCAGATGCAACTTCGGTAGCTAATAAGCCCAAATAGATTCCGCAGACCCATACAGCCTTTTCCTTTCCTTTCCCAACCCTGTTTTTATACATATGACAAAAAATATCTTGCATGTTCTTAGCAAAAATTGAAATAGTGCAAACAGTGACTCAGCTCTTTGCTTTTTTAAGCACTGCTATTCTTTCCAGTGTCAGAATGATGTTAGTCAAACACATATCCCCCTATTTCTTACACCTAAGTGGTAATGTGCTATGCACATTGCTTTCTTGCACTTTTTAAAAACCCTGTTTGCTATATTTTAGTGATAATTCCATGGATGTGTAGCAGGTGTGCCTGAATGCTTTTTACGCTGAGTAACACTCCCGTGTATGCAGAGATTGTAATTCCTACGATTAGTCCCCTGTTGTGCACTTGTAAGTACTACAGTTCATACAATCCCATGGTGATATACTGCCTTGCCATTTTGCACAAATGTACAAGTGGGACACGTGCCTAGAAGTGGAATTGCCAAATCAGAGGCACAAGCTGGTTTAGTTTTGATAGACAGTGCCAAAAGCTAGTCCCTCAAAAAGAATAGACAAGGTGACAGTCCATCAAGTATGGATGCTCACACTGTGGATTAGCAGACTGTTTTGCTTGTCAGGCTAGGTAAGTGACCTGATGCATCGTCCTGTGAACTTAGGTTGCCGTGGGGAAGGGAAAATGCTCCTTCTGGTATTGTGAATTTCCACGAGTGGCCTAGTCCCACTTTTTGCCTATTACTCTTATTAGCTGGAGGCCTTTCCTAAGATTGTCAAGAATTCTGCATCAAAGGGCAATCACAGCTCCTGTGTGTTGCAAATATTCTCCCCCAGTTTCTCATTTCTTCCTGCTTTTTATAGTTTTATTCTCTGTAGGACTTTTCAAACCTTTTTATATAGTCATATTTTTCTTCAGATATGGCTTCAGTGTTTATGAAGCACTCATCTTAAAATTTTTCTTAAATGAGTTGTGTATACTTGAGTTTCCCTTTTTTTCTTTTAATGCTCCAATTTTTCTTCCATCTGCAATTTATTTTTGCATGAAGAGTGAAATTAGAATTCAACTCTTCCTTCCCCCAACCCTACTAGTTATGTGCTTGTTCCAAAACTGTTTATTAAATAACCCACTTTTTCCCTATGGTTTTGAAACAGAGTCTTTTTTTTTTTTTTTTTTGGTACCGGGGATCGAACTCGGGTCCTTGTGCCTGTGCAGTGGTGGCGAAACCACTGAGCCAAATCCCTGGCCCCCTGAAACAAAGTCTTCTTATACCCTAAGTTCTCCTGCCTGTTTGCTAACCCCCACTTTCAAAACATGCGGAGTAGCCTGGCCAGGTAAAGGGCCATGTTTGAAGTGCTGTTTGGTTCAGAGCCAGTCAAAGCAAACTCACTTAGCCACCCTGCCATGCTGGGAAGGGCCACGTTTGGAGCATACATTTCAGAACCCTTGCCAAGTCCTTCCCTTTTTGGCCTGCCTCATTTTCTGGAATGGGCTCTTCTCCAAATGACTTGTCACCTCCCAACAGCCTTAAAAGTAATGTGGGACCCATCACTTGGCATTATCTGTGTCTTCTTAGCTTAATGCAAAAAAGTCCTATTTCGCCAGAGAAAAGATATGTATCTATCTGACAAATCAGAGCTTGTTTTTTTATATTTTCAGTTATTTTTACATGTACATGTTTGCAGTGCATGTTTATATTAACCTTACGGAGTAGGTATATGTATTTAACATATCTTGATTCTTTTTATTCCCCTTCTCCTCCCCATCTATCTCCCTCCCTCCATGTCTAGATCCCCCTTCCCCGTTTTCATTATTATTGTTATAAGTTTTTTAAGTTCATGTTTGTGACATATAATGAGTACGTTCATTGTGGGTACTTAGTATATGTACCGTACCGTGACACTTCTTAAATCTTTTTATATCCCTTTCCCCTCCCTCCTTCCCCTATCCTTGGTCCCCTTCCTATTTGCAGAAGATCTATCTTTCTACTTCATTCTATCAATCTTTTATCTTGCTCTTTATTTGTACTCTGGATCACTGAAATGAAAGAAACCATCCTGTATTTGAGCTTATGTGTCTCATTTATCTCACTTATCATTATGTTTTCAGGGTGTGTCCATTTTACTACAAAGGTCTCAAATTTAACCTTCTTTACAGCCAAGTAATGCTCCATTGTGTATAGATACCACATTTTCTTTATCCGTTCTTCTATTGATGGACATATAGGCCACTTGCAAAATGTAGCTATTGTGAGTCGTGCTGCTATAAACGTGGGTATGCATGAATCGCTGTAACATGATGTCTTTAGCTCTTTGGGGAAGGTACCTAGAAGGGGGCTAGCTGGGTCAAATGGAATTTGTACTTTTAGTTTTTTGAGAAATCTCCATAGTGATTTCCATAATGGTTGTACTAATTTCCATGTTTTAGAAAGACCTTTGAGGTTTGACTCTTTGCAGGTAAAACTTAAGATTGCCACAGGAGGGCACTCTTGGGTAATCTATGAAGCTTGACTGAGTTGTCAGCCATGAAAAAGTAACCCAAGAAAGAAGCACCCACCTCTGTTGAGATAGTGAATAGCTACCCACAAGTGGCCTGGCAAGTGGGCAAAAGTAAACAATTCAGATTTCACCTTTTTTTTTTCTGGTTATATAATCTTTGGGCATGCTCTATAAAAGATTTGAAAAGTTAGAAGAAAATTTTATCTACCTTGTATCTCTACCAGTAATACCACTAGGAGTAATTTGGTGTACCCGTAGCTGTCTCTCCATGGAGTCCTCCCACACATCCACGTACACACAGAGGAAAGAACGTAAATATGTGAAATAGGCATCCAGAAAAAAATCAAAATCAGAGAGACAGTGAGAGAGAGAGGTATTATTTTTTAGATCTCTCTGCCTGAGATTTCAGTGTGATATATTGTCTTGACATTACTTTTTAGGAATATGCATTTTGTCTCTATTATATACATGAAAAGGAGGAATTACCTGTAGACTTCTCAGGAAGTGATATATTCTAGCAACCCAGGGGGCTTTCTGCAGAGATCTCCCCCTTCATCCTCTGCCTCCAACATCGCCCTTGGGTACCTGATGTGGCTACAGCCCTTCATCTAGGTCAGATGTCCCAGGTCCCCCACTCCCAAGAACCACACAGCTCATCTTCTTTCCCACTCAACCTCAATGCCTTCCCAGCCGTGTGTCACAGGAGAGTGGAGACAAGAGGATCCTGGCAGAGAGGAGAAAGCAGGTTGAGCATGGAATTTGTGGGCTTGGCGCATCAGCCACAAACGGCTGTGGTACCTACCCAGTACCACACTCCCTACCAAATAAACAGATAGACAAAACGTAACACATATGTCCATTTTGTGTAAGGTGTCCTTGGGAAAACCTGTCTCAGTTCTGAGAAGTGAGCTTCCCTTAATTAGAGTTTCAGTGGCTTGTCTCTCCTTAAATGGGCATATGAATAGTAGTATATATTTGAAGAGGATTATGGGGCAAAATCTGTGTCTGGCTCCAAATCACATTTTTTTCTCTCAGTTTTAAAATCTTTAAGTAAGGAAACTACTGGTAAATAGAATTTATTTTTTTTTATTCCTTTACCTTCAAATTTCCCTTTAATTCCTTTTTTTATTACTTTTATTGGTGCATTTTAGGTATATAGTGGTAGATAGACAACTTGAGAAATAAAGGATGTCTGCTCGGGCCACTGTCATTTTGGTTCTTGCCTGGAGGATGATTTTTTAAAGGGAGAAGTAATAACACAATATTCTGCTTCCAAAGACATTTGAAAATCTAAAATTGGTGTCATGACTAATTCTTTTTATTTCACTGGAAAGTTTGTTCTCTTTGCTGTTGCACAGTTACTGACATTTGAATTTAAATATCTTATTGCCTTAAAGCTGTTACCTAGTGTAGTATTTGTTTCTTTTCCACAGATTAGGTATTATTGTGGTTTTATATAATCAACATTTATTCAGAGTTTTCCACATATTGATCAATATTTTTGCTTGCCTTTCTTCCCCACATCTCAATGTAGCTACCATTTTGCTTTTGCTGAAATTGCAGTCTTAAATTGTATGTTAGAAATGGATTTTTCACTTGTATAGTTTGACGGAAAATATCTTTATGTTGAAAAAAGGCAGTTTCCTACCCTGACTTCCATGGTGGGAGTTAAGAATGTGGCTCTCAGTGTGATAGCTATTCCTTTCCAGGTGACCTGGCTGTATCCTTTGCCTTTTTTAGGATTACCTGATCCTCTGAAGTTTTATTACAATTCCTTAGAGAGTTCATTGGATCAAAGGATTGATGTCTTCCATTACTTCCGGAAAGTTCTTAGTCATTATCTCTTTGAGTATTGTCTCTTCTTTTTTCTTTTCTCCCCTGTCTAGAGCTCCAGCTACTCCTGGTACCTTGTCACTCTGCTGTTCATGTCGCTTAGCTTCTTTTTCAGGTTTTCCGTTTCTCTTTTGTCTCTTGGGCTGCATTCTGAGCAATTTCATGTCCATCTTCACTCATTCCCTCTAGGGATATTTTCAATCTATTGCCTGTTCTGTTTTTTAATTTCAATAAAATTTAAATATATTCTCCATTTTTCAAAAATACTTTAGAGTTCTTTCTCAAGGCTTGATTGGGCATTCTTTATCATCCTTTTGTTCTTATCCAAGCTTCAGTTTTGTTTCTTTGAAACATAAGACAATCACTTTACATTCCACTTCATCTTAATTGCAGTCCCCTTTGCGCTTATGATTTGGTTACTGTCGCTTCTGGTGGCTCTCAGTCTTGGTGCCTTGTTTCCTTGGATGTTCTATGACTCTTCTGTGAATCCCTCATTTTTCTCAGAATTTTGTCATTATAATCCTTTGGAGAAGACTTGCACTTATTGGCACTGGCTTCCTTGGAGAAATACCCCAGGTAGTCACTCTCATGTCAACTATCTACTTGATAGTTTCTGTCATGCACATAATGGATACATGGACAAGCAGCCCTCAGGAGAGTGAGATATGGTTGTGAGCTCTCTGGAAAGAACTCACCCTCTCCACTCAGTGTCGGGTTCCTGACCCACCTAGGCAGCACATTCACTATTCATTCCTTGTCACTCTGAAGGAAGAAGCCCAGTGTCCCTGTGTTACACAAGGCTTTCCTTACAGATCCTGAGTCTCCCCTGGGCCCTTGTGCTCACATCTCCTGTGCCCCTGCTGGCAAAACAGGGGCTCAGGATTGCAAGGGCTCCTCCCCACCCCTCAGAGCAAGCCTCGGGTACTTGCCAGCTTCTCAGAATAATCTGTTTCTGCATCATCTGCAACTGCTCCTTTCTACTCCTTTTCCAGATCTGTGTGTTTTAAAGCTCGTCCCCTTGTTGCAGGGTCATCTAGCATTGCGGTTGTTCCCATTGGGAAGGATAACCAGGCTGCCTAGTCTGCCTGAGTACCAAAATGTACCGCCCAGATGCCATCTGGAAATGGAGAGGTGTCTATAGGGAATAAAGGTGGTGCCCTTCAGCCTCATTTTCACATCTTTCTCTTGAGATAGCAAACATCCTTACTATCTCTAAGGTAAAGAGCATTAAGGCTTGAAAGAGGTTGCTGCCTTTTTTGAGCAAATTGAAAAGAGAGTAGTTTGAAGCTGCTAAAATACTAGCTGAATATGTTCTCTGTAGAGCTGTGGGTGTTCCAACAATTCCACTCCCGGGTGTGTGCCCAAAAGACTCATAGAAAAGGATGCAGGTGCCTGTGTACCAATGTTCTAGCCACACAATTCACCAGAGCCAAATGGCAGAAACCACCTCAGTGTTCATCAGCAGATGGATGGATAAACAAAATGTGTACATCCATGCGATGGGATGTTACTGAACTTGTGATATGTGCTATGGCATAGATGAACCTTGTAAACATTCTACCAAGAAAGAGGCAGGCAGTCAAAGAACTAGGACTGGAAATCCCATTTGACCCCGCTATTCCACTGCTGGGGATCTTCCCCAAAGAATTAAAAGAATCCTACCACAGTGATATATGTGCACCCATGTTCATAGCAGCACAGTTTGTAATAGCTAAAACTTGGAAACAGCCCAAATGCCCATCAACGGGAGACTGGATAAAGAAAATGTGGTTTTTTAATAAAATGGAGTACTACTCAGCCATAAAACATGAGAAATTAGAGACATTTATAGCTAAGTGGATGCACATTGAGGCGATACTCTTAAGTGAAATAAATAGGACACACATGTGTAAATACCGAATAATTTCTCTGGTGTGAGAAACTGAAAGTGTAAATAAGGACTAAAATGTATAATAGGTAATGTGAAATAGGAAGAAAGGGGCAAAGTGGAAGGAAGTGGGAGGGCTAGGGGAAAGGATAGAAGGGAATGGGATTAATATGAGAAAATGGAAAAATAGGAACAAAATTTTTGTAAATAGGGAGGGCTGGAGGGGTTGAAGGGAGGGCTGGGCAAGGGTGAAAAACAAGAACCAAGAGAAACTATGTAAAGATGCAAATTTCCAATGATGAATGTCATTATATTGTATACCTAAAATGTACCAATGATTAGAATGAATAATGGATAATGTAAAATAGGAAGAAAAGGTCCAAAGGGGCAGGGGTAGTGGGAGGCACAGGGGAAAGGAAAGAAGGGAAAGGAAAAAATGCTGAGAAATGGAAAAAATGGAAATAAAGTCTTTGTAAATAGGGAAGGGTGGAGGGCCTTGAAGGGAGGGCTAGGAATGGGGAAAAAATAAGAACCAAGGTGCATTATGTAGGGGTACAATTCCCACTGAGAAATGTAATTGTGTTGTATACCTACAATGTACCAATAAAAGAATTTAATACAAAAAAAATAAAAAAGAAAGAGGCAGGCAGAAAAAAGCCACATATAGTCCAGTTCCACTTACAGGAAAAGTCCAGACTAGGGAAATCCGTAGCAACAGAAAGATGAGCACTTGTCATGACCCGGGAAGAGAGGACATGGGGAGTGACTGCTCCATGGCTGTGGGGTTTCCTTTTGGTGTAATGAAATGCTCTGGAAGTAGGGAGAGGAGAAGTTGTGTATCATTGTGAATATACTCAATCTCATTGAGTTGTATCCTTTAAAACGGTTAAAAAGATAAATTCCATATTATAAATATTTTTCCCCAATTGTAAAAGCTATTGGCTATGTTGAGAGTCCTCAGAAATAGGGAAGGGTAGCCTGAAGTATTTAGTCCCCTTCATGCTTCCCTCTCAGCCCCAGAAATTGAGTCCTCTCAGAATTGCACACTCTGACTTGGTGTGGTGGCTCACACCTGTAATCCCAGCAGTCTGGGAGGCTGAGTCAGGAGGACTGCAAGTTCAAGCCCCGGTCTGAACAACTTAGCAACTTAGTGAAACTCTATCTCCAAATAAAGAATTTAATAAAGGGCTGGGAGTGTAGCTCAGTGCACAGGCCCTGAGTTCAATCCCCAGTGCCACCCACACACAAAAATATATAAATAGAAAGAAAGGAGAGAAAAAAGAATTGCCTGCTCTGTCCTGGATCTGAGCCCACAGGGCACTCTTTCTTTGGTTGCCCTCTAAGGACAACACAAGGAAGAGGACTGCTGCTTTGAAAACGGTGTCCGGAGCTTACATCCCCCATGCACTGTCTCCTAAATTGGGGTGTGTGCATATTGATCCTGCAAATATTTTTCACCTGAATTACAAAATGACTATTATTTTGAAAACTGGGATAGGAAAATCTCAATGTCACATTATGTCTCTGACATTGTTTTTGAAATAAATTTCATCATTTAAATCTACTCTTCCCTGTAAAATCCAAAATGCCCTGGCCTCACCAACCCCGTGGTCTGCCCACCTTCTTCTCTGAGCCAGTGACCTTCTAGCAGTTGCCTCAGATGGACAGGGAGCTGGCCTTCCAGTTCAGTCTCCTTAGGCCTCCAGTGCAACAAAACCCACTGTCACAAGCCTACGCAGTCATGGATGAGCCAACCAGGACGTTTGTTCCCACTGTTGGCTCTACAAACCGAGCAAACGGTACTTCCTGTATAACTTGTTTTAAGCTGTGCCTGTGATTTAAAAGATATGTCCCCAAATACTAACAAATGGAATATCAATTTCATCCAGGAGTCCAGGTGCCCTGCTGTTCGTTACCGGGTGCCACAAAAGCAGTCTGTCACTGTCGCATATCTCTTCCTGGATTGCTTCACCGTTCTCCAGATCATGCCTGGCTTAAAAAGTGACACTGATTTTTTTTCATTAAATGTGATCATTGGCTGTGTTCCTCAAAAAAGGTTTAAAAACAGATTCTATTTTTTACTTCAATTTTTTTATTTCTACCTTTATTATTTTTTAATTAATTTTATTGGTACATTTTAGGTGTACAATATAATGACATTCATCATTGGAAATTTGCACCTTTACATAATCTCTCTTGGTTCTTTTTTCCCCCTTCCCCCGCCCTCCCTTCAACCCCTCCATCCCTCCCTATTTACAAAGACTTTGTTTCCATTTTTTATTTTCTCATATTAATTCCATTCCCCTCTTTCCTTTCCCCTACCCTTCCCACTTCCCCTTCCCCTTTGCCCCTTTTCTTCCTATTTCACATTATCTACTATACCTTTTGATCCTTATTTCCACTTACAGTTTCTCACAGCAGAGGAACTATTAGATATTTACACGTGTGTGTCCTGTTTATTTTTATGAGTACATGTTTGCAGTGCTGAGTGATTCCCTTCCTCCTGGGGAGCTGGTGCATGTAAATAACACAGCTTAACTCTTTTTTTCATCCCCTCTCTTCTCCCTCTATCTCTTCGTCCCCTTCCTCTTTGCAAAAGATCTATCTCTCTGTTTCCTAATATCCAGCTTTTATTTTTTTCATTAATTGTTTGTGCTGTGGGTTTCTCAAATAAGAGAAATCATACACGTTATGGTCTCAAGGTGCATCCATTTTCCTACAAATTACTCAAATTTATCTTTTAAAAAAAAGACTCTTAAATGGACTGTATTAAGGTGTCCACTGTATCTTCATGCAGGGTCACATCCATTGCAGACAGGCTGAATGTGGAGTTTGCTTTGATTCACAAAGAGAGGAAGAAGGCAAATGAAGTGGACCGGATGGTGCTGGTGGGCGACGTGAAGGGTCGCGTGGCCATCCTTGTGGATGACATGGCCGACACATGTGGCACCATCTGCTTCGCTGCCGATAAGTACGTGGGACAGTTCAGGAAAGCATGAAGACATCTCAAGAAAGAAAGAAAGATCAGTGCTTTAAAAATTGGGCCTAGTTTTCCTAATTATTAGTGATTGTTTGATACTGTGCTATTAGACCAAAGGAAATTTGAGGAACCTTTGTTTTTATTGTTCTTTTCCTGGTAGAAATAAAAACATGGGCCTTTTTATTTTCCATGTGGAAATTTCGGTATCTTTTAAAAGGGGAAAGAGAAGGTGCTTTCCTGGAAACTACACACAGAAGGAAAGAGTTTTTCAGGCTGTGGCACACTCGGAATGTGGCCAGTCCAAGTTGAGATGCACTGAACTATGTCACCAATAATGTTTTGTATTAATTACACGTCAAAATGGTGATATTTTGGCTAGCTTACTTTCAAGCAGTGGTTCTCAGCTCAGGCAGTTTTTCTTCCTGGGTGACTTGTGGCAATGTGTAGAGACATCTTTGGTTGTTACATCTAAGGGGAGGGGGGCCGGGGATTTAGCTCAGTGGTTCTGCCGCCTGCCTCGAAAGTGCAAGGTCCCGAGTTCGATCCCTGGTACCAAAACAACAACAACAAAAAAAAATCTAAGGGGAGGGGAATGTTGCTAGTGGGTGGAGGCCAAGATGCTGCTAAATTTTCTTGTAATACACTGGATAGCCTTCATGACCAAAAATTACTCAGGCCCAAATGCTAATGCTGATAATCCCTGATTTAATGGCATACTGTGTTTTGCTAACATACCTAGTCTTGGCTAATAAATATGTGGGAAATTTGTCCCATCTTTTCGTTTGTGGAACTCACTATTTGCTATTAACATTGACATTAGGAGAAAGTATTTCAAGGACATTAGCATACACTGACTTTTGTGTCTTCTGTTTTATAGGCTACTCTCAGTTGGAGCCACCAAAGTTTATGCTATCCTTACCCATGGTATCTTCTCTGGGCCAGCAATTTCCAGAATAAATAATGCTGCCTTTGAGGCTGTTGTTGTGACAAACACAATTCCGCAAGAGGACAAAATGAAGCACTGCACCAAGATTCAGGTAAGATGCATTCCACAGGCAGAAGCAAGCAGCCAGCCACCTGCTTCAGATCCCTCAAAATAGCAGCCAGCCTTCCGCAGGCGAAAGGCACTGCAGCTTCTGCTCCCCAGCAGGATCTCAGTGGCACCAGATCCTGAAAAAGGCCAAGTTAGCAGAGATCAAAGTACGCTATTTAGAAATAGCAAATGAATAAAACCACAAAAGAAAAATGATACAAAACAGGCTGTGCTCAAGTTAAACAAAATTAGCATATAAACCAAGAGTTCCACCACTAGGTCTGTACCCTCAAAATTTGGAAATATGTTCAAACTAAAATTTGCACATGAATGATCATAGCAGCACTGTTCACAGTAGCCGAAAGGCAGAAACATCCAATGTCCATCAGATGAATAGACAACCAAAGAGGGGCCCGTCACTGCAGTGGAATATTATTCAGAAAAATGTGTAGAGACAGAAAGTAAAATAGTGATTACGAGGAGCTGGAGGAGGGAAGAATGAGGAGTTAGCATTTAATGGGTACAATTTATTGGGGATGATGACAACAATTCGGAAATAGATAATGGTGATGTTTATGCAACATTGGAAATGTAATTAGTGCCACTGAATTATATACTTAAAAATGGTTAAAATGGCCAATTTTATGTGATACACACACACACACACACATATGTGTGTGTGTGTTTATATTTTTAACACAGTTTTAGAAACAAGGGGGGTGATACAAAGGAGTGGGCTATGTGAAGATCTTCAGAGCTCCACTCCTTCATAGCTCTCCTGACTGGATGCCACAGGCCACCACAGAGCTGTTGGCAGTCATTTGACACCAGCTGGCCTAAAGCCACTCAAAAAGGTTTGCATCTCCATTTGGCCTCTGTTTCAGTGAACCTTGGCAGTCATTTCAGCCTTCAAAGCCTTGGTTCCCATCAGCGGAGCATGAAGGTGGGTCACAGTGATCCACTTCTTGCTTTCTAATTCTTCAGAGAGAAAGAGATCATTGGGCAGAAAGAGATAAGTTTGGAAACGATCAAAATGGTGGTCTCTTATATTTTCATGCATGATTAGCAGTAGTTTTGGAGTTTAGTAAACACTGGCCCAGGCCAAATGCAGCCCACCATCTATCTGTTTTTGTAAATAAAGTTTTATTGGCACCCAGCCACACCCAGATATTTGTGTGTTGCCTGTATGGTTGCTTTCATGCTACAGCAATGGAATTGAGTGTGTGTAGCAGAAACTCTCACGACTACAAAGTCAAAAGTAGTCCTAGACCTTTACAGAAAAGTAGTTTGCTGACCTCAGGGTTAGACCATCACAGTTGTCCTCGGAAATGACCCAGTCACTGCCTTTTCTGAAACCCAGATAGAAGAACCTTCCACTAATGATTAAGATTAATTTAAAAGCAACAAATGTCCTAAGAAAAGGATGTCTCAGGTTAACAGCAGCCCTGAAAAGCTTTGAGTAGCCACTCTGCGAATCTTGCTTCTGGGAGCCCATATGGGTTTGGTTCAGCAGGCTGTGATTTGAAAATAGACCCCTTAAGCTATCTATCTTCCCAAAAGAAGCGGATGTGGGAGTTTAACAGTCACACATAGCGTGTGCTGGCTGTCATTTCTAGGCTTTCTGGCTTTTCAGTTTTTAAAGAAATATAACTCCTCCCTTTCTGTTTTCTTGTTTGCATTCAGGTGATTGACATCTCAATGATCCTGGCCGAGGCCATCCGGAGAACCCACAATGGGGAATCCGTGTCTTACCTGTTCAGCCATGTCCCACTGTAAACGCGAATGGGAAGTGACAAGTGATGTCCCACTTGTTTGAATCTCTGCTTTTTTAGTGGTAGGACTCAGCAATGATAAGATAATCGCTGGCAAAAGCATCAGATATTTGTTCACTCTGAGATTCAGTGTTTCCCCTTCTGAACCTCAAGCATGTAAGGGGCCGGGGATTTAGCTCAGTGGTTCTGGTGCCTGCCTCACAAGCACAAGGACCCGAGTTCAATCCCTGGCACCAAAAAAAAAAAAAAAAAAGAATGTTTCCAGCTTATTGGGGGATGGTGGTGGTTATTTGGTTTTTAGTGGACTGTCTTAAATGAGAAATGTTTTTATTGTCTTGACTTTTTTTGATTGGTGATCTTGCCTTTGTTCTTTTAGTACATCTCTGAGGCAACAGCACTCTAATATAAAATTCCATTCTGGAAACTCATATTTTGTATATTTTGAGGTTGCCAAAGGTAACTTCAGATTAAGCCTTCTGTGTAAATATATAACCATAATGCCTATGGATATTTGGGTAAAAACCCCATATAACCCTTTACTTTGGAGTGAATCTTAGAAAAATTATGACACGATGAATTTTGAATTTTTCTTTTTTCTTCTTTTACTTAATGCTAACTGGGTTTCAGTTAAACTAATGTAGTTATTGTGCTTCATCTGAACCAAATTTCACTTAGCTTAAAATGGCCATTGACATGTTCATTTTGGGGAAAACATAACTATCGCTTACTTGAAGCGCCATTTTCCAAAACTCCAAAATTATGTTCAGCAATTCTCTGACTTAGAAACCACATTGAGATGTAGTCTCTAAACTCAGTGTCATGTTGGTGCTTTCCTCTGGCCATCCCAGAAACACCTCAGGCCCTGCCACCTTGTTCTTTCCATCATATTTTTAGCTAAAGCTTTTACTTGCGATTGTTTCCAATGACTTCACCTTGTGGACTTCCAACAAAATAAGGACTCCTCCAAATCCCCTCAAATTTACTAGCTAATCATTATTTTGCTTTTGATAGAAAAGGTGAATTTTTATGAGTGCCACCAAATACATATTTAAGCATTATTTCATGAACTTTGATTCAGTGTTCTTTTAGTTTTCATAATGGAAAGCTGTAGGTTTCTAGCAACTGTTTATCTTAACTAAAGCTATTACAAACAAAATGTGAGTAGGAGAGTCCTATGAAAAAGTAAACAAAAAGTTGATTCATTAATGGCTCAAAGTGATCCTGAAGGGGAAATTCACCTAGGATTGTATTCATCATAAGATGGCCTCTTAGAATTTGGTCCTCCTAAGTGAAGTGCCTCACTGCCTCTAGTAAACATGTAACAATTTTATTTCTCGGAATTTCTATGCTTGGATGAAATGAAGACATAGTTGTATTAGATGCATTATGACTAAAGCCAGTTAATTTAAAAGTAATCATTTTCTCAAGATACCTGATTTTTAAAAAAACTGCTTTACTGTTCTCTGAATTAACTGATGGTTTCTATTATTATTTAGCTCCACTTTTGTATTTTAAAGTATAGCTGAATACATTTATGAACTAATTACTGTCCTCAGCTTTACACAGTAGAAATGCAGACTATAACTGCCTTGATTCTTTCAATTCAACAAAGATGATGAAGACTGCCAAGCAAATCTTAAGCTTTCTTGTTCCTTGCTGTTCATGGTGTGGAAACTTAAGTGAGACCACCAGAGAGTCCTGTCCAGCTACACTGAATGGGGTGTATACTTGGTATATATCTAGTGGAAGGGGGGAGCCGGAGAAACACAAATATACCAGAGTTGCTTAGCCTCCAACTTAAATTATATTAGTCAACCTGTAGATGTTTCTATGATGATAACTTTCCTTTGTTAGATATGATGCCAACTAGATTCAACAATACTGTTTATCATTTGCAATGCTTGTATTGGTTTAGAATATAGGATTTTAAGATCCTCCGATGCTGTACTAAAACATCTCAATTAAACCGTACAAACTACTTTCTTTTATAGTTTGCATTATCATTTTGGAGTAATGTATTTTGATGGAGTCATGTGTTGCAGTACCTGAATATGTGTTCTACTTTACGATTATAGCCCAATTTATAACATTAAAGAAAAGCTAGTTCATTGAACTCAGCTTGTCTCCATTTTGAAGGTTTTCCTTCATGAAGGACTTCTAGCAATCTTCCTTCCCCAAGGCACAACAGCTATACCACATAAGGCAACCAGGGTGATAATTCTAGGTGTTTCCTTTAAAATTAAAAGATTACATGTTGAAGGAGTAATGTTCAGTATCCTTTTACTTAAGTGTAGACCAGAAGGTTGTTCACGTGGTTCCATTTCAGAAGCACAGAGAAGGATTCCTGACCCCACAGAAGATTTACCCGTTCAGAGATGCTTTTAATTACTCTAGTGGGGACCAAATGTTCTCCCTGTGACACTAAGTTTTAAAGTACGGATAATGCCAAGAGTGGCAATATAATGTCCTAAAGTCACTATGAAGTAAAAAGAATGACAGCCAGGCCTGTCTGAGGAAAAAAGAAAATATCATATAATGCACTAGAAAGGAAGAGGAAGGTGAAGGAGAGGTGGAAGCCAGTCTCATCTCGGAGGTGTTTCACTTCCTGTGGCATCCACTGACCCTCAAGGATAAGGCCAAGTAGAAAAGAGAAAGATGAAGTAATGAGTGTTTCAGATCATTCAGTCACACTGGGAAGATCAGAAAGGACTTCGAGAAAGCACCACTGTTCCAGATGTAGAATTTTCTAGAACCTGATGGCAGTGTTCCAGCATGGACCAAAGTAGAGCAACACAGGGTGTTTGGTACATGCTGTGTTTGAGAAAGAATAGAACAATTCAGATGGGAAGTGGGGCTGACACGTGCTGCCAGGCTCTTCCTCAGAACTGCACACAGAAAGAAGTCAACGGAATCTGTCCGCTTCACTACCCACTACTGATGCATGTCCCTGTACCCCAGAAACACATTCCTCCACCCTTCTGCTGCCCTTGCTTTCCAACCCTTGCTTCAGGATGATTTGCCTCGTGTAGTGTTGAGCTCTACTTTCTCTTCTGAAAAAACAGAAAGGTCATGAACACAGATGCCACTGTCACAGGACACCTAGGTTCAGCCACTCAGGTTCCTTTGCTTGCTGCTGGTCATATCAAAGGAGGCCACTTACTTTGGGAAAAAACAAAAAAAGATTTAGTCAAAGCTTATTCCAGGGAGACAGAGGGGCTCATTTGCCTTAAATCACCACCTCACCATGGACAAAGCTATTACATAATATGGTAGGGTCTTTTATAGCAAGGAACAGTAGTAGTTGAGAATACAGTGAGACAATACATATGTTCAGACTTGTTTCGTCCCCTCCTGGACCCAAAACCCTCCCTCCCTTGCCTAAGGAAATAAAATTGGACTAGACCTTCTGGTACCAGCATCTGCATATTCTGTCCTTTCCTCTGGTCTCTGGAGGGGTGGAGGGGGGCTTATGCCCTGGGCCTGAGGAAGTTTGGAGAATCTACTTGTCTCTAAAGAGGAAAAATCTAACTTTTAAAATTCTATTTCATTGGGCCGGGGATTTAGCTCAGTGGTTCTGGAGCCTGCCTCGCAAGCGCAAGGTCCCAAGTTCGATTCCCGGTACCAAAAAAAAAAAATTCTATTTCGTGCAGTGCAGGTTACAACTCCCCCCTGAGGTAACACATCATCTGGCTGTCTGTCTTGAATTAGCTAGAGCACAAGCAAAGGGATGCTGAATGCTTGAGGCTAAAAAGGTATCACTAAAAATTGTAAGGTCAAATACAAAAGAAAGCCAGTCAGGAGACACCTAATAGTTACACCTGCTGTAAGGGCTTTTTGCTTTAGTCAATCAGTCCATGTCATCAAACACTTCTTGCCAAATTTGAGCAATATCAGAAAACTGGCTCTGGCTCTTCAGCTCGGTTTATTTAAAGTCCATTGTCAAGTCTAATCTCATTTTGTAGTCAGTATCCTAAAATATTATGACTTTGACAAATACTAGTCACAAAACTCATAAGCAAATGGAAAACAAGCTAGTAAGAGCAAAGAGAATCCAGTCTGTACAGTAGACTTGAACTAAGAAATGTAATGACCAAGTTAAAACCAGTACAGTATTTCTGTGAGACAAGGTTAGTTTTGTCAGAAAGTATATCAAGCAAATACTTAAAGTCTCTTTTTCTTGTAAACCAATGTGAATTACCAATTGGAAGAAAACACATAAGTTATTAATGTCAAGACCAAGAATTACAGCTTGGTAACACCTTTAAGATTTCTTAGGTATGCACATACAGAACTGCAAAAACTTTGAATACAATGTGCAAGAGCTAATGTCTATTTAACCAACTAACACTGTCAGACCCCTGCCCAGGCAGGAGAGAAAAAACTTCCCAGGCAATGCAGTTACACATCCTGCAGGGTGCAAAAGATCACAGGAACCCAAGGCCAGGGTTCCAGATAAACAGCCCTCCCCATGAAGCAACACCTGTGGGTCCAGACACCCCTGGAGACCACCAGACTTCCTCCGCCCCAGAACAAAAGACTTTCTCCACTCCAGGGCAAAAACTTCCACTCCTCCTGGCACTACCCCTCCCCTACCCAAACTCCCCTATAAAGTTTCCCCTCGCCCAAACCCGCAGGGTCAACAGCTTTGTCACCCTTGACTAGCCTGCACCCAGGCTGGAAATAATACCTTGCTTGTTGCTTCATTTTTGTCTGGTCTTGTCTTGGTCGTGCTTCGGTTTACCCTAACACATTTTCCAGTAAGACTGTCTCTTATCAAATAATAGGAATGTGGCTTTTGTCAGTGATATGACTATAAGCAATACATGTATGTTAACAGTTCTGAAGACAATCTTATTTTATTTTTTGAATATTTGTTTCACTCGTGTAGACTAAAATGCATTTTGATTTCTGCTTTCCTGATTACCGGGTGCTCTCATTTTTAAATTAATCTGGTACCATCTCAATGATATAGAAACATAAGCACACAGATAAACAAATAATACACACATGGATGCCAACACACACAAAGCAAAGACATAGCTTTATCATTTACCAGCTTTTGACAAGCTTACACTTTAGGCACCATTCTCCTTTTTATAGTCCTAAGCAACACTTGATCCTAAATTTGCAAGTCTGAAGGCAGGAATCCTGGTTGTAGCAAGATGAAAAATATAAACCTCATAGGAGATCACTTGGTTGATTAATCTGAGTTTGAATTTCTTGGAGCTTTTTTTCTCCTCCTGCCTTTTGGCATTAGTTCATTTTAAAAGCTTTTGCCCCAGGTTTTAAGACATTTCCCATTGGACTAAAATTTAGATATAGCTGGTCAGAGGTTTACACATCTGATCCTGGCTCTCTGCTCTGGGCCTTTAGTATAGAAAAAAGAAACCAGTTTAGGAAGACTACTACCCACTGAGAAAAACACAAAAGCAAGTCATCTTTAGTCAAATTTATTCATCTTACTAGTTGGGTAGGTAAAATGACAGTGTTAGCAGGGTACTGGGATACTATTCTCTTCCCAGAGGTCCCTTCTAGACTCTTATTGTCCTGAACAAGGAATTGGACAGGAAATAAAGTATTGAAATTTTACATTTATTAAAGGTATCAATGGTAAGAAAAGAAGAGAGAACTTCTTTGAAAAGAAGTACTATGTAGAGTATGGGCAATTAAAGTAGGAAAGGAAATACACTCTGTGTGCAGAGAAGGACACTGAGAAAGAGAAAAAGAAGGTAGTGACCATAAGGCCACTGGTCATTGTCATTTGTTCCCCCATTCTGACATGAGATCCAGGCCATCCTATCAAAAATCTGCTTGATCTTGTGCCAGAACAACTGAAGATAGCATTCTCTCTCTGATTGGTACCAGATGCAGGGCTCAGAAGCTGTTCTGCACAGGTTCTGAACAGGTTACACCCACTTGTCCAGCCACTTTGCCATGCCCTAATCTTCTGCCTCAGCAGGAGACAAAAAATTGCCAACAAACAGAACTTTTGACAAATATTTTGAAACACAACCAGTTTACAATGAATCAAGGACTATTAGCCAAAAGGAGAGGAACCACAGTAAGAAACTCAACATTAGACAAGTAGCTGCATGGTCAGTGGCACAGAAGGCTCTTGCATGTACTTGTCACTAACCCAAAAAAGGGCACAGAAAGCAGCTGTGGATGTTATTCTGGCCAAAGTTAATCCAAAAAAATTTCTTAAGGGCATTTACATGAAATCAGAATGCATCTTCATTTATATAGTTTATGTTGTAATACAATAAATCACCTTTTTTAAAGTCACGGGTGACTATAACTTCTGTAGGGAGCTATAAAGTAGCACAAACACTTTTATTCCTGAGCAAATCACAGCAGATCTCGAAACACACACCAGTGTCTGTAGCCACTTAAAGTCTCTTAATCCAAACTTTCCTGTCAAACAAACAATTCAAGAACCTTGAACTCTAGATTGTCTCCCAAGCCTCAGTATGCCTTAATGCTCCAAGTGGCTTACATAAAGGAAAGACAAGGCATAGTGTCTCTGTAAGATGGAATTAAACCTCTAAACTGAATACTGCCTTAGACAGTATTGGCCTGTCTCACAATGGGAAGCTCCCTGGCCAAACTGAATACTCCATCAAGTCTTAGAAGGGGGAATCTTTCCTGTCTTACATTCATAGTGGAAAAGACATAGCTGGGGGCAGTCCTCTGATTATAGAATACTGGATGCAAACTGTACTGTTAGTATGTAGCTCCTAGATGGTACTGAAATACTGTTGCCCATCCTAGAATAAAGGTCTTTATAAGAACAGAAAGATAATCCAAAGCAAACCAAAACACATGAGTACTCTAAACCAACCAAACAAATCCCTGGAAATTTTTTCTACCTCTGATCTCTTCTCATACCAGTTAGAGCCCCAAAATGATCAGCAGTAGGTCCAAATGGCCACAAACAATTAAGGCACTTACCTCACCCAAATGGTACTGCCAAACAACCTAAGAGAAAGTTGACCATATGGTGGAAACAGTAGATGCACTTTCCAGTGGGAAACCAGGGAGAGCCCATCACCTCTTAAAACAATCTTTTTTCTTTTACCAACAAACGAATTTATAGGGAGCTGATATGAACAAGAAAGGAGGGGCAATTAATTCTCCAGTGCAACATTGTCCTCTGCAGCTGCTGGAATGTCTCTGGAGTCCTGATCATGGGCTCAGTTACCCCAAGCTGACTCTTACTACCACTTACTAGAACTAAACAACCACCAACGTGGCTGGTTACTTAATTCCTGTGTGCTTCTGTTTTCCTATACTGTATCGTATATTCCATGGAGACAATAACAGTCCCTCTCTCATAGATGCGTAAGGTCAATTAAATGAGAAGTGCTTTGGACTGATCAGTTTGTACATCAACCTCAATTTGTAGAGCAAGTATCTTAAACCTTCCTCTTGAAAAAAATGTAAGGGATAAGAAAGAAGATTTTCATGTATTTTTCAGGTGGGAAGCCTAGAAGGGAACACAGTACACTGGGCTGCCATTTTTGAAGGGATACTGTAAGGAACATGGTGGCAATCATGTCAAGTATGCAATGACATAATAGTGTGCTATAAGGGACAGGAGGTGAGCCAATCCCAGAGCCCAGGAGGAGGCTCCTCGCCACCATTCCACCACTCCTAGGGCAGAGGAGGTGAGCCACGTGGATGCCAGTAGCACCCCCCCCCACCACCGTGGAAATGAGAAGACATGTAAACAAGCCTCAAAAACAGACTTCCAGATCACATAAAGCAATCCCAAAGGGAAACGAGATGGAACAATCTGATGATCGATCAATGGACTCCCTGAACTGGCAACAAAGGAGGATCTGGAAAAAATGAAATCTGAAATAACTTCTCAGATAACAGCAAAGATTGTGCCCATAGTGCAAGACATAATTAATAAATCTAGAGAGGACATAGAAAAAAAATAGAGGATCTGAGGAACATGATGGAATTCCAACATAGGAAACAAATGGAATCCATGAAACAGATGCAAACAGATTTCCAGGAGATTAAAAACGCCATTGAAAGTCTACACAGCAGAATGAACCAATGTGAGGACAGAATTTCAGATACA
>NW_004624882.1:1437161-1447616 GCF_000247695.1 Heterocephalus glaber | reverse complement strand
AAAGGTCTGAAGGAGCAGGGGAAGTGGGAGGGGTAGGGGAAAGGAAAGAAGGGAAAAGAAAAAATATGAGAAAAGGAAAAAAATGGAACCAAAGTCTTTGCAATAAGAAAGGGTAGAGGGGGTGAAGGGAGGGCAGGGGAAGCGGGAAAAATAAGAACCAATATACTTATGTAATAGTACAAGATCCCAATGATGAATGTAACTGTATTTTATACCTAAAATGTCCCAATACACTTAATGGGGGAAAAATAGTGTGGTATCAGCAGGGGTGAGGAATTCTATGAATTCTAAGAAAGCAATGTTCGACTAAGCTTATTGGTTAAACTCAGGATGGTCCAACTACCATAACTGGAACAGCAGAGAAAATGGGTGGATGCTACCACAAAAAGCACATAAAAGGAGCCACAACAAATCAGCAAATTAGATGCAATTATCTCCAATGAATGACTGAGCTTCATTCACAAGCCGTGTTATTTACCCTCAAGGGACATAGATTCCACAGGACTTCCATTGGAATGGACATGCTTTCTCAGTCTGCCTCGAATTGGACCTGAACTTCTGTTCAGTGAGTGACTTGGGCTTAATTTGGTCTCATATTTGTATGAATGACCGGGATTGCGACCTTATGCCCCTTTGTGTGTGGTCTTATAGTGTAAGGATTTTGAGGTATGAATTGATGTGTGAATAAACCATACATTTGAAAGACAATATCAGTCTGTTGCCTATCTGTTCATGCCCCTTACTGTGCTGCAGGGCGCTTGTGGCAGATATAGTCTTTGGTGACTGCCTCAATCAAGGGAAGCATTTAGGAGATGACAAACCATTGCATGTTGAAAATCTTTGCAATAGGCTATAGAAATGACAAGTAGGAATGCATGGCATGCCCGACCACCATGGAGATGGTGATCCATTAAGGCCTTTCATCATAACTGATTCTATTCTGGCTCTCCTCCACCAGCCCAGCAGAAATGCAACTACAAATAGTGCCTGTGTAAGTGGACAGAGCAGGGTTTGCTCTTCCAACTGCTGAGTTCTGTGACCAAAAGACAAGCAAGCTGAATTCATTTTACATCTTAAATGATAAAAAGAAAACAAGAAAGAAACAAAAAACAAAAACAAACCAGCAAAAACAAAGAATGCAGTGAGAAGCGCCCTGAATTGAGGATGTGGCTATCAAGAGTCTGTTTCCTGATATGCTACACTGTGTGACCTTGGATAAATACCTGCACCTCTCTTGAGTCTGTCTCTGAAAAAATGGAAGAGAGGATGAAAGTCACCAGAAGTTTTAATGGACAGTGGCATCTACTGTAGATTTAGTTGAAATAGTCCTACTAACTGAAGGCTGTGTTTCCAATGAGACAAGGATGCTTACTTCACCATCGAGGGACCAGCTCATTCTGGTTTGCCTGAGACTTTTCTCGATTTTAAAAATTAAATTCCGACATCTGGAAACTCTTCAATCCTGGGCCAACTAGGATATTTGATCACCTTAGTTCCCTTTCTTTTAAAACAGAAAGTTTTGGCTTTCCAGAGCCATTTTGGCTAAAGAATCTCATGGAGGTAGCTTTGATCTTGTAATGATTGACAAGGGGAAAAAAAGCAGGTTATATGGCAAGCTCAGCAATGTGCCAGGGACTTGTGGCATTACAGATTTTCTACATTAGTTTTCACTAAACTTGAAGCTGAAGAGCTGTAGTCACAAAAGAGAAGAACAAAGGGAAATGCTTTTAGAAAAATACATTCAAAGCCTGGTTTGATTGCTGGTTCTTCAATACAGCTACCTTTAATGCTACCAGTCACCTTCGGAGGCTCCAGGGACAGCAGAATGTGATAGGTGATACACTTATGTACACTGAAGAACTCTTCAAATTGGGAGGATGTGGCTGTCTGCCCGATGTCGTATGATTCTCTAATTTTCCCTAGACACGGGTGTTACACCTAGTATTTTCTTGCACTGAAGCTAAGAATGACCATGGATGGTGGAACATTTTTGAGTACTATACTGTAACTAAATTAATGTTCCTCTTTAAAAAGCATCAGAATGATGAGAAGGGAAGGAAGCTGGATGAACCAGTCATTTCATGGAGTCAAACACCTCCCTCCAGAGCAGAGTCCCTCTTCTTTGTCCCTCTGGCTATTTTCTTTTGCTCCTGACCCCAAGATAATTTATTTCAGGATTTCTCAATCTCAGCACTCTGGACATTATGGCCTAGACCATTCTTTGCTGTGGGGCTTCCTGGGCACTCTAGGATGCACAATGGCATCCCAAGACTCTACTCACTAGATGGCAGTAGTAGCCCCCACCCTCCACCCTACATTTGTGACAACCAAAAGCTGCCCCAGACATGACCAGTATCCCCTGGGGGCAAAAATGTCCCCAATTGACAACATGATTTATTTAACCGAGACCCCCTGAGGCAGTTAGAGGCTAACTTGGGGACAAAGGGTAAGTACACTCCTGGGCCTTTAATATCTTTCTCATTAAAAGCATGATTTGTGTTTTCTTCTGAGGCAGTCAAGGACTTAAAAGCTTTTTTTTGCTAAAGAAACACCCCCCTCCAAACCTTAACTTTTCCCTTAGAGCCTACAGATGCCCAGTTAGTAACTAAAAGCAGAACAAAGCTTGACCTTCATTTTATATTTGTCTCTTTTATTACTTTAAAACTTTGTGTCAGATTCCTGCACAGCTCTGCGTAAAGGCATGGTAATCATTTAGGGAGCATCTATCTAAAAGCTGGCAATGCAAGGTTGACGAGCCCTAAATTTACATAACCTACCTCATCCCCTTCAAGACTGAGGACATTAAGATAAGAAACTTAGGGGGACACTGCACTACCAAAGAGTGCCTAGGAGTTCTAGTCATTGTCCTAGAACTCTGCTCACCTTGGATTCCAGCAGAGCCTCCACAAGACTGAGACTGCCCCAAGCAGAAACAATCACTTTTTGGAGACTGAACTGCTCCCTTGAGTGCTGAGGATTCTTTAGAGCAAAACTAGAATGAGATAATGATCAACCAGTCCCTAGCCCACACCCTAACCCCACAGAAGCCGGGCCCTTCGCTTTGTTAACGGGCCACTCTGATCTTATTCATCAGAACTGTGACCCCTTCAGTTCCTAAAGCTGAAGCTCCTTCTCCATTTTCTCTTACTTCCTAACTCTGCCTAATAAATCAGCCTATGCCTCTCACTGATGGGTCATGAAACGATTTTTATTTCAACAATTTGTCGACAACCTGCCTGGTTCAAGTTAAGGTTCCCATTTCCTCTTTAGGGGTATCTCCCTACACCATGTCTGGTGACATTTCTTCCTTAGTTCTCTTTCCTGATGATTCAGGTTCGAAAAACAGAGTAGATTCAAGCTGGCCCTTGTCCCAACTGCAGGTAGAATAGCATTTTAGAATAAAGTGGGATAAGACAATGGCAATAATCTGTCACTTTAAAAAAATTCATTGCCAGTGTTTTGTTACTACATGAAGTTTATATGAAAGTATTCACATTACCCTTTTCATACAAGGTCACGAGTACCCATTTCTAGGAGCAGATTTTGAATAAGTCACTAAACTATTTGCTCAATTTCTTCTGAGAATGGCTCTAGCCATCGTTTTGTTTGATTTGTTTTTTGTTTGTGTTTTAATGAGGAAATAATATACTAACAGGAGCCTTAAAAAGGAGACTTGAAGTTCAGTGTGACTGTAACAGTGATCTTGAGAGAGCAGATTTTCCAGTGTACCATGAGATTGCAAGCTCTCTGGCCCTTCATTTATTTTGGTTTGGATTCATGGGAAGAAAAAGACAATGCTGATGTTCTCAGGATACAACATAGAAAGTGATGTTCCTACATTATTAATATTCCATTAGTGAGAATATAATTATTATCAAAATATTAAAATGTACAGTACTTAAAGCACTCATAATAAGGGGTTTAATAGACTCCTTAATATCTAAACAACTCCAATAATTGTAGTAAGATGAAAATCACTTTTAAGATGTATCATTTTTAGGAAGGAAGGTGAAATGGAATGAAAAAATGATTAACACTTTTTAATACCATTTTTTTAAAAAAGATGGTCAATTAACAAGAACATAGATTAATCAGGGAGTTATTGAAAAATAAAAACGCCTATGTGCAACTTAATCATTTTGTTTCAACTTGAAGTACATTAATGGACTTATTTTAAGAAGACAATTCTCCATTTCTCCACATGTCTCTGGCATTTCTGCACATCCTACAGAGGCACTGATTGCCTTTGTTCTGGACTTGCTTTTCAAGGATGTTGGTAGTGAACGGAAAATTGGATAGTGTTGGAAGACAGAATTTGTCATCCTCGGGAATAGGTGGCAAGTTTGTCTTCTGTCCGGTATAATAGAGAATGTCTTTCTCTGGGCAAAGCTCAGGGAGATTTGCTTGCAGTCCACTATAAATGGTTCAGGTTCTCTAAGCCCCAGTTCTCCAGGTGTGATGCCAACACACTGTGTGCACAGCATCCACCTGGTACACCAGGTGGGGTTGGGTCAAGGAGGAACAAAGGACCTGATATATGTTGTGTCTTAGGTATAAAGTCTTGTCTCTGACCCAAAAGACTCTTATAATAGCTTCCAAAACTATCGAAAATTCACTTCTTAGCCTGTCAGTAGGATAAAATCTCAAATGTTCTAGGGTTTTGGACAGTTATATTGACCATTGTTTTAACATAGGGCTAATGTCCCTTGAACATGGGTTCCCTGATTATCTGTATTCCATAAACCAAACCTGCATCTTTTTTAAAAGAAAGGTGAAAACTTAAAAACATATTAGACAACAATCTGACTTACAGAATCCTTCTAGATATTTCCCCCTTTTCCTCACACACATGTGATTTGCTGGCTGCATCAGTCAATGGTCTTCAGAGAAACAGAGGCAATAGGATATGATACAGATAGAGGTATAGTTTTGTTTTGAGGTGTAGATTTGTTTTAAAGCATGATGGCAGCAGGTAAGTCTGAACTCTGTAGGGCAGGGGGCAAGCTGGAAACTGGGGCAAGAGTTGATGTTGCAGCCTTGACCATGAACTATACAGGCTGGGCTAGGAGGCACGGCTTCTCTGTTGCAATCTGTAGAACTCCTTGAAAACCCTCAGGTTTTTGGTTCTTAAGGCCTTTGATTGATGGGGTGAGGCTGTCTCATGTTATCAAGGGTAACCTCCTCTACTTGAAGCCAGCTGATTGTAAATGTTAATCATGTCTACAAAATACCTTCACAGAAATTTCTAGACTAGTGTTTATCCACACGACCAACTATGGCTTAGCCAAGCTGATAATTAAATAGTAACTGTTGGGCCAGGGATTTAGCTCAATGGTTCCACCGCCTGCCTCAAAAGCACAAGATCCCGAGTTCAATCCCTGGTAGCAAAAAAAAAGTAACTGTCACAAGAGTTTTTTTCTTTTTGAAGCAACTTACTTTAGCTATCTCTTTTGTCAATACTCAAGATTGAACTACAAGCATTTAAACACTGAGGTACATTCCCAATCCTTTCCTTTTATTTTTTATTTTGAGTCAGAGTCTCACAAGATGCACCTCCTGCCTCAACCTCCCAAGTAGCTGGAATTACAAGCCTGGCTCTTTGGCTATCCTTCCAAAATATCTACTGTAATCTACTGTATATCTTCTTATACTCATATTTAATTTCATTATTGTGTCAAATTAAAAATATACAACTGACATAAAAATCTTTTGAAACAGATACAAATGACTTTAGGAAAATAGCACAGCCAGCAGGAGGACTGCAATAGGACATACATGCCAATACCCAACCAGCTTGAGAGGTTAAAGAGGTCCTCAAAATCACCCAAGACTTTGTTATAGAAGGAAAGGAAGATCCAGGTTAACTAGTTAAAATTTAAGCCAGATCAAGAGAGTTTTGATTATGCCTGTTTGTCTCAAACTTGGCTGTCTATTGGAACCACATGAGCAGTGTTGAAAATGTCAAAAGCCTGAGAAGGGGAAGGAGTGACGGGAACAGGGTTTTCCTGAGAAGATGAACAATCTGAGGACTGGGTATGACTCTTGGGAGAGTGTCAAAGGGGAAAAGGGGAGGAGCTTGAGTGGTCTACTCACCTTGCCCTTAAGCTGTGGTAATGACGCTTTCTTTCCTCTGTCACTAGGCTTCTTGGGCTTGCTCTTTCAATATCTCTAAGCATTCCTGGTAGATGTCCCTCCTTACCTGAAGTCCCTCCTTGCTAACCTGGCCTCATCTAAGAATATGTGGAGATTTCCACATCCTTCCCTCCTACAAATGCCCAAATATTAGAAATTTTTATGGAAATTCATAATTAATGAGTCATGTCAGGGGTCTCAAGAGAATAACTTCATCAGATTGAATGAACATTAAATATACGGCAATTTTATTTGATTCAAAAGTTCTTTCAGAAAGTAATATCTACCTGAACTTCCATCCTCAAATTTCAATCAAGAGGAGGATCCCACCTTCTTCCCTTCTCACACCCCCGGCTCCTGTTCCCTTTCTTCCTTCCTTCCCTTCTTCCATCCTCAAATTTCAGTCAGTAAAAGGAAGATCCCACTTTTCTCCCTTCTCACACCTCCTCCTGCTGTTTCCTTTCTTCCTTCTTCCTTTCTTCCTTTCTCCCATGTCACATCCCCTATCATGTTCCATTCCTTTCTTCCTCCCTCAAACTCCAATCAGTAGGAGGAAGATTCCACCTTCCTCTTCACACCGCCTCCTGCGGTTCCCTTCTTTCCTTCCCTCTTTCTACCCTGAAATTTCAGTCAGTTGGAGAAGATCCCACATTCATTCCTTCTCACAACCCCCTGCTGTTAATTTCCTCGCTTCCTCCTTCCCTCCCTCCCTCCCTTTCTCCCTTCCCTTCTTCTACCCTAAATTTCAGTCAGTTGGAGGAGATCCCACCTTCCTCCCTTCTCACTCCCCACCCGTTCCCTCCCTCCCTGCCTCCCTTGTCCCCTCCCCGCCCCCAGAGAGCACACAGACACATTCTCAGGTCCCCAAGAGTTAGTTTATTGCCCCATCACGGGGAAGCGTGGGTGGACACTTTCAGGACTACCTCAGTGGAGGCAGAGGCAGGCAGACCGCTGGCCACCTCTCAGATAAGCTCGAGGTTTCCCACCTCTCTTGGCATGGGACACTGGCATCACTTTGCGCCGGACTGCGTCTCTCTGGCTCATCTTGGTGGTTCTCTTGCGGCCTCTTTTTGGCACGGCGTTTCTGGATCGACACGCATCGGGCTGGACCTCTACTGGCTCCCTTGGACTTGCTGTGACGCATCTTGCAGGAGTTTCTTGTCAGGATGGTGACAATGGCCCAACCCTGCAGCCCCTTTCCCTCTTTGGTTGGGAATGCTGAGGGACAGGTTTTCTTCCAAACCACTGAAGGAAGGAGTCTCTGAGCCCTCCTGGTCACCTGGAAGGACACAGGCAGATCACAGAACAGCACTGGTTTGGAAGAAGAATGGGGAGGACTGATGGGAAGAGGGGCTTCATGAGAAGGGGTACAATCTGGGGACTGGGCACATGTCTTGAGGGGAGGTTGCCAAGGGGGACGAGGGGAGGAGCTTGGCTGGTCTACTCACCTTGCCTTTAAGTTTCAGCAGTGAGATTGCTCTTCTCAGCAGGGCTCTTGGGGCTGCTCTTTCAGTAGCTCTACACCATCCTGGCAGATATCTGACCTTTATCAGGTGAACTCCTTCCAGTGGTCTGCCCCAGATGGCCCTGACCTCCCTTTATATACCTGTCCCTAAGGTGGCCACTCTCTTGGGCTTTGTTTGGTCAACAAGTCTCCAGCCAAGGGTAGCCCTGGGGGGGGGGGCTGAGACCCCACACAATTATCATCTGGACAAGAGGAAGGAAAGGGGATATGATGAATCTAACATGTGTGGTGGAGGAGGGAGGGATCTGCTTAGCAACCCCACAAAGTTCTCCCATACTTATCTTCCACCCCTCCTATCTCCTTGTCCTCAAAACTGTTGGATCAGAAAGCAGGAAGAGGGTGATTCCTCCACACTCTTGCCAAGGACATCCCTTTCAGTGGTGCATTCTCTTCCTTCCATGCCTCTACCATTACCGCTTGTGTGTCTTACCTGAATTCTCTCCATGTTAACTTGGCCACATCTAAGACTATGTGGAGATTTCTTCATCCTTCCCTCCTACAAAGTTCTCTTATGCATTTTGAAAGTACTTACTTTTAGATTACCACCAGGAAGATCTTCCATTCCACTATCTTTTTCCACTGTCTATTGAGGTTCCCTCTGCTTTCAGGTTCTCACCATTCAGTGACAAGAGTGCCTCCACTAGGTATCCTAGTCTTATTTACAATCAGAGTGGCCAGCTTAGGGATGCAATACCTAACACCCATAATATTTAAAAGAGGGAGGTTTATTTTGTCTCACATTTTTAGTGTATTGTGAGCTGGCTCCAAGGCAGGAAGGCATGGCAGAGGGCACAGCAGAGGAAAAGCTGCTCATGTCATGATAGTCAGTAAACAGAGAGAGAAGAATCAGGAAAGGAGATACACTCCTCCAAGTCACATATCCTGTGATCTGCCTTTTTTGATCAGGCCCCATCTCCTAATGCCACCTTTAGCGATAGCTTTAACTATAGCTCCTCTATGGTCCAATCTGCTTCTTTGAGAGCATAAGGTTTTGGGGGAACAGCTAGATACAAGCCATAACATTCTGCCCCTGGGCCCAAAATGTTCACGCACATCTCTTTATGTAAAATGCATTTTGTTGATCTTTAAGAATCACTGAGTCCTAACAGCTCCAGCAATGCTGAAAAGTCCAAGTCCAAAGTCTCTTCTGAGACTTAAGACAAACTCTTATCTGAGCCTCTAAAAATCAAAAAGAAACTTAGACACTTCCAAGATTGGTGGTACAGGGTAAACATTTCCATTCCAAATGGGAGGAATAGGGGGATAGAAGCCAGTGGCACCAAAGAAATACCAAAACTGAACAGAGAAAACATAAAATCCTGTAGTTCTGTGTCCAGTGGCCAGGACAAAGATTTTTATGTTGGAGCTAGGCAGCTCTGTCACTACAGCATTGCAAGTTCCAGTTATCATGCTGTCTCTCTTGGAGTGGCTTTTCTCACTGCCTATTGCTTTCCCTAGCTGATGTTACATGTTTCTGACATTTCCAGGTTCCTGGAATCTTCACTATATTTTTGGCTCCATTCTCACAGCTTCATGCACTGCCTTCTCAAGGACACATTTTATGGCCTTCCAGACATTCTCCTAAAATCTAGGTGGAAGCCTCCCTTACACCACAAGTCTTACATTCTACAAGCCTATAAAGCCAGCACCACCTGGACATTTCCAAGGTCTGCCACCAGCTCCAGCAGCAGCCAGGCTGCTTTGGATCATGGCTGTAGAGGCCTCTGAGTGCCTGGATGGCTGACCACTATGAAGTGAATCACAGTACATCAATACTCATGGTAACCCTTCTGGAGAAGGGTTCCCTGGAACTCTCTTCATAAATTACTGCTTTGTAGTTTTGCACCCTTGAGCTGGGAAGGGAAGGATCTTTCTGATTCCTGACATGCACTCAAGCCATTGTTTCTATTGTACTATTATAAAGTACCAGCTTCTTTTTAATGCTAATATTTTCTGCAGCCATGCTGTCCTCTGCTTCAACTTTACAGGCCTTTTCTTGAAAAAAGTGAAAACTTTTTAAATGGGCTTTTTTGCTCCTTTTTCCATGTAAATCTCCCTACAAAGCAGTGAGCAGTATGCTTGCCAATGGGCTGCCTTAAAATTTCCTTCACTAGATTAATTGGTCCACTGTCCTTAACCTCAGTCCTCTGCAAAGTCTGAGAAGATGAGCAAAATGATAGAAATTTTCTGCCAGAGCATAACACATATGACCTAGAATCCAACTGCCAACTTTCTCCAATGAAATCTCCTATGGCTGATCTTTACAGTCTACTTTTTATTAACCTTCTGGTTTTCTGAGCTTTGACCAGAATCTCCCATCAATGTTACCTTACAGCATTCTGGGGCTTCTCTAGCCAACATCACCAAACCTTTCCAAACTTCAGTTCCACAGGCTTCTAAACAATACGGTCCAGTATTAGTCATAGCAATGATCCCACTTATCTGGTACCAAAATCTGTTCTAGTTAGGGTTCAGCAGAGGAACAAAATCAACATAAAACAAATGTATAGTTACACAGGGTAGGCTTAAAGAATCAGAAAGGGGGTAGCAATGTCACCAGTTGGGTGGAAAGTGCTGAATCAGCCCGCACCCCAGCAATAATCCACTGGACACCTCCCCCCCCTCCCCCGCTCCTCTGTACAGCCTCCCGGTTCCACACTACAAAGACGCAGACCACACCGGACCACCAGACCACTGTACTGGGTAAGTTGGAGTCATCTTCACCTCCCATCAGGACTGGGACTATCTTCAGGGGAAGGGCAGCTGGAACCTGCAATACAACTCTGCAGAGTTCAACC
>NW_004624882.1:1375159-1402315 GCF_000247695.1 Heterocephalus glaber | reverse complement strand
TGTTTTCTCATTTCGACTGGGGCAGGGGGCTGTTAGCACCTGCATGGATTACCTCCACTGAGCTGGGTGAGGTGGGCCAGGGGCCGGGAGCAGCGGTAGGGACGGTGACCCAAAAGCCCTTTCCTGTGGGTTGGGAGCAGCTGGAGGGATGGTGGAGGGGAAACCCCTTCCTCTGGACCAGGAGCAGTGGGATGGTGGCTCAGAAGCTCCTCCCTCTGGGCTGGGGGCGGTGGGAGGGATGGTGTCCCGGAAGCCCCTTCCTCTGTGCCAGGAGCAGTGGGACAGAAGGTGGCCCAAAAGCCCTTTCCTCTGGGTTGAGAGCAGCGGGAGGGATGATGACGGGGCAGCCCCTTCCTCTGGACCTGGAGCAATGGGACGCCGGCTCAGAAGCCCCTACCTCTGGGCCGGGAACAGTGGGACGCAGTACCTTGGTCTGGTGGTCTGTTGTCCTCTGCGTCTTTGTAGTGTGGAATCAGGTGGCTGCCTGTCTGCAGCAGGGTGATTCGGTGTCTTCCGCGGGACTCAGGACCTTGGTAGGGCGTGCACATACCTGCCTGTCTGCAGCGGGCTGATTCGGAGTGTGTTCTGCATGACTGGGGACCTCGGTAGGGTGTGGGCAGACCTGCCTGTCTGCAGCAGGGTGGTTTGGTGTCTTCCGCGCTACTCGTGTTTGGCTCTTTTGTCAAAGAGAAGGTGGCTGAGTATGTTTGGAGTTGCTTCTGCATCTTTTATTCTGTTTCATTGATCCTCAGGTATATTTTTTTGCCAGTACCATGCTGTTTATCATGGTAGCTTTGTAGTATAATTTCAAGTCAGGGTTTGTGATGTCTCTTGACTTGCCTTTGTGGCCCAGAATTGCTTTTGCTTTTCTAGGTCTCTTCTGCTTACAAATGAATGTTAGGATTCTTTTCCCTAATTCTGTGAGATATGGTATTGGTATTTTGATTGGGTTTGAATTAAATCTGTTTAACAGTTTTGGAAGTATGGCCATTTTCATTATATTGGTTCATCTTACCCAAGTACAAGTGATATCTTTCCATTTTCTGGTCTCCTTTTTCAGAGTACTGTAGTTTTGCATGTAAAGGTTTTTACTTCCTTTATTAGACTGATTCCCTAGGTATTTCAGTCTTCTCGATGGTATTGTGAAAGGTGTTGTTTCCGTAATTTCTTTCTCAGCGAGTTTGCTATTAGTGTACTTAATGTTATTGATTTTTGAGTGTTGACTTTGTATCCAGCTATGCTACTGAATTTGCTTATTAAATCTAGAAGTCTTTTGGTGGAGTTTGTGGGGTCTTCTATGTAGAGTATCATGTCATCTGCAAATAATAATTTAACTTCTTCCCTTCCTATCCATATTCCTTTTATTTTTTTCTCTTGTGTAATTGCTCTGGCTAATGTTTCCGAAACTATGTTGAATAGGAGTGGTGATAGTGGACATCCTTGTCTTGTTCCTGATTTTGGAGTGAAAACTTTCAGTTTTTGTCTATTTAGTATGATGTTGGCTATTGGTTTGTTGTATATGGCTTTTATCAGATAGAGATAAAGACAGTCTATTCCAATTTTCTGTAGGGTTTTTATCTGCATAGGTATTGGACATTGTCAAACTCTTTTTCTTCATCTATTGAGATGATCATATGGTTTTTGTCCTTGGCTCTGTTAATATGGTGTATTACATTTATTGATTTGCATATGTTGAAACAACTTTGCATCCCTGGGATGAATCCTACTTGATCATGGTATATAATCCTCTTGATAATTTGCTGCATTCTGTTTGCCAGTACCTTATTGAGGATTTTTGTGTCTATGTTCCCTAGCTAGTTTGGCCTCTAGTTTTCTTTTTTTGGTTGGATTCTTCTCTGGTTTTGATGACAGGATAGTTCTTGCTTCCAGTAATGAATTTGGGAGTATTGCTTCTCTTTCAATTTCATTAAAGAGTTTGAGAAGTAGCAGCATTCATTCTTCTTGGGACCTGGGCTTTTCTTTCTTGGTAAATTTTCAATTTGATTGACTGATATTGGTTTATTTAATATTTTTATAGCTTCTTGATTCAGCTTTGGTAAATCACATGTATCTAGAAATCTGTCCATTTCTTCTGTGTTTTCCATTGTATTAGAATATAGATTCTCAAAATAGGTATTGATGATCTTCTGGATTTCTCCAGGATCCATTGTGATTTCACCCTTTTCATTCCTAATTCCATGGATTTGAGTTTTTTCTTTCTTTTCTTTTATAAGATTGGCTAAGGGTTTGTCAATTTTATTTAATCTTTCAAAGAATCAACTCAATTAATTAATTCTTTGTATTATTTTCTTAGTCTCCATTCCATTAATTTCTGCTCTGATCTTTATAGTTTCTCCCCTTGTATGAGCTTTGGACTTGACTTATTCTTCTTTTTCTAGAAGCTTTAGGTTCAATATTAGGTTGTTTATTTGAGCTCACTATGTTTTTCTGATATGGCAATTCACCGCTATAAATTTTCTTCAAAGACTTTCTAAGACTTCTTTCATTGCGTCTCATAAACTCCAATATATTTTATTAGGATTATCTTTTTTATAGAAACTAATTTCTTCTTTAGTTTGATCTGTAATCCATTGGTTATTCCAGAGGGTGTTATTTAATTTCCATATGTTTATGAAGTTCTTGTGGTTTCTTTTGCCATTAATTTCCGATTTCATTGCACTATGGTCTGATAATATGCATGGGATAATTTTAATTCTTTTGCATTTGCTGAAGCATGTTCTATGAGCTAATATGTGGTCTATTTTGGAGAACATTCTATGTGCAGCTGAGAAGAATGTGTATTTTAATGTTGTGGAGTGGAACACTGTAGATATATTCTAAGTCCATTTGTTCAAAAGTCTGGTTCAGTTCTGATATTTCTTTGTTGATTTTTTTGTCTAATTGATCTGTCTGTTTGTGACAGTGGAGTATTGAGGTCAGCTATTATAATTGTATTAGTGCTTATTTGATTTTTAATGTCCACTAATATTTATTGTTTATTGTTAGGTGTGCTGGTAATTGGTGCATATATATTTATGATTGTTATCTCTTCCTCTTTTTTTGTTTTTTGAGACAGGGTCTTGCTGTTAGTTCACCTGGCCTTGAACTCACTATATAGCCCAGACTGACCTTGAACTTGTGGCAATCCTCCTGCCTCAGCCTCCTGATTCCTGGAATTATAGGGGTATGCCACCATGTCTGGCATATTTTTTCTTCTTGTATTATTCCCTTTACAAGTGTGTAGTGACCTTCTTTGTCTCTCTTAATCAGTTCTGGCTTGAAATCCACTTTGTCTACAAATAGAATATCTACCCTTGCATTTTTCCAGTTTCCTGTTGCATGGAGTATTCCTTTCCATCCTCTGACTTTCAGTCTATGAATTTCTTTTTGAATTCATTCTGTTTCTTGTGTGTAGTGTATTGTTTCATCTTGCTTCTTGATCCATTTTGTTGGTCTGTTTCTTTTGATTGGTGAATTGAGACCATTTACATTGATGTTTATAACTGATATGTATTGACTTATCCTTGTCATGTTATTTTCCTGTTGTTGGTTTCCTTTTTTGTCCACTCTTTTTAATTGCTTGCCTTTCCTGGTGGATTCATTCTGTTGGGGGTCATGGAGTTGTAGTCCTTGTTATCTCTTTCTAGATATCCTTCAGAACATTTTGAGGTGCTGGTTTTGTGGTCATGAATTTCTTCAGTTGTTCTTTGTCATGGAAGTATCTTATTTCTCCATCAAATTTGAAAGATAGTTTTAGAGGTTACATCAATCTAGGTTAGAAGTTGTTTTCTTTTATGGCTGGAAATACTTCACTCTAAGCTTTCTTTGACTTAAGGGTTTGTGTTGAGAAGTCTGCTGTGATTCTGGTGGGCTTTCCTTTATAGGTGATATGATTTATTTCTCTAACAACTTTTAATATTCTGCTCTTGTGTTGAGCTTCTGAAATTTTGACTATTATGTGTCTTGGTGTAGATTGTTTTTTGATCATGGTAAGTGGAGTACTATATCCCTCATTTATCTGTGTGTCAAATTCTTTTTCCCTGCTTGGGAAGTTTTTTGTCATTACTTCTGTGAACAGGTTTTTTTATGTCATTTGTGCTATCTGTTTTTTCATTGACTTTGATCAATCATATGTTATTCTTCTTTTCACCATCTAGCAGCTATTAAATTGATTTTTCATGGTCTCTTGCTATTTTTCAGAAATCTTTCTTTTCATGATTGCTAACTGCGACCCTGTCATCTATATCTAATAGTCTGTCTTCACATTGACTCATTCTTCTGTATATAATTTCAGTGGAATTTTTAGTCTCCTGGATATCTGCTTCATGGAGTCCATTTCTTTTCTATGTGGGGCATTTGTGGTTTCTATCATTTTCCTAAATTCCTTTTTTTTTTTTTATCTGTATCTGCTCTAAAGTCACTAACCATGTCTTTCATTATGGTCACCATCTCTGTAGTTGTCTGAGAAACCATTTCTACTTTCATTTTTTTTGAGAGCCTCATTCATCTGTTTTGTTACTTCTGCTGTTACCACTTCAGAGAGCCCAGGTGGGTGGGTTTTGAATTCTTTCACCTCATAGCCCCCTGGGTTTGCCTTTGGTGAGCTGGAAGTTTGAGGTTGCATCTTAAGTCTCTTCTCATTTTCTATTTTTGTTTTTTGGTTTAAATCCTGGGTTGATGCTTATAAATTGCATATGGTAAGTAGCTTTATTACTATTATTTAGTATCCTTAGAAAATAACTACTTCTCAGAGATGTCTTCTGGGAGTAGCTAGTTTTGGGGTTTTGAGTCTGTTGCAAGATCCTACCTCTTCAAATTTTGGGGGATGAAAAGTTGCTGCCTATTTGGCTTAGCAACTGGTTCTTTGGCACTGACCTATACTACTGTTTATGGTCCTTAGGCAGTATCATTCATGGCACACCAGGAAGAACAACCAATTAGAACAACTATGTCACTTTGGCTAAAATAGTATGATCAGCAAAAATGATAGCATCAAATACAGCCTAGAAAATGACAAATTGTGCTATTAATTTGCCACCTTTAGCCATATGAACTAGATTTGTGGTTATATAACAAAGTCTGACACAAACCAAAAAATGGTATACAGTAAATATGCCCTCAGTGTGGTGATTTTACCCTCAGGGGAGAAAATTTAAAAGAAGTTAGGGGAAAAATAGAGATAAGAAGAGGAAGATATTAGAAGCAATGCTGGAGAACAAGAGAAGATTATGCAAACTTTGGGAAACTGGTGAAGAAGACAGGAGGGAAAGAGAGAAGGAAGAAATAAATACAAGAACAGAACAGCAACAACAAAAAACTAGAAATAATGTTCACACATATAAAAATAAGAACAAAAAATCAAGAAAAAACAAAACAAAACAAAAATAAGAGAAAAAGAAAAAAAAAGTCCACTTCAAGGCATGTCTCTGCTGTCACTGGTAGACAAAGTGGACAGCCAGAGTACAGATTTGTGCTGATTAATCCCAAAAAGTGCGGTAGTGGTTAACTCCCACAAGCCTTTAGTTCTGAAGCTCAGGCTGGCTTTTGGCTTTGAGGCTGGAACCTGTTTTGTTCAGCCTGCAGTATCCCATGTGTCTCCTGATGGCTTGAACTAGGCTTCTGACCTCCTACTGACTTGAACTCGGCTCTACCTCACCCTGATGGAGCCAGCCTGCAGCTGCTCTGAGTTCCAATCCCCTCTCCTGGGAGACATCTGAATCAAAATAACT
This sequence comes from Heterocephalus glaber, assembly GCF_000247695.1. The sequence goes on along the minus strand of NW_004624882.1, from coordinate 1,396,586 downwards.
CACCAGCTACTTCAGTCCACTGAATCCACTGCTCCATTCCGCTGATGCATTTCTCCGTGGAGGCCTCTGGGCTCACCAGTAGTCACGGAACATCTGCAGGTTCGAGTCACCCTTCCCACATAGTGAGTCAGGGGTCAGAGAGAAAGCACAGCTTGCTGCCTCCCTTTTCTTCATTGAAATCTCTCTCTTAACTCTCCTCATGGGCTTCAATTCTCACTTCAGATCATTCAGTGTGTCAACCAAGGACCCACTTCCCTCCTTCTTGTCTTTCTCATGTTGCTATATTCCAGTGTCTGGACACCAAATCTCAGAGAGGCTATTTCTCTGATGTTCACCACACTGCCATCTTCCTAATTTTTTATTTTGAGTCAGGGTCTCACTGAGTCATTAAGCTGCCCATGCTGGGCTTGAACTTGGAATCCTCCCTCTTCAGCCTCACAGGGTACTGGAATTATAGGGATGTGCTATCGCTCCCAGCCCTTTGTTATTTCTTATAGGTAATATGATAATGACAAACAATTCATTTATTTGGAAATATCTTTCTCCTTTATTTCAGTTGTGTTTGTTTTCTTGCTTGCTTGAGACAGGGTTTCACTATGTAGTTCAGGCTGCCCTCGAACTTGCAGCCCAACACATTCTTATCTAAAGGGGGCTGTAACATCTTTGGGGAACTAGGAGGTATGAATCAAGGATAAAGGGCAACACCAAAAAGCATAATCGATATGCTATTTGCCAAATGTGTAATATTATAATCTCTTAGGAATTTAGTATATAAATTCTCAATGTGTTGGTTACACATTGGTTACACAGCCTCATCCCTTACATCATGGATGAGTAAGCAGATTTATTTTTACGTAGTTAAATTTTTCAATGTTTTCTTTAAGACACTGGGGTTGCTGTTATTGGGTGTTCTGTTTGTATTGTTGTCATGCTTACGACAACTTTTATGCTTCATGATTATAAAAACATCTACCTATGGTTTCTTCCAGCACGTTCAGTGTTCATTGCCATTTATTTATTTATTTATTTATTTATTTATTTGCAGTATTAGGGATTGGACCCAGGGTTTCATGCATGTTAGGCAAGTATGCTGTCACTGAGCTACACCCTTAGCCCTTTTTTATTTTCATTTTGAGACAGGGTCTATATATTTTTGAACCACACAAAATTCATTTTGATATGAGAAGTGGGGTTGAACGGTAGCTTTAGTTTTTTTAAACTTCAAGCCAGTTGCCCAACATTATTGCAGTGATCTCTTTTGGCATTTGCATGACCTCAACTAGTATCTCATATGTGCTTTTACTTAATTCTGATTCTGTTTCATTGATGAGCTGGTGCTATGCCATCTCAGGCAGGGCAGGATCATAATAATAGATCCAGAAGACAAATCCTCTCTTTGGTGCTCTTTCACTCAGAAACTACTTGGTTCTTCTCAAATGTGGTCTTACCCCAGTCAGACCCAAAGCATAAGACTAGGAAATGTTTCCTTATTATACAAAAGATCATTCATGGATAATGTTGCCCCAGACTTTGTGATAAACAAAAAGGCCCAAGTGACTGCCCAAATCACTTCACCAAGTTTCTCACACAATCCTATTGTTATTTGATTGAGATTGCATAGCATCTAAAAATCAATTTCAGCAGAATTTCCATTTTTTACAATGTTGCAATCTCTATTCCCAGTAACAATCTATTTCTGTTCGTTTATTTACATATTTGCATTCTCCAGGGCCCTGGTAGCAAACAGATGTCACGCTCACACGGGAAATTGATGAGCTCAGCAAAGTGAGTCTGTACTTGCACAGGATTTAAAGAAATTAGGAAGGATGATGCAATACCTCAGGAGAGAGCAAAGGAAGAAACAATGGCTGGGATTGATGGAGAAGTGCATCATTAGACAAGAGTTGCAACCAATTCACAGCCAGGCAGAGGAGAGATGTGGAGACAGGGACTCTGCCCTCCAGTTCCCACCCTGGGCCTCCCAATGGCCAACCAGATGGCAGCAAGCAAGGGGCGCTTCACACAGCCAGGCCTCCAAGGACACAGGACAGGTTGACAGGGCTGGGAGAGTGGAAGCAGGTTGAGGAGGGGGAAGGAAAAGGGTGTATCCTACTAGGGGGAGCTCTGAGCTTTCCCAACTGCCTTAGCTACTTGTATTCCCTGGCAGTTTTCTTTCCAAGCACTCCAAATTTTGAATGGGCTCTCTCCTCTCTTTCATTACCAGACTGGACCAGTTATTGTTTATATGGGAGGAGGCTATTAACTTTTACTTATTGTTTTCATAGTAGAGTGCTTTGATAGGAAATGTTTGTTTTTTTGGTTTTGAGACAGGATCTCACCATGTAGTCCAGGCTTGCTGTGAACTCACTATGTAGCCCAGGCTGGCCTCAAACTTGTGATGTTTCTCCTGCCTCAGCCTCCTAAGTGCTGGGATTACAGTCATGTGCCACCATGCCCAGCTGAGATATTTGATTTTTACTGCCTGTGTGGGTATCACTTGCTGTGTCACATGGGGAAAACCCAATACTGTTTGTGCATCAATTCCAGTATTTGTTAAAAAAAAAAAAAGTGGGTAGTAAGACATTTACTTCAGTTTTAGCGTTTATTGAGATAATACATATGGAGCAGTTATAATAATACCTAGCTCACAACAAAGTCTCAGTAAATGTCACCTATTATTAGTGTGACCAGTAGTTGTTTGGCTGATTTGAGGCACCAATAATGTTTCTTTTTTCTTTTTTTTCTTTTTTTGAGACAGGGTCTCTCTATGTAGCCCAGGCTGGCCTCAAATTCACAGTGATCCTCCCGCCTCAGCCTCCCAAGTGCTGAGATTACAGGGAATGTGCCACCACACCTGGCTTGACTTTTCTTTTTTCAAAATTTTGTATTAGTACATGTTTACAATACAAAATGATTGCATTACTCATGGGGAGTTGGTGCATATACATAACACACCTGCATTCTTTTCCATTCCTTTCCTCTTCTCTCCCTCCTTCCTCCATCTCTTGGTCCCTTCCCCTTTGCAAGAGATCTCCCTGTTTCCTCTTATCTATCTTTTATTTGTTCTTTAAATTATTTATACTTTGTCTTTCCCATATAAGAGAAATCATGCAAACTTTATGCTTGTGTGTTTGATTTATTTTACTTAACATTATGATCTCAAGGTGCATTCATTTTCCTACAAATGACTGAAATTTATCCTTCTTTATGGCAGAGTAGTACTCCAACCAATGACTTTTCAACTTATTATACTAAGCCTAGTATATTATCAGCAGATTTTCTCATGCCAAACTCTGCATTTACCACATTCCTTTCCAGCAGAGTACGTAGATTAAGGAACTTTAAACATGGCTACAATATTTTGACTGGACCCACAAAAGGCTCTGTTAATCAGTTAAGAAAGGAATCATTCTGCCAGGAATCATACTTTGAGAAGGAAGCCTTTACAGGACAGTAGACCACAACTAACAGTTGACTTTTTTTTTAGTCTAAAGGGAGTGAACCAACTGGTGCTTTGTCATGGCTTGAAAACCAGTAGCCCTTCCTGCTGGGCCAAAGACAACAAAGGTAAATTTAGATTCATTTCTAAGACATCTACAGAACAGTGATTCTTCACTTGGGGTATTCTGCCCCTCTGAGGATATTTTGCAATGTTCTGAGATGTCTCTGCTTGTCACAGCTGAGAGGAGGGAGGCAGTGCTATTGGTATATGATGGGCACACGGCAGGAATGCAGCCAAACATTCTGCAACCCAACAAAAAATGATCTGGTCCAAAGTATCAAAAATGCTAAGGTTAAAAACCCTGCAAACAAAAAGAAAATGAAAAGATTGATGTACCAACTTTTTTGAATTCAGATGCAATATTGTTCCAGTTATGGTGGTAGAAAGAAGAGGAACCTGGTGTTTCTGCAAACCTCATGTCTGGGGTGGCTGAAAGTTTCATGCTCCTCCTTGCTCCCCTCACCACCCCCAGCCTTGTCTTTGCACTGGAAACCCCAGAGCTAGCAGCCCAGAGTCTCCGTGACTCTACGCTGTCTACTGCCCATCCCTGCATCTCAGAAAACTCCAGATATAGAATCCTCCATGCAATAAAGGAAAGTACTTTAAGCATTGGAATAAATTTGGATCATTTAAGTAAGTAGATGTATGCACTGTTAAAAAGGATTGGAAAAGGGAGGAGAGGGAACTCAAGTCATATGTAAAGAAATGTTTTTAGAATACAAGGGAAAATGTGGTAGTCCAAAATGTCAATTCTTCGAAGATAAGTTCAACTTTTAATAACATTAGAAATGATGTTTTCAGGGCTTGACATTCCCTATCTAATTTGAGGGAACAAATACTAGTAATAGGTATTTTCAAGAGCACATTTTAAGGCAATTTTCCCAGCATATTTTTAAACTACAGTATTTTGCTGTCTTTTCAATGCCAAATCTGATGTCTCTCCTTACCTTAGTTGATGTTGCTGGCTTCATCTCGGGCTGACCTTGGTACCTCTCATGCTCTTCTCTCTTCCACCACGCTTCTGTATTCCATTTTAGAAGAAGACTGAAAATGGTAAGAGAATCCTAAAATTGTTATCTGTAATCTTTGTGGGAAGAACTAAGACCAGGTGGCAAGAGTAATGCTTAAGAGTTTTATTTTGCTTATTTCCTGAGGGAAAATGTTTTGTGCTCTTTCATCACTGAGATTAATCAGGGGAGTATTTCATAATTTTAGATCAATCGATGCTTGCTCTTTCCTACTTCCTATAAAAGTTAGCAGGAGCCAGATATTTTAGTTAAGGACATAGCTTCTATGGGTCTCCTTTCTTCATCCTACAGTTTTGGTTTTAAAGCCATGCAAGTCATAGAAGTTGCTTTGTGCTTTTCCCAGCATCTGGTGTTGTGGGAATGACTGTGTTGATGGGATGGGGTAAGAGGGGGTGCATATAGGACAGCATCCCAAGTTCTGATGCTGTCAAAGAAAACCAGAGGTGGCAAATAGTTAAAGCGGTACTGCGTGGACTATTGCAACAAGGGAAAAAGAGACCTCAGTATAGAACTGGGCTCAATTTCATGTACAGCAAGGAGCAGGGTAGCAGTCATTGGATGGAAAATTACTAAGAGGGAACTTCAAGGGACAGGAGATTCTGGCTAACCTGACTAGGCCAGATTCTTACTGGAGACAGGCAAGAATTCTGTAGATCAGACGTCTTCTGGGGGTGGTGAAGAATTAGGAATTTGATCAGATACCAAAGGTAATCACAAACCAAGGTATGCAGGAGGATTCTCAATAAAATAACTTAGCAGGACTCTTGCTCCAATTGGGCAATACAAAGATGGACACAAAAACCCAAGTCCAAGTCATCGAGGCTTAGAGAAGCCTGACTGAAGTGTAGTCAAGGAGAGTCTTTGCCAGTGGCTGGCTCTCCCAATAACTATCCAGGGGACCTTGTGCCTAACACCTGAGCCTTCAAAAGCTTGGATTCTCTGACTCTGAAAGGAGCAAAGGAGCATTACAATACCTCCCAGTTGCCTTCAGAGCCACTGTTAGACTCTAATAACACTGTTTGTTCAGGCCTTTTGCAAGAGGTGTGGTACAAGTGTAAGTGATTAGGTATGCTCAAACTAAATCAGAAAAAGACACAGGTGGCCTTTTTCAGAAACTATTTTGTAGCACAAATTGGTTGCAATGAAGGGTTTTCACTAGGAACCCACTGTGACTTCTAGATCTCATTTTATGACTAAGTTCTAATAAAATGTTAATTATGGGACTACTGTGCTACAAAGGAAACAACTGCTTCTAGTTTCATTTCCTAGAAACCCAGATGTCTATTTTAATGCACTCACATGACCATATCTTTCTGTGCCTCTTGAGCAATGGCACGATAGTAATGATGGTTATGAAGAGAGCTCACAATTCTTGAGCACTTACTACTAGTCAAGCATGAGGCTAAGGGCTTGATACACATGACTCTGTTTCAGCCTCAAAGCAGCCCTGTGAGACACAAATAAGAAAACTGAGGCCTTGAGAGTTTAAGGAGCCTGAGGACATGGGTCGGGCAGCATGACTCGAGAGCAGTCTGAAATTCCTGTGTTTCTCCAAGCCTGGCGTGCACTTCCACCTGCAGACAGTCAATAATTGTGGGTTCCATAATGATATCTTACTCTTAAGAACAAAGGGGAAATTGGTATATCTTTTATGCAAAGAGACATGAAATAATTTTCAAAAGGAGAAAAATGCAAGGCCCCAAAACACAGGGCAAATATTCAACTTATTATTAGTCATGTCAGATTCTTTAATCTGGAAGTTGGATTTCTATAATCTCTTCTTAAAGAAATGAGCAGGCATGTGGTGAACCATTTACCAACATAGTGTCTGCAGCCTGATAAAGGAAATATGTCATGTCCCATGTTGGTTAAGGATTTAAAACCAAATCCTTTCCCAGCCAAAGCCCTGGCTATTACTAAAATGCTTCTCAACATGTAAAATAGGTGCAGAGATGGGAAAACCAGAATTGAAAGGATACATGCCAAAATTTTAACAGTAGCTAATCAATTTTTAAAATAAAATATCATTTTACTCTTAACTAATTTCTCCAGGAAGAGAAAGCAATTTACTAAATGAATCAAATATGACTATTTAAAAATTTGGAAGGGCCAGAGATTTAGCTCAGCAGTTCTGCCACCTGCCTCACAAGCGCAAGGCCCCGAGTTCAATCCCCGGTACAAAAAAAAAAAAAATTAAGGGCTGTGCTGGAATTTAAAAAGTACCATTATAGATTAAACAACCAGTCTCTTTACACCCTAAGACTAGATACTTTCCACCTCAGAAGCTGACCAAAGTTTAAGGCTGAGGTTGGCAAACTATGGCCTGTGGGCCATATCCAATCTGCATCTGCTTTTGTACAGCCCACACACTAAAAATGCTATTTTTATTTTTAAATGATTGAAATACATCAAAGGAAAATTACTCTTCTATGGCACCTAGACGTTGAATTCAAACTGAAGTGCCCTCAAATAGTTTTATTGTTTTTGCACTTGTTTCTCTATTATCTATAACTGCTTTTGCACAGATGGCCAACCTCATCAAGAGTAAAATATTTACTAGAAGTTATGTAGTACTAAAATATTTCACTAAAAATATGCATTAACCTATTTTTTGCCAAGAAAAAGTTACCAATCTGTGGTTACAGAGAAGAGGATAATGTTGAAGGTCATGTAAGGTTTAGTATCTTGGAGTCTGATGATTGTTGAAATATATAATAGCTGCTGACTTCCTGATTTACATAAGACTACTTTATATCATTTTATTGTTTGAGTTAGAAAACTCACTCAAGTAGAGAGTAAAGGATTTAAAAAATTCTTTTTTAAAAAAATGGGGTCTATACTTTTACTTTTTGTTGTTATACAATGGAACTTTGATGTCTATGGTGTTTATACTGTACAGAGATTAGATCGTGATTAGAAATATTTTAAAACACACAAAGAGGGAATAATTAGTCAAAATCTGTTAGGGAATTTCCTAGTGGAGGCTCAGCCTATAAACAAATAGCACTGAAACAACTTCCCTTATTCACAGTGCTTGGTTAGCCCTGGAGAGACAGTTGTACATAATACAAATCTAGTTACCAAACAATTCGCTGTCTTAGTGTCCTGCCTTCTGTAGCTAGAGGTCAGTGGGTTCCAACTGGAACATTTCCAACAGTTACTTCCCCACTCTCCTCCAGCCAGGCAACTGTCATCTCTGGTTCAACCCAGCGCACCCAGCTGCAGGGTAAAGCCCCTGGCTTCCACTGCTTCCCTGCAATGACTCGCCCAGAAAGGCAGGCTTTTTTCCTTCTCTCTTTAAGCTCAGGTAACTTGGATTTTTTGCCTGCTCTGTCTGTGATCTTGAAAGTGACAGAGGTGGGGGGAGTGAAGGGTGTCGCTGTCCTGCCACTGAGAAAAGTATCTCCCATGCAGTGAATATCAATAAACACTTGTTGAATTTTTAATTTTCTCAATTTTCTTCCACATTGTTATGGTGAGGTTTTACTATTTCCTTGGTAATTTTATTTTGTAAAGCATTTTAATAAAAACAATACTTGAGGGGGGAGTAAAACATAGAACATGAGAGTAGAAGTCTTCTCAATAAAGGCCTCCTTTATACCATTGCTCTGAAGAAGTTGCCATTAAGGTTGCTTGCATAATCCACACTTTTCTCTGCAAATACAAATGCATGTACATATATTCATCATAAAGGGATTTATGTCATTTTGATGCTTTCTTTAAAAATCCACTTTATTTCTATTACTTAATAGTAGACTTTGTAAAGCATTTCATTGAAAAACCTACAGCTTTGCTATGATTGATGGTTTCTCATTTTTAACCATTCTGTCAAACTGATGGTTGCCATCCAGTTCTTCCCACTCTTAATATTTTGGAGAGCTGAATTAAATGAATTACAGTAGTTTCATCTGAGTACATATAATGTTTAGAATTACAAAAAGATGAATGAACTGTTTTCCCCTCCTGTGAAATCCATAAGAAGTTAATGTTTTGAGGCTTTTCCTAGGCCATTTTGGAATAGCAGCAGCCTGAAGTTCTGGGGAGCTATGAAGACCCTAGCTAAGGAGAGTTCCTGGCAGATAAATTTCAAGGGTGCTCCAGGCCAACCACCAGAGTCCTAGAATAAGCACAACAGAAAGGGACAATTGAAGTTAGATAGTTCAGCCCCCCCCTGCCAATCTGTAGATGAGAAAGTCAAAGTTTAAGAGAATTCAGTTGGTAGCGCTATGTAGAAAGGCTGAATCCTAATCTGACTTTTAGCGTGTGAGATGCTAACTCCTAGAATAAATAAACACAAGGAGTCAATAAAATCCTGGCATTGTTCTAGCTTGTCCCAAGACACAAAACACTCAAACTCACTTCCTCATTTTTTGCCATTTAAATTTCCAGTTACATACATCTCTGCCTTCTCCTCAGATTACATCTCTTACAAATTGCAGTTTTGAAGATAAAAAATACTATTTGCAAACCATGAAGTTAGTAACATATTGGTAAATGTTTCTTCCTATTAGTAATCATATCTCCACAGCTATAAACAATCTGGTGGGAATATAATATAGATCTAAAATCAAGAGAATTCAGTTCAGAATACAAGTTTGAGTCTCACCATCAAAGTCAGGCACCCAAGTGTATAGGTTTTTGCCACTTTTGGATTTTTTGGTTTTGTTTTTTTGAGACAGGGTCATGCAATGTTCAAGGCCAGCCTGGACTCACTATCTAGCCCAGTCTTGAACTCACTATGTAACCCTCACCATGGCCTTGGAATTTTGATGATCCTTCTGTCTCAGCCTCTTGAGTGCTAGCAATATAGGTGTGTACCACCAGGCTCAGGAATTTTTGCCACTTTGAAGAGTTGTTTATCTAAGCTTTTATTTGAAACATGAGCAAGCAACATTTCCTCTAGGACTAAGCCCTTGTCCCATAATCTCTTTATTTGTCTCACCATGTATTTTCCTGACAGCAGAGAGAGTTCTACACACAAGAAATAGACATGCTTTCTGGTGTCACAATGGTAGAGATATTTAGTTCCTATGTCATCATTCCTCTACTAAATCTAGCACAGTAACTTGCATGGAATAGATTCCTGCTAATATTTGTTGAATGGCTACATCAGCACACAATTCCTTATTATGAAGGTAAAACTCAAGGTGCCTTTAAATTTAAAAATTCATAAGCAACCCTGATGTACCATTGCTGAACATAGTATGCCATTCATAAGAAGTACAGCATCAAAAAAAGTCCTTTTTTTCTCTCCCTTCAAATTGTTTCCATTCAAAGCATAAATATACATGTTTAATATTTGGAGATTTTTCTCACAAAAAAATCCAATTCCCCTCCTCCAAAATCCTTATATAGTACAAAATTGGCAACATTAGAGTGCCAAGAATCATATAATCCAAAAGAAAGTTAACCAAAATGCAGATCAATACTTTATACCAAGTCATTTGCTATAACTACATGAGACAACTTGAAGACGATTGGTCAAAACTCGGCTTGAATCTTGGCTTAAAATTGTCTATCTGCTCTCTGCTTCCTCATCAGTAATGTAAAAATATCAATATGTCCTTTCAACTTCAGGACGAGGGATCAGTGATGAAATATAAGCAATGTGTTTCTCTTGGCACCTGGGATGCAAGTATGGAATAAAAGGCAGCTCTTATTTTAAAACACACAAAAACACACAAATGATTGTTGGCTGCTCCACGTGAATTCTGCATTTTCCATTTTAACAAATGAGGTGATTTACTGAGAGAACAGAAACACCTGTGCATACAAAAATCACACGTTCTCATTTCTACCATAATTACTTCACTAATTGAGCATCCAAATTTACCCAGTGTATTTGCACGAGTAATTAGCCATGATTCATCACCAAAGCCAAGCTTATGTCTTATGTACTATGCTATTTTATAAATCAAATTACTGAAAGATACTCATCTTTAGGCATTCATTGTCCAAAAAACAAGCAAAACAAAATAACATGCATTATTTGTATCACATGAAAAAATACACCTGGCTCAGTGTGAAATCTTTAAATCTTAAAATAACATTAATGGACGCTAAAATAAGACTGAAGCACATAGTCCCCAATTGCTTGAATGGAAAAACTTCCACACTTAAGAACTTTCCTTTGGAATAAAAGAACATTTCACATTTCTAAGCTATGCTCTTAAAAATATCCTTAATGTTGGGAAATCTCTGTTTAACCAAGTTAGAAAGGCCTTGTTCATCGAGTCTATTTTTCCCCTTACCTGCTTGATCAGAGCCCAACTTTCTCCCTGCAGTTAATCTTCCTTCTGGCTGGGGTCTTGGAATGCAAACCTGCTGGAAGCTCCAAGTTCCAGCTTCCAGCATGGCTGGAGGGAGAGCCTGGAGACATCTTATCTGCCAAGTAGAATTACAAGGGCCAGTTGGCCTTGGGCTCAATGAATGTGGGACAGGGGAAGCCTTATCCTGTCTGTATCTGCTTCCAGGTGGGATAAAGGAGCTCTGTGCTTTTGCTGGGGTTTCAGGTTGAAAGGGAAAACACTGCTGGGGAATGTGTGATAAGGGAGTCTTTCTGCAGCTCCACTTCCCAATCTCTTCCTCCTCTTCCAATGACACCATCTTCTATCTTCTGCACATTTTCCCTATTCCAACCCTTCCTTTAGAGGCCCCAGGCCCTCCTGGCCATGTTTTGTAACCTTGACAAAATCCGATCTTCAGGAGCAAACCTTATTAGTTATGATTTTTTAATGTGGGACTCCCGTGGGATTTTTGAGACAGTTCAAAGCTTTGGTTTCCTCAGCAAATATCTCTTTTGTGCTCATTATGAGGCATTCATCATTATAATGGAGGATATTTGAAGACAAAACATGGTTTCTGGGCCTAAAGGTGTTCCCAAACTAAAGGGAGACATGAAGGTGCTATAGTAGAACAGCTAATGGTACAAGCTTTGTGTCTGACTTACCTGAGTCTCACCTGGGGCAAGCTCTAGCACCTCTGCTTCTCTCTGTGTTCTGCAGTGGTCTCGCTCAATTTAAGCAACTATCCTGAGGCTGGTTGAGTCAAGGGGAAGGCAACACTCTTAATTGGATTTTTACCCTGGATTGTCTTTTGTTTTCTGCCAGAAAATATTTAATGGAATGTGTTTGAAAAATGCATGTGACCATACTCTGATTTCCTTTGACTATCCATTCCATCTGCTTTAGTTTGGGGAAAAGTTGTTGACTTTTTCAACTCAACTAGGCCCCAAATAGAAAAAGTTTTAATCAAGCTAGAGTTCAGGGCTGCAGGCATACAAAATCTCTCTTAGTGAATCTGTATTTCCTTCCAGCCTTGCTTGAAGGGTGGCAAGCTTCGGCCCTAGTTCATTTCTCTCATAAGACTGCTAAAAACCAGTAAGAAACCACCAACACACATACTCATTATGAATGTTGCCAAACCATTTCCCTTAAGGGTTAAGTCACAAGTGGAATATGTTCCACTTCCAAGCCAGAGGTGACAGGTGACAGTTTTATCAAGAGTCTGGCAACAGCCTAACATGGGCCACCTGCTTTCCACTCTCCAATATCTGAGTCTTTCTTCCTCACAGCCTAATTAAATTAATATAACCTAGGTTCTTTCATGGATAGCAACTTATCTCCAAATTATATGCTGGTTAAAATTAGGTTTACAATTGCTTCTCAGCCTTTTGGCCAAGATCAAGTGTAAAATTAGGTTTGCATTTGTGCAATGAATATTCAATTAACATTGGCTTAGCCTAAAAATTTTCCGATTTCTCATAAACTCCTGAAAGTCAGTAATTCAGAACCATTATTACTGTTGGGATGTATGAGGTCATAGAAGGAAGGATCTTGGTGTTTCTGATCACCCACCTTGTTACTCTACCATGACCAACACGTTTCCCTTATTTCACCATTCAAGATGGCTGTCTACTGTATTCATGTTACAAGAACCCATGTAAGCTTGTAAGGGAAGATTGAGGCACATTCACTGGTTAGCATTATAAAAAGAAAAGGCACTACTTTTCCTAGAGATAGGTAACAGTGATTGATATGATAAATGGGAAATTCTTTGTATGTGACTTGTCTTCCCATTTGACCCCCATTTAATCAATATTACCTGGGTGACTGTACTTATAATCTTTTTGGTTGATCATGGTTTTGTCCCACCTCATGCCCACCTTGTAAATTACCATTGGGTTTTATAGTTTTGTCCCTCTTTGTACCCACCTCACCACATGGCTTTTCTGTATAAAACATCTTTGAAAAGTGGGGTGGGTGGACAACCCACTTGCTGGTCCCCCTTCTGTCTCTCTTAGAAGCTTTCTTTCTCTCAATAAAGTTTTCCTACTCTTAAAAAAAAAAGTACAAGGAAATAAGGGGACTAGCTCAACTGTTTATTAAGGACATGTCCCAGAAATTGCACACCTCACTTCCTCTCAAATCACAATGGCTACATGGCCAATCCTTAATCACATGGTCATCCTTAGCTGCAGGGGAGTCTGAAAAATATAATCACTTTTCAGAGTGGTGTATGTCCAACTAAAACTGGAAATCCTGTCACTGTGACATGAGGAAACGGGGGAAAGATACCAGGAGATGTATAGCAATCTCTGGACTCTGATGATAATGAAAAGATTTAATTGAAATTATCAGAAACTACCTCATAAAGTAAGAACAACATACATTTAAGCTACACATAATATGATCATTGGCATCTTGTCTGGAAAGAAAATATGGATTTCTATATTTTAGATTTCTATATTTTTTGCTCCCTTCCAAAAATGTTGTACTCTTTATGGGCAGAGATGATGTGTCTTCTGGCCATAGTAGGTATCCAATTCATATTTCTCAGTGAGAGAATGAATATGAATCAGTAGAATTCTGATATTTATTATCAATTCTTTCTCACGAGATACTCGGTACAATTTCTAGCTAACGAAGTATCGGAGCATTGTCTGGTTCAGGTCCACTGTCTTGGTCCTAAGTATTGGGGGTAGGGGTGGTGGCTGGCTCTTTGGTGTTATGGTGTTTGCCATTCTCTTGTGAGATGTCTTCTCTGGAGCCCAGAGAGTCATGGGTAGTGAACGACCAAGCCAGGACTAGAGCCCAGTTCTTCTAACACTTGACCTACTGTTCATTCCACAGCCTCAGGTATAATTAGTGCAGGAGAGGAGAGGAGGGAGGGAGTACTTCTTTCTGCTTTGATCCCAGAAGGCTTCTTGTAGAAGGGACAGAAGGGACCCTTCCTGAGTCTGAGAGTGTGCCTCAAAAAAACTTCTCTGAGGAGAAATATTTTTAAAGTATTTTGTTTTACTTCACTATTCATTTGTGCATGAATTCATTGTTTCATTCGTGTATTCACCAGACATAATGTAGTACTAAGTCCAGATATTTTTTACCTGAGGACACACAAAGCCCAAATCTCTTGGAACATACATTCTCCTGCAGAACAGACAGTAAATAAATGAGGATATAAATCATTAAGTTAATTTCTAATTGTGCTACATGCTCTGAAAGCAAAGCAGTCTATTACAGATCATATATACCTATCTGTAGCTCAGTTGACTCATCCATAAAATGCAAATAGAGAGGCCTGCAATTCCAAAGTCCCAAATATGAAGTCTTTGTCCTCACTTGATGGCAATATGACATGATTTGATGCATTTGGAGGAGAATCATTTTCTAAACTAAAGATCCAGTCATTCTTTTGCTTTTGATTTTGTTTTTGTTTTACAAAAAACCTCACCCAGAGTGGAAAATCCTCTGTACCATTGCAGAAATCTGTGCCCAAGCCCCAACTGGTATTATATAATACAAGGTATGTGTATCATTTTACCCTTGGAAATCTGAAAAAATTGAAATTCAAAACGCATCTAGCCCCAAAGATATTAGATAAGGGATTGAAGACCTGTAGTACTTCCTCATGTGGCTATTGTGAGGATTAAATTAGTGAATAAATATATATATATTGGCACTTGAAGTAATGCCTGGCGTATGGTAAATGGCAGAACAGAAAATAGACCAGATGGCACTATGTGGTTAAAGAGCGGAAGGACAATTGAAGGTCTGAGAGGGAGATTGGAGTCAGAACATGCACAATATAAGCAATGGAAGAAAGACTGCATTTCATTCAAAGTGTAGTAGATCAAGGTAATTGATCTGATCCGTGTTTATAGAGAATGCTCTGATGCTGATTGATGAATAAATTGTACAGAAGAAGGTGAAGCAGGGAAGTCAGTTTGGAGGCCATTGCAGTATTCCAGGTGAGAGCAAATGACTAATTGGCAGAGGGAGGTGGCAGTAGACAAGGGGGAAAGTGGACACAGGCAAGACACAATATAGAAATAAGGGGGAAATTGGTTTTCTAATAAAATTTGTATTTGAGTTTATGATATGTCAGTGCATAAAGGCTAAAGATGTCATGGTCATTCTCTCAGCTGTGTTAAGCCCAGTGGCACGCTGTACTCAAATACAGGCTTATAAGAGGAGTTAGCTTGTTCACTTTCCCATTTGAACAAGTTCTTCCTACTTCCTATTATCTCTCCCCCATTCTGCTCCTTAGTGGAAAAATATTTAAAGAAAAAAATGGAAATAGAGCTTTTGTAAACGTGGAGGGGAAGAAGGGTTGGAGGGAGGGGAGAGGAAGGGGACAAAGAAAAGAATTAAGGTATACTGTGTATGTGTACTCATCTCCCCTGATCAATGTGATCATTACTCACTGCAAGCAGGTACTAATAAAAAGTAAAATATGGGAAGCAAAAAAGAGAGAAGAAAAGAAGCCGCAGTTCTGTGTATCTCTCCCCAGCTCGGCATTCAGTGATGTCACACTGGTAGCTTGAAATTGGCCATGGGAGGAATACTTATGCTGTGGAATTTGATAAATACTATGAATCAGCACTTAACAAATGAAGGAGTTTTGTTGGGGCTGTGAGGGAGAGCAGGAAAGCTGGTTGTTAAACATTTGCCAGCACGCCATTGGTTAAGGCATCACTTTATTTTTCCATAATCAAACTTTCTTGGAGTCTCCACTTTCCTCAATCCGCAAAATACTTAAATATCCTAGAAATCTCAGTCTTATGGTTCCTGTCCCAATCACTTTATGTTTTTAAGTCAGTTAATTCAGGGATACTCCCACTTCCTCCTAGGGTCTCGTATAGGTTCATGGGAATGGGATGATAAGAGAGCAGTCAGTTCATGATAGTCCTTTTCCCACGTTGCCCGCTCTGGAACACAGCTCCTCTCCCTGGTCTGCAGCATCACTCTTAGCAGCATTACCTATAGCCTTCTGATGGTGAACTGCACGCGCTTCTCACGTCTTCTGATAAAAGCATAGCTAAAGTTGTGTTCCAGGATCTGGAATCCTATTACTGGGACTCATAAAAGGGTTCACTCTGCTTTGCTCCTTTCTCTCTTCCAAAGCCCTTCATCTTTGCTTGACTCACTCTCTCCCTGTGGACTGAATAGTAAACATTTCCCCTAAATCTTAGAGTAATATTGATGCTCTAGGAAGATATGCCATATTTACCCTTGGCTTCCCATTGCCATATATTCACAAGCATTTGAGTGCTCCAGTTAGATGAATATAGGTTTGAAAGATAAATAGAATTCTAGTGGGTGAAAATGGTAGGAAAGAGTATTCCAAGTAAGTTGGGGACCTTGGATTTAGCATTAGAAGAGTTGTCAGGTAAACTCCCACAAGCAGACAGGGACAAATTATGGAAGACTTCAGATCTCATGATAAAAAGTCTGAGTTCATACTGTAAATGAGAAAACAAAAAAGAAATCCATTTTAGAGATATTTGAGCAAGAGAATGATTAATGTTTGGGAAGCTTGATAGATAGTATGGATTGGAAGAATGCCACGCTAGAGACAAGGCTTTTGACTAGAGCAAGGGCAGCATAATCCCAGCTGCTATTGTGTTAGCTAAACTGGAAATGCAAGAGGGTGTTGAGAAAGACAATGAGGAGGTCAAAGAGACTCAGTGAATGGTCTTAATGTAACAGGGAGGAAAAGCCAAGGTAGTGGAAGAAGAAAAACAGACAATTTCTTGTACCTAACTTCGACAAACTTTAGGCATGTAAAGTGGATGAAAAAACCCTTTTGAGATCCTTCTGAGCTATCTTGCATAGACAAAAGAAAACTGGGGAAAATTTTATTTACCTCCTGTTAGAGGAATTAAGGTAAGTAGACCTTTGGTCTATTAGATATCAACACGATTGGTGGATTCCATCTACTGGGAGGACAAAATCATTAATTGAGCTAGAAGCCTATTGTAGAAACACAGGTTGGAGCTTTCCATGTATGAGTACTGGTTAAATGAAAACCAGTGTTCTGAAGTAAATCCTGGAACATGACAGCGAGCCCATGGTTAAACCACCCTCTAAGGCAGGGCTAGTTGAATGTAATATGGTAAATAACAAAGCTCTTTGGCATTCCTCATAAATTCTCTTTAAAGGCCTTTCTTTCCAGGGTTGCTTTATCTGTCATGCTTAATCTAGACGCCCAAGAATCACCTTTCTGGGTAGGCATGTCCCATTTTTCTTAGAGACTCTTGGTTTATGTATATAGTCTTAGCATAATTATTAACAGCTGACTTTTCGCTCCTGTAAGGACCTCACTTGATCAATTGTATGGTTACAGGTCACTCAGACTTCAGTGTCTGCTACTACCATCTTCTCTCCAAATTTATTCACTGGAAACTCAATGTGTAGGGAAAACACACATCTACAAATCATCTTGGAGATGATTTCCAAAAGCAATCCAAGAGGAGAACCACCCAATAGAATGGCAATGCCAAGATGGCAGGAGTGTGTGCTTGATAATCAAGTGCCATTTGTTAAGTGGGTGATCTTAGGAAAGCCAGTTAATACTGCTAAGCCATGTCTTAATTTGCAATATAGGGATCATGGATCTCTTCTTTTACTACTGCAATATTATGAGGCTTGAATATTATGAGAGACCCCAATGATATGTACCAGGGCAGGCTTAGAAAGTAAACATAAATTACTAAAATCTCAATGCATTACTCCTCCCAAGTGAACTCGTGTTTGTAAATATTCCCTGACCCTTCAAATTTCAGACTTTGGCAGCTAATCAATGGTTTTTCAGTGGTAGCATTCTACACAACAGCAAGTAGGAAAATGCTGCTTTAAAACCTTAAAAGCCATTTGCTAGAAAGCTAAGCTGCTAAAAACTAAATATATATCTAAATGAAGGAAAAGCTCAGTTACTGACAAAATTGCAGGGTTGGAAGTGCTGTTTAGACAATTAAGAACAGGACCTGAGTTGTTTATTTTTACAGTGTAGCAAAAGAGGGACAGCAAATGGAACTTTTGAATTCTGATTTCTGGTATATGTTAGAACAATAAATTGTTTTTTCTTGTGTTTTTCAGGGGTTTCCAACGTGGACACTGAAGAGACAATTTCTTATCCTTTTAGGCATGATGCTAATTTCCAGACTCCTTGGGGCTAGATGGTTTCCTAAAACCCTGCCCTGTGATATCAGTCTGGACCCTTCAAAGACCCATGTGATCGTGGACTGCACAGATAAGCACTTGACAGAAATCCCTGAAGGTATTCCCACCAATGCCACCAACCTCACCCTCACTATTAACCACATACCAAGCATCTCCCCAGACTCCTTTCACAACCTGGACCATCTGATAGAGGTGGATTTCAGGTGCAACTGTGTACCTATTCGAATGGGGGCCAAAAAGAACATGTGTGTCAGGAGGCTGCAGATTAAACCTAGAAGCTTTAGTAGACTCACTTATTTAAAATCCCTTTATCTGGATGGGAACCAGCTTCTAGAGATACCTCAGGACCTTCCACCCAGCTTGCAGCTTCTGAGCCTTGAGGCCAACAATATCTTTGTCATCATGAAGGAGAATCTAACGGAACTGGTCAACATAGAAATGCTCTTCCTGGGCCAAAACTGTTATTATCGCAATCCTTGTAATGTTTCCTATTCAATTGAAAAAAATGCCTTCCTAAACCTGAGAAATTTAAAAGTGCTCTCACTGAAAGATAACAACATTACAGCTGTCCCTACTCTTTTGCCATCTAATTTAACAGAACTCTATCTTTATAACAACATAATCACAAATATCCAAGAAGATGATTTTAATAACCTCAACCAATTGGAAATTCTTGACCTAAGTGGAAATTGCCCTCGTTGTTATAATGTCCCATTTCCTTGCATACCCTGTGAGAATAATTCCCCCCTGCAGATCCATGTAAATGCTTTTGATGCACTGACAGAACTTCAAGTATTACGTCTACACAGTAACTCTCTTCAGCATGTGCCCGTAAGATGGTTTAAAAATATGAAGAACCTTAGAGAACTAGATCTTTCCCAAAACTACTTGGCCAAAGAAATTGGGGATGCCAAATTTTTACATCTTCTCCCCAACCTCATCCAGCTGGATCTGTCTTTCAATTATGAACTTCAGGTCTACCATGCATTTATAAATCTATCACATTCGTTTTCTTCATTGAAAAACCTGAAAATTTTGCGGATTAAAGGATATGTCTTTAAAGAGCTGAGATACCTTAATCTTTCTCCCTTACATGATCTTCACAATCTTGAAGTTCTTGATCTAGGCACTAACTTTATAAAAATTGCTAACCTCAGCATATTTAAACAATTTCAAAAATTGAAATTCATAGATCTTTCAATGAATAAAATATCACCTTCAGAAGATTCAAGTGAAATTGGCTTCTGCTCTAACACCAGAACTTCTGTAGAAAGTAATGGACCCCAGGTCCTCGAGACATTACATTATTTCAGGTATGACAAGTATGCAAGGAGTTGCAGGTTCAAAAATATGGAGACTCCTTTCTTGACTTTTAATAATGATTGCAACATGTACGGGCAGACCTTGGACCTGAGTAGAAATAATATATTTTTTGTCAAGCCCTCCGATTTTCAGCACCTTTCTTTCCTCAAGTGCCTCAACTTGTCAGGAAATACCATTGGCCAAACTCTCAATGGCAGCGAATTCCAGCATTTAGAACAGCTGAAATACTTAGACTTCTCTAATAACCGGCTTGATTTACTCCATTCAACAGCATTTGAGGAGCTGCACAACCTGGAAGTTCTAGATTTAAGTATGAACAGCCATTATTTTCAATCAGAAGGAATTACTCACATGCTCAACTTTACCAAGAACCTAAAGTTTCTGAAGAAACTGATGATGAATGACAATGACATTTCTACCTCCACCAGCAGGACCATGGAAAGCAAATCTCTTAAAATTCTGGAATTCAGAGGAAATCACTTAGATATTTTATGGCGAGATGGTGATAATAGATATTTAAAATTCTTCAAGAATCTGCTGAACTTAGAAGAATTAGACATCTCTAGAAATTCTCTTAGTTTCTTACCTCCTGGTGTTTTTGATGGTATGCCTCCAAATCTAAAGACCCTCTCTTTGGCCAAAAATGGGCTCCAAACTTTCAATTGGAGAAAACTCTCATTTCTAAAGAATCTGGAAATCTTGGACCTCAGTCACAACCAACTGACAACTCTCCCTGAGAGGTTAT
The DNA here is from genome assembly GCF_000247695.1 of Heterocephalus glaber. Next base: position 1,376,525 of record NW_004624882.1, on the reverse strand, counting down.
CCAACTGTTCCAGAAGTCTCAAGAAACTGATTCTTATGAAGAATCAAATCAGGCATCTGACAAAATATTTTCTAAAAGATGCTTTCCAGTTGCGATATCTGGACCTCAGTTCAAATAAAATCCAGGTTATCCAAAAAACTAGCTTCCCACAAAATGTCCTCAACAATCTAGAGATGTTGCTTCTACATCGTAATCGGTTTCTGTGCAACTGTGATGCTGTGTGGTTTGTCTGGTGGGTTAATCATACAGATGTGACTATTCCTTACCTGGCCACAGAAGTGACTTGTGTGGGGCCAGGAGCACACAAAGGCCAGAGTGTTGTCTCTCTGGATCTGTATACCTGTGAGTTAAATCTGATTAACCTGATTCTGTTCTCAGTTTCCATATCTGTAGCTCTCTTTCTGATGGTGGTTATGACAGCAAGTCACCTGTATTTCTGGGATATGTGGTATATTTATCATTTCTTTAAGGCCAAGCTAAGGGGGTATCAGCGTCTGCGGTCAGCAGAATGTTGCTATGATGCTTTTATTGTATATGACACTAAAGATCCAGCCGTGACTGAGTGGGTTTTAGATGAGCTGGTGGCCAGATTGGAAGACCCAAGAGAGAAACATTTTAATTTATGTCTGGAAGAAAGGGACTGGTTACCAGGGCAGCCAGTTCTGGAAAACCTTTCACAGAGCATACAGCTTAGCAAAAAGACGGTGTTTGTGATGACAGAAAAGTATGCAAAGACTGAAAATTTTAAAATAGCATTTTACTTATCCCATCAGAGGCTCATGGATGAAAAAGTAGATGTGATTATCTTGATATTCCTTGAAAAACCCTTTACGAAGTCCAAGTTTCTTCAGCTCCGGAAAAGACTCTGTGGCAGTTCTGTCCTTGAGTGGCCAACAAATCCACAGGCTCACCCATACTTCTGGCAGTGTCTTAAAAATGCTCTGGCTATGGACAATCATGTGGTCTATAGTCAGATGTTCAAGGAAACAGTGTAGTTCTTCTTTCCAAAATGTAACCATCTAGCTTATCCAGGGGATGCCTGGCTGCCTGAATTTTCTCAAAAACTATTTCATTGAAAGAGTGTCTTGAAATTCTCTTGAGAGCTGGGATTGCACATATCAGAGGGGAGTCACCAATGAATGAAGACGAAGTTGGAAAGATGGTATTTATATAATGCATCAGGTTTTCTTGCTTATTATTTGTGCCTCCTTTTGCCTGTGAGTCTCTCCACTTTGCTCTTGTATAAAATACTGTGGGACAGGTAATGGGGAAAAAAATAAGAACCAAGATACATCATGTACAGGTACAAGCACCCAATGATAAATGTATACCTAAAATGTACCAATAAAAGAATTTTTAAAAATTA
>NW_004624882.1:1333532-1343802 GCF_000247695.1 Heterocephalus glaber | reverse complement strand
TTTTAATAAGAAGAGATCCCACTTATTGATTGTTTGTGCTAGTTCACGGGCAACTGAGGTTTTGTTCATAAAACCTTTTCCCACACCGATGTCTTCAAGAGTCCTACCCAACCTCTCTTCCAGACTGGCTATACCAATTTACATTCCCACCCACAGTACCAAAGAGTTCCCTCTTCCGACCTCCTTGCCAACATCTCCCAGTCATTTCTGACACATGAAGGCAATTGTGAAGTTCACAGGAGGCACAGATGCAGAAAGGCAAAAGGGACAATGGTTTTCTCCAGCACCACGAACCACTTCTGGAGATGTGAAGACCTGAAGAAAAGAATTCAAAGGACAGAGGAAGGAAACGTGTTGGTGGAAGGGGAGAATGGATCCTGGAAACGGGCATCAAACGAAGATCTTGTGGAAAACCAGCCTGAGCAGTAGAACCACCCGAGCCTGGGTCTCAAACAGAGCAGCTTGTCCCCATGGTTTCCAGTCTTCTTATATATTCTAATGCATTGGCCATCCCTCATATGTCTCAGCCTCTGGTGCTGGCCTTTCTGACCTGATGCCCTCAGCTCTAGCGCACAACTTCACTGCCTGAATCAGGAGGAAACCATTCCTTCCACTCTACACCAAAACAGGTTTTATGTCGCCAACCTCCCCGCTATCTCACAAAAACAATATTCCTCCTCCACAGAACCGATCTGCTTTTTGCTATCCCCAAAGAAAGGCGGCACTTCCCCTTTCGAGGCTGAGAGCCCATCCCTGGCTATGTCCCATCATCCCTCTCCCTACTTGGGAATCTGTCTCCAGCTGTTTTACTGTGTCTATTGTCTGTTGTCTCTTCCTTCCTGTGGCATCTCCTCCTCTCCTAAGCACACTTCTGTCTAAATCATCTTCCCTCCAGGGATTTTTGCCATGGCATTGTTTGTAATGTCAAAGCACTGGGATACACCCAAATGTCAGTCAACAGGAGATTCAGTAAATAAAGTGTTACATCCATAACAATATATGCAACATAGCCATTTAAAAACCCAGAAGACAGATTTGCATAGTCAAAACAGAATGAGAAGTGGAAAAAGTAGAATGGCATATATTATATGATCCCAATTTTACAAAAGAACTCTGTACATAATTATATTCTGGGATATGCATAACAAAAATCTTGAAGAACATACACCCATCTGTTAATAATGATTATCTCTGAGGAGTGGCATTTGTAGGGTTCTTATCATCTATGTCACACATTCTTATATTTGGATGTTTAGGACCACATGGGTATAATATTATAATGGGTAAGTATAATATTATAATCAGGAAATTGTACATATATAACAATTTCTTTAATCCTATCAATAGCATCCTTTGTGTGTTGCTTTCATTTTTACCAACATTCACCGACTGCTGTGTATACAAGACTCATCTGGATGAATAAAAACAGCACTTGGGCTCAAAAGTTTTACATTCTACTAGAGAATGGAAGGTGGTCCCATCAAAATAAATCCAGAGCAAAAAGTGACAAGTGCAATAGAGCCTTCAGTTCAAGTCCAACTTTACTGCTGAATTTGGGTAAATTACAGATCCATTGCAAGGAGGATGTGATGGCTGATTGATTGTGTCAACTTAATTAAGTGAAGCTAAACTCAATTGACTCAGCAATTCCACACCCTAGGGTATGGAAGACCCACCCTACGGTGGCTTGCCACCTGGATGGTATGAAGGGGAAATGAAGGAGGACAAATCTGCTTCTGTCTCTTCAGAGGCACCCCAATCTTCACCTTCACCTTGGACATCATGTCCTGGCTTCCAGGGCAGACTCTTCAGCTTTCCTCAGCCTTCCGGTGCAAACTCATCAGCCTCCTGATACAGACTCCCATGGAACACTGTAGTGAGCTCCACGCCTTCGACTGGATCCTTCAGTCTCAAGTGCACAGACAGACCCTCTGAACTCTTCCTCATCCAACTCTGTCGGGTGGCCATTGTAAGCCAATCTTGTAAATTCTTATATATTTGTATAGCATGTATCTGTTTCTCTAGTAAACACTAACTGATACAGAGGTGTGGTTTCTTTAATCAGAGAATGATACTAGAAATCAAACCTAAGCACTGGAATTGTCCACTGCTACTAGAGTGTCATTGCTTTTAGGTACTCTTGTTGTGCAGAACTGGGACACAGCTATATGAATACTAGTTTATATACACACCCAGGCCTATAATTATTTTTATATTTACTCATCAGTATCTCTATTAATCTGAGTATGACTTCATACTGACATCTCCAACCCTAATCTAGTACCACTTCGTTCATTCCAGCTTTCCCTCTTGTGTAAACTCAATCTTTGACCAAGCTCAATCCCATTTCAACTCATCCACCCTGGTCTTGCTGATAAGGAAGGCTAGTGCTCAAAGATTAATAAGCTATAGAAACATTTCCATATGATTGCAGACACAATGCATCAGTCATGCAGGATGATCTTGCTTCATCAACCAACCCACTCAATTGCAATCCTTCAGTCTCCACAGCCATCTTCTGGTCCCCTTGCCCTGACTCTGGGTCTAGTGTTCAATCTTGGAGCAAACTCTCACTCCCTCTCTAAAGCATTTTCCCTTGGGATACTCTGGGGCTTAGAGAAGACTGGAGCAGTGATCTCAGGCTCTCTCTGCTCCCATAACATGGTGGTAAGGAAAATTCCAGACAAATTGCTTCTTTCCAGGAATATAAGGTCTGGAGATGTAGCTCAGTGTGAGGCCCTGGGGTTCAATTCCCAGTACTGAAAAAAAAAAACCAGAATCTCAAAACACTAGTTAAGCACTTGACACCATCTGGCTCTAGTTTTTCACTTAGGGCATTTGTGAAGTGAGAAACTGAGAGAATACAAGAGCAGAAGTTGAATGATGAGAGTTCTCACACTCATGATCCCACAATTGCACATTTGGCCCTTGGTTCAGTTCCCTCACCCAGAGATAAAGGGGACCCTTCCAGCTCTAAACTGATATGGTTCTTTGTGTTGTTGTGAGTCCTTACTTGGGAGACACCAACTTAAGGCAACTTATAGGAAGGCCCAGGTTTTCAGATAATTACTCTTTAAGCCTAGATGGACTCAAGGAAATAATCTGTAGACAACTATGGAGAGTTTGCCCTATCCTTGCACCTGTGTGGTTAAGATGTGCCATTAGAAGGAGTCCCATTTATCATGGTGAAATAAGCTTCAATTGGGTTAGCTGGACTACCATGTACAGTTGCACAAGTTGTCTTCTATGGCAACTTATTTGGGCGTATGCCAGGTGAGCTTATACTCTGGCCCTCCCTCCTCCTGACCTACCCTTTGTCCTGAGTTGGAGGTATACCAGTTCACCGGAAGAGGGCTTTAGTGACTTTGTTCATCCAAAGAGTCACCATTTTCTAGTGGGCACAGAGAAGTTCTTTAGGCAAACACTTTGAGCTTTAATTGAATTGAAAAATAACAGTGCAGATGGCAAAACCCACCTGAGGTTGGGAATGAGTGTGGCGTGGTAGGTCCATGTCAGAGGGAGTGTTAAGACTTCTCTGAGAAGACTTGGGGAGAGTGGGGTAAGGGACTGCTGTGGTTTAAATGTTTGTGTCCCCTCCAAAATCCACAAAAAATTTCAATAAGTTGAAACTTATTGCCCAATGGAACAGTACTAAAAGGTGAGGCCCTCAGGGTTTGGTTATGAGGGCTTCCTCTTAATGAGTGGATTAGTGCCTTATAAAATGGCTTCAGTTCACGCTTTCCATCTTCTCCACCATGAGAGGACATAGCATTCATCCCCTCTCTCCAGAGGAGAGGGGAACAGGTGCCATCTTGGAAGCAGAGAGAAGCCTTCACCAGACACTGAACCCACTGGCCCCTTGACCTTGGCCTTCCCACCCTCCAGAACTGTGAAAAATGCATTTCTATTGTTTACACATTACCCAGTCTGTGTTATTTTGTTATCGCAGCACAAATGAACAAGGATAGGGGCCCTCGGGAATGAAGGAGGAGGACAGAGTAGGATGGGAGCTGGAAATTGTGAGGATCAGGACAGGACTGCCAGAGGGATGATGCCTCACCCTGTGGCTGAGTCCTCAGTCCATCCCGCCTCGGTCTGCCCTGACCAGGGAAGGGCAGCCAGCTTGGAAGGGCCAAGGGAAGCCACAGTGTGGCTCCTAGACATGGCTCCACAGCAACTTCTCCTTTAGGACCTCTGTATCTCAGTTTAAAACCAGAACAAAGTCCTGTAAGATTTGTTGTTTGTATAAGGGAATCCTCTTGTACAATTCTTCGTTCAAATATTTTGTTTAAAAACATTTCTTTTACATGACTCCTCCCATTTTGCCTTTTCTCTATTTAACACTGATTTTTTTTTCATGATAAATAGTTGATTCCAGACCCTTGGTGTTTGCTTAGGTCTTGAATCTTCTCCAGGGCTCCACATTATGTCCTTATGCAATATTTCATGGCAGCCCTGACATGGGGAAGCCATTAGCTACCTTCTGATTTTTCTACTGATTATTCCCAGTGAAGAAAGAGATGTGGCCAAGGCGAAGTAAGGCCCTGAGTAGTTCTCCATGCCTACTGTGGGCCACAGCCAGAGATGAATGGCGTGCCTAACCACAGCAAGGGTGGTAAGAAGAATACCAGCTGTACTTGTGGAATTTACTTTGTGCCAGGTGCTTTTCCATGAATTCCTCAGAGCCACTCTATTTATCTCATTTTGAGAGATGAGACCCCTGAGGCACAGAGAGGCTCATCTGCCAGCGACTTGTGTGTCTAAGATGCCAGACAGGAGTGATTAATGACAGACTTTCTTCTCCGTTTGGAGGAAAGACCTGCGCCAGCATGGGTGACTGGGAGAAGAAAGGGAACTGGCCTAGGAGATGTGCAAATGCTCTGTGCCACTTGGCAAGGCAAGGCAGGGAGGGCAGACATGGGCACGGAGCCCAGTTTCTGACTTGGGCAGGAGGAAAGATCACCCGAGCACTTTGGCATGGTGGATGGAGCTTCTGGTTTGCAGGGCCCTTCCTGCCTAAGTGTTGACTCCATTTTCATTTTTATCTTTCACAGTACTGGTAGCACAGAAAAAACTGAAAATCATGTTGTCATTTGCATAGACACAGAAAAATAACAAAATCTGATGCTCATTCTTGATTAAAAAACCCTCAAAAACATGTTCATAGAGGCATTTTAAATTTAAAAAGGCATAAAGGAAAAAGCTAAGGTTAACATATTTATTGTGAAATACTGAATGCTTTTAATCTAAGATCAGAAAAAAGGAAAGGTGGTCATGCTTACTACTTTCACCCAGCATTTTACTGGAAGTTGTAGTCAGTAAAATTTTTAAAAAGGTGAAATATTTTTAAAAGAGGAAGCAAAACTGTCTATATTTGCAGACGGTATGGCTGTTAATACAGAAACTATTAAGAAATCTATAAAACATCTACTTTAAAAACAAGTGAATTTAGCAATATCACTGGATACAAAATTAATATACAAAGGGGAAATTTGAAAATTTCAGTTTATAATAGTATTATAAGTTTTAAAAATATGTACAAGACCTCTATTCTGAAAAATGACAAAACATGATTGAAAAATTACTCAGTTGAAAACTTACTGGGAGACTAAGGCAAGAGGATTGCAAATTCAAGCCCAGACTGGGCAACTTAGCAAGACCCTGTCTTAAAATAAAAATTATAAAAGGTGGGGAAGAGGAAAGGGAGGGGGAGGGGGAACATGCAAAGGGGGAGGGGGAAGGAGAAGGAGAAGAGGAAGAAGAAGAAAAGAAAGAGTGGGGGGGAAACGTGTGATTAGAGGTATGTAAATGTTTTTATGCACATCACAGAGAACAACTACAAAAGGGAAAAATGATGAAAATCATCTGAATTAAAATTTTCTAATCATGAAAAAGACTGATAATCAGTATACATTAAGGATTCCTAAAACTCAATACAAATAACCTAATTTTATGCTGATCAAATTATTTCAGCACTCACTTCTGAAATGAAGATTACAGGAATGATCAAAAAGCACATGAAAAACAGTTTAGTAAATTAAAACCAGGAGATATCATTATATACCTCCAACGTGACTAACTTAAAAAGACTGGGGGACCAACAAATATGGATGATGATGTGGAACAACCAGAACTAACTATAGCCCATTGGATACCAAAAGTGCTTCTTTTAGAAAAAAAAAAAAGGCCTAGCTCCTTTATAAAAGGCTAAATATACACTGCCTAATGACTCAGAAATTCATCTTCCTAAAATCTACTGAAGAAAATCAAAAGCATTTGTTCACTCAACAACTTATACAAAACTGTGAATAACACTTTTATTCATAATAGTAAAAATTGAAAGCAACTCATGCTACAAAAATTAGTAGATTTGTAAAATGAGAATATCTGGTCAAAAGCAAAACAAAATTAGTAACTAGCAATCAGGCCAGAAATAATAGAGATGAGGTAAATAGAAGACCAGGGTGATGAAGAGAAAATCTTTAAAACAGTAAGGAGGAAAATCAAATTAGATACAGAGGAACAAATATAATAATGGTATCAGATTCCTCAACAGTAACCATGCAGAAGAAAATGGAACAGCATTTTTATAATGCTGAAAGAAAAAAACAAAGCTGTCAACCTCGAATCTTGGGGTCTTTTTTCCATTAAGTTTATTGGTACATTTTAGGTATACAATACAGTTACATTCATCATTGGGATCTTGCACCTTTACCTGATGTATCTTGGTTCTTATTTTTCCCCATTCCCCTGCCCTCCCTTCACCCCCTCCACCCCTCCCTATTTACAAAGACTTTGTTTCCATTTTTTCCTTTTCTAATATTTATTCCTTTCCCTTCTTTCCTTTCCCCTACCCCCTCCACTTCCCCTTCCCCCTTAGACCTTTTCTTCCTATTTCACAATATCAATTATACATTTGATCCTTATTTACACTTTTAGTTTTTCACACCAGAGAAACTATTCAGTATTTACATATGTGTGGCCTATTTATTTCACTCAAGAGTATCACCTCAATATGCATCCACTCAGCTATAAATGTCTCTAGTTTCTCATTCTTTATGGCTGAGTAGTACTCCATTTTATTTTTTTTTTAAAAAACACGTCTTCTTTATCCAGTCTCCAGTTGATGGGCATTTGGGGTGTTTCCAAATTTTAGCTATTACAAACTGTGCCACTATAAACATGGGTGCATATATATCACCGTGGTATATTGAATCTTGTATCTAATGAAAATATCTTTCAAAAATGTTGATGAAGCAAAGCATTTTGTAGTCTAACCAATGTTGAGAGAGTGTTATCACCAGCAGACACACCCTTCTAGAAATGCTTAAAAGGTTCTTCAAGGAAAAGGGTAACAGCATTACAAAGAAACTTAGATCTTTGGAAATGAATGGAGAATGACAGAAATGATAAATGTGAATAAATATAAAATAATATTTTTCTCATTTTTAATATGTGTTTTCACACTGACACTTTAAACCTAACACAGGAACAATGTATCAAGTAGAAATTGCATGCCAACAATAGCACAGATGATGGATGGGAAAAGGGAGTATATTATTGCAAGGTTTTGCCTTATAAGTCAACTGAAAGGGCATGATTTGAAAGTATAATGTGATGGGTTAAAGAAGCACATTGCAAACTCCAGAGCACATTACTAAAAAGTCAGCTACCTTCTATAAGACAATAACATGAACAAATTAGAATACTGAAACAATATTAAATTAATTTAAACCAAGGGAGCTAAGAAGAAACGGGAGTAGAAACAAATCAATAAACAGAAAACAAATAAAATGGTACTTTTAAAGCCAATACTGTTGATAATTACATTAAATGTATATGGTCTGAAACTCCACTTAAAAGACACAGATTATGTAATTGGAAAACAAAAAGAAAGCCCAATTTTATGCTATCTATAAAAATGCATTTTAAATGTACAGTCACATTACCTGTGCCTTTTATGAGTAACAGGATGTAAAAAGAAACCATGAAAACACCAAGTACCATAAAAGTGGAGAAGCTATATTAAGATTAGACAAAATAAACTTCATACAAGAAATATTAACAGAAGAAAATTGGAGAAGTTCACCATGGTAAAGGAAATAAGTATCCTAAATGTTTATGAACCAAGTAACAGAGATTCAAAATTCCGGAAGCAATAACTATCAGACTTGAAAAGAGGAATAGATAGACAAGAATACCTCTCTCAATAGTAAATAAAACAAGTAGACAGAAAATCAATAAGATTACAGAAAACTTTAATGACACTGCCAACTGGAATTTAGTTGAAATTTACAAGGGAGTCGCACCAACAACGTAGAACTATATTCTTTTCAAACACACATTGTGTGCGTGCTAAGATACACCATATGCTGGAACATTAAGAAATTAAGTCTAAATACATTTTAGAGTTTGTTTTCTGACTGCAATGGAATTAAACTAAAAAGCAGAAAGAGATCTTGAAAATTCTTAAATATTTGGAAATTAAACAAGAATTTCAAACCAATCCTGGAACTATGAAAAATCACATACGAGGGCTAGGGATTTAGCTCAGTGGTTCCGCCGCCTGCCTTGCAGGCACAAGGTCCAGAGTTTGATCCCTGGTACCAACCCCCCGCCAAAAAAAGTCACATAGGAAATTAGGAAATGTTTAGACTAACTGAAAACAAAATATAACATATCAAAAAATGAGATGTGGATAGTACTAACAAGGAAATATATAACTTTTTTAGCTAGGAAGAATAGTCTAAAACCAATGACTTAAATTTCTACTGCAAGAAGAGAAAGGAAAAAGAGGAGGAGGATACCAGAGTTCATATACATACATATATATATGTATATATATATAATGGAAATATTATAGGATAAAAATCAACATATTAGAAAATAGACACAAAATAGAAAATAGGAAAAAAATCAATGAAACAAAAAATGTGTCCTTTAAAAGAGCAATAAAATGAATGGACCTGTATCTACACTGATTAAGAGAAATTAGCAATCTAAATAGAGGGAACTGCTACAGATCCTTCAGACATTAGAAAATAAATAAGAGAATATCATAAACAGCCTTTGCTCACAAATTCAACAATTTGTACAAAATCTCCAATAGATACATATTATTAAAGGGGTAACAAGATATGCATAGCACTGTATTAATCACATAAAGTAAGTTTATAATGAAAAATCTCCCCACTAAGAAGACTCCAGATCCAGATGTTTCATTGATAAATTCTCTTAAGTTTTCATGGAAGAAAGAATGTAAATGCTACACAAACTCTTTCAGAAATAGTGGAGGAGGAGCCCTACACACCTTGAGCCATCTGATCTTTCACAAAGCAGCTAACGACAGCACAGGAGAAAAGACAACTTCTTTTACAAATGCTGCTTGGAAAACCATTATTCCTAGGTAAATATAGATCCATGTCTTTCTTACTGTACTAATATTAAATTGAAGTGAATCAAAGACCTAGATATAAAAACAGAAACACTGAATCTGCTGGAAGATGAAATAGGTAAAACAATTGAAGACATAGGCATAGGTAAGACTTCCTGAACAGAACTCAAATTGCACAAGAAATATTACCAATAATCAATAAATGGATTATATCACATTAAAAAGCTTCTACACAGCAAAGGAAACAATCAACAGAGTTAACAGACACCTGTGAAATGGGAAAATATTTTGTCACCTGCTCTCCTCAAAGAGGACTAATATCTTGAATATATAAAGAACTAAAAAAAATAGACCCCAAAAAGAAAAAGTTAAAATATGAGCAATTGAAAATGAATAGACACTTCTCAAAAGAAGAAGGCCAATAAGTACATGAAAAAAATTGCTTAGCATCTGTGGTCATTAGGGAAATGCAAATGAAAACAACACTAAGATTCCATCTTATTCCAATAAAAGTGGCTATCAAGGACTCAAAAAACAACAGATTCTGACCGGGATGTGGGGACAAAGGTAGCCTTCTACATTGCTGGTGGGATGTAAACTGGTATGACTACTATGGGAATCAATATGGTGAGTCCTGAAAACACTAAAATTAGAAATTCCATTTGACCCAGCTATATCTGGGTATCTCCTGGTTACCTTCCTAAAAGAGTTAAAGTGATCGTATTACCGTAACACATGCATACCCCTGTATATAGCAGCACAACTCATAACAGCTAAATCTTGGAAGTACCCTATATGCCCATAAACAGATGAATGGATAAAGAAAATGTGATATATGCATGTATATATGTATATATATATATATATGAATATTAC
>NW_004624882.1:1310298-1333432 GCF_000247695.1 Heterocephalus glaber | reverse complement strand
AAAAAAAAAATGGATGGATCTTGAGAGTATAATATTAATTGAAATAAATCAGACACGGAAGGTCAAATATTGCTTAGTTTCTTTTACATGAAAAACCAAAATATAAATAGAGAGGAAAATAAAGAACAGATAATAGGAAACAGGGAGGTTAACTTTTTAGAGATAGGGAAAGGAAACTGGGGAAGGGAGAAAAGGGGTGTGGAGGGGTGAAAAAATAATCAAGATATAATATATATGTACTAATTCCCTGAAACAAATGGAATTATTATGTATCACAAACACACTAATAATTTTTAAAAGAAATAATGGAGGAAGAAAAATTTTCCAATATTTTTAAGAAATTAGTATTAATTTTTTTTGTAAGTGAAAACATTGTAGGAAAACAAAACTATAGACCAACATCCTTCATGAAACTGAAAAGTAATCTGAAAAGTCCTTCACAAAATACTAAATCAAACATTATATGTTAGAAAAGGTGATATATCTTGACTAAGTGGAGTTTGTCTAGAATTATAAGGCTGGCTTACTATTTTAATATTGATGCATACAATTTACCATATTAAGGGGCTAAAAAATACAAAACAAGCAGATACAGAAAATTAATTTGATATATGCTAAAATCCACTCATGAGGGGAAAAAAGGACAAATCTCTCGGGCTATTAGGGGTAGAAGGGAGCTTCTTGCTTCTGATAATATTGATCTATGAAAGACATACATCTGACACCATATTTAATAATGAAAGACCCCTAAAATTTTAAAAAAGTGTGTCCTTTGCCACTTATAGTTAACATTGGATTAGAGGTTCTGGACCATGCAGTAAGACTCACAAACAAATATGGCACAGATATTAGAAAAGAAGATGTAAAACACTCTATCCACACAAAAACTGCTTTGTGTATGTTCACAGAGATATTATTTATAATAGCAAAAACTGGAGGTGACCTAACTGCCTATCAACTTGTGTACTAATCAACAAATTTTGGTAAATCTAGAATATGGACTATTATTCAACAATATAAAGAATAAACTACTGATACCAGCAACAATTGCACCAATCAATAGTATGTTGAGTGAAAGAAGCCAAACACAAAAGTATACTTACCCTGTGTGAAGTTCTAGAAAAATCATAATTATTTTATACTTCAGAAAGGAGATAAATGGTTACTGTCTTAGTTACTTCTCTCATTGCAGGGAAAAAATACCCAACACTCACACATTAAAGGAAGAGAGATTTATTTTGGCTCACAGTTTTAGAGGTGTCAGTCCATAGCTGGCTGGCTTCAAGGCGGGATGGCAGGGCAGAGGAGCAGGACAGAGGAAAAAGAGTCCATGGCAAGAAGGAGAAAGAGATCAAGGGAAGAGGCAGGGAGACAAACTCTTCCATGCCACACCCTCAGTGACCCACCTGCTCCAACCAAGCTTCACCTTCTAACATCACATTTAGCTATAAACGCATCAGTGGAGTAATTCACTGATGAGTACCATGCCCCCATGATCCAGTCACCTCCCCAAAGCCCCACCTATGAGTGCGTGAGGCTTTCTGGGAACATCTGGATAGAAAACATAACAGCTGCCAAGGGTCAGAGTGGGTAAGATTTACTGCAAAATTGCAGGTGAGAACTTTCTCAAATGCTAGGAATACTCTATATCTTGATTTTGTGGTAGTATTATTCACATATACATTTGTTAGATCTCATTAATACATGTACTTCAAGTGAGTGTCTTTTATGTAAATTATTCCTCAATAGAAATGATTTCACATGTGGGGCCATAACAAAGTGTTAATATGCCGGGTAGAACACTGTGAACTGTGGGCAGTGTATTTGGGCACAACTGAAGCCAGGCCTTGCAGCCTGACTTGCGGTGTTCAATTGCTGGCTCTAACACTGTGTTTCCCATCTGTAAAGTCTGGATAATGGAATGAGAATTAAATATGCTGAATATAAAAAGTGTGTTAAGATATTTTAAACTATTACAATCATAAAAAGTATGTTCTCTGAACACAATGGAATTAAATTAGAAATCAATGGCATAATTATTTCTAGAAAATTCCCAAATATTTGGAAACTAGCACACTTTTAAATAATCCATGGCTCAAAAACTTTAAAAAAGCAAGAAATTAGAAAGCATTTTTTACTAAATGAAACTGAAAACAAAACATCAAAATTATAAAAATTATAAATTTTGGTCATAATTTACAACACTATATGCTTATACAAGAAAAGAATGATCTCAAAAATTACTGAAGTTAATTATTGAAGTACCCCACTGTGATTGCGCTGGAGTCTTTCTAACCTTATATGACAAGTAGTGTTTGTTTTATGAATTTGGGTGTGCTGATGTTTGGTGTGCACATAGTTTACAACAGTGTTCTCTTGGAGAATCTTTTTCTTTGTCTCTTCTCACCAGTGCATATCTTTGTAGATGAGCAGTGTTTCTTGTAGACAACATGTAAGTGGATCTTGGTTTGGGATCCAATCTATATCTTTTGATTAGAGAGTTAAGACCATTTCCATTAGGTGTTATTATTGAAAGGTATGTACAAATTCCCGACACTTTGTTTTTATTCTGGTGTTTATTTCTGTTTTCATTTGTTTATCTTCACTCCCAGTGAGATTTACTCTTTCCCGTTGTTTCACAGTTGTCATCTTCTTGATATGTGTTTAGAAGTCCTATAAAGCTTGGTGGTCATAAATTTTTCTAGTTTATACTTATCATGGAAAGTCTTTATTTCTCATTCAATTTTGAAAGACTTCTTTGCAGGGTATAATAATCTGGTTTGGCAACTGGTTTTCTTCAGAGCTTGAAAAACTTCCTTTCAAGCCCTCCCAGCCTTTGAGGATTCTGTTGAGAAATCTGCTGTTTTTGATGGGTTTGCTCTTATAAGTAATTTCTTGCTTCTTTCTAACAGCTTTTAATATTGCTAAGAGTTCCATACACCCTTTTTAAAAAATGTGTATTCTGCTGTTGGTGGTGAAGTGTTCTATAAATATCATTTAGGTCATTTTTGTTCTTTTCTTAATAATGTTGTTAAATTCTTCTACATCCTTACTGTGTTTCTGCTTACTGAGAAAGGAAGAGAAAAGGGTGTGACTATAATCTTGCATGGGCCTTTTTTTCACTCTAACAGTTCTATCTGGCTTTCTTCATGTATTTTGAAGCTCTATTATACAGTACATAAATTGTATGAATTCTTATATCCTCTTGATGAATTGACTTCTTGATCGTTATTAAATGACCTTAATTATCCCTATTTCCTCTGAAATTTGCTTTGTCTAGAGTTTATACAGCTGTTATAGCTTTCTTTTTTCAAAAGGGTTATTGTAGTGTATCTTTTCATAACCTTTTATTTAAACTTTTCATGTATTTGTACTTCAAATGTATTTCTCACCCCTTTTATTTCCAGTACCGGGGAGAGAATCGTGGGCCTACACACTGAGTTACATCCTGAGCCTTTTTTATTTTTAATTTTGAGACAGGGTCTCTTTAAACCTCAAGTTGCCCCGGCTGGATTTAAACTTGTGATTGTCCTGCTTCAGCCTCCCAGAGTGCTGGGATTACAGGCATGCACCCCATGCCTAGCTTCAAATGTATTTCTTATAGGCAGCATACACTTGGATCTTGTTTCTTTATCCAATCTGAAAATCTCTGCTTTTTGCTTGTCATATTTAAACTATTGCTCTTAAGTGATCATTGTTGTGGTTAGGTTTAAATCCATCAACTTGCTGTCCATTTTCCATTTGTTCCACCTATTCTTTGGTCCCCTATTTCTTTTTCTTCTCTGGTTGGAATTAATTGTATAGTTTTGTGATTCTAATTTACACATTTTTGATTTATTAACTATGACTCTTTGTTATTTTGGTGCCTATTTTAGGGCTCATGGTAAACATCTTTAACTTAGTACAGTCTACCTTCTAGTAATTCTGTATCGTTTAATGCATGGGATGAGAACCTTCTTGTGAGGGAAGATCGGCATGTGGTAATACTTTTCACCTGGCATGTCTGGGAACGCCTTCATTTTATCCTACAGAGCCTTCATTTTTTTCCTATTTGATCCGATACCAGTTATTTTCATATCACTTCATTTTTTAATATTTTTCCTGACTATGGAATTTTAGATCGACAGATTTTTTTCCAGCACCTGAAACATGCTACTTACCATCTTCTCACTGGCATTATTTCCAGCTGAAATCTTATGCCATCCTTATCTTTATTCCTGTAGCTGTAAGATGTCTCTGTCTCCTCTTCAGATTTTCTTATTATCACTGGTTTTCAGAATTTGTTGTGCATTGTTGTCGTTTTTGTTTCTAGGGGCTGATGTGTGTTGATTTTTTGGGATGTATGGGCTTCTATTTTACATAAAATTTGAAAACACAAACTGGCCATTATTTTGTAACATAACCTTTCTGTTTCCCCACCTCTTTTCTAACTATACATTTATTAAGCTAATTGAAGCTGTTCTACAGCTCAGTGCTGCTACTTTCTTTAAAAATGATTCTTTTCTCTCAGCTTTCCATTTTGCATGGTTCCTGTTGTTCTAAGTTCAAGTTGACTTTTATTTTTCTTCAATATCTGATCTATTTATCTTATACAGTATATTTTTAAAACTTAAACATTGGCCAGGTGTGGTGGCACTTACCTGTAATCCTAGCACTCTAGAGGCTGAGGCAGGAAGATTGCTGTGAGTTCGAGGCCTGCCTGGGCTACATGCAGAGTTCGAGGCCCACCTGAACTACTAAGGGCGACCCTGTCTTAAAAACGAACCAAAACAAAACAAAACTTGCACATTGTAGTTTTATCTGCAGAAGTTTGATTTATATCTTTTTACACATTTTGCATCATTACTTAGCTTTTGTACCACACGGAACACAATTATTATAATTGTTCAGTGTCCTTGTCTGCTAATCTGACAGCTACATTGGTTCTGATTGAGATTCAACTGATTGATTTCTCTCTTTTTTGTTTGGATCATCCTGGTTCATCACATGTCTGCTTATGTTTGTTTCGAATCAAACATTTTTATTTCACTTTGTCAAGTGATAGATATTTTTGTTTTCCTGGAAACATTCTTGAGTTTGGTTTTGGGATGCAGGTAAGTTACTCAGAAACAGTTTGATCCTTTTGGGTCTTGCTTTTAGGATTTGTTAGGCAGGAGTGGAGCACTGATCAGGCTCACTAATTCCCTACTTCTGAAGCAAGACACTGCTGAATACTCTGCTCAGTGCCAGGCGCATTATGAGTGCATCTAGTGCTGCTGGAGGGAACAGGTGCAAACCCAGGCCATAAGTGTGTCATGTCCTTTGTTTTCATCACTTGTTTTAGATCATTCTGACCCTGGCCTTGAATAGTTTCCTCTCGTGCACCTGCTGATCAGAACTCAGCTGAATACTTGAAGTGAGCCCTCTGCAGACCTCTGGAATTTGCTTCTTTCTCCTCTCCAATACTCTTCACTATGAACTCTGGCTGTCTTTGCCTTCCCAGACTCTCAGTTTTATGTCCTCAACTCAGGGACACTGTCACACTCTGCCTGGGTTTCTTCTCCTTGGGTCACGTCCTGAAAACTTTTCCAAGGAATCACTCTGGGACAGTCATACTGCTCGGTCTCCATTTCTCTGAGGCGGCTTTCCTCCATTGGCTGATGTTCTGTGTCTTGAAAACTGCTGTTTCATATATTTGCTTTCTCTCAGATGGGAGGATAAATCCAGTCCCTGTTACTCATCTTGGCCAGAAGTAAAAGTACCGATTTTATTGAATTTCCTTTCATTTAAAATTAAATTTACATGTGAGTAGCCACATTGCTATTTGAATAGCATTGCTAGAGGATTATAGAAGTTCGATGAAGCTGAAGATTGGAAGGTAAGTAGCATGTCACCAGATGAAGCAGGCCCAACCAGACTCTGTTTTGGATTCAACTTGTGTGTCACTGTAGTTTTGTTCAGTCCCATTTGCCTTTTAGACTCAAGGCTATTTTCTCCATGAAAATCCCCCTGTGCTCTGCTATTTCCAGTAATTTCAGGTGCCTTCCCCCCAGGGAGAGGGTTGAATTCTGTTAAATACCCCATTCAGTCCTCTGTGATGGATGTGGCATTGGTATGCCATCCCAGCCCGCCCAAGTGGACTCAATGGAACCCCCAGTCCCTCTTGTCACTTCCAGACTCAGATAAAGTGCTTGGCAGAATGTGGGACCTCACTTCCATCACGGATGTCTGAAGAGTGGATCGTACAACCTGGAAGTGCAGGGAGCTTAATAGCTTCGAGTTGAACCTTCAGCAACAAGCAGCAAGAGATAAGATGGACTATTTTGTATCAATGTGGCTCCATTCCACCTATCCACAGTTGTCTAATGAGACTGAACAACTGGCTGAGTTTCTTTTGAAACTGTGACCAGCTCCATAATCTTACACTTGCTTTCTCTCCTTTCTTACCTCAGTTCTTTCCTCCACATTCTCCCTGTCCTTGGACTGATACTCAAAATAATATATTAGGATGTAAACTTTGCCTTAGACCATAGTTTTAGACAACCTTGTGTAGGACTGTTTTGTAGGTCACAGTCAGAATTTAGGTCATCAGGGCCTGGAGGAACCCTGGGAGTGTGTTGGGAAGGAGAGTGGTATGTGTGCACTTTAGAAAATGCACAGTGGCTGCTAAAAGGAGAAAGGGTTTGAGGGGATGGAGTAGAGGCACCAAAGCCAATTAGGAGACTCTTGCCATAATTTAGACCAGAGTTGATGTTGGCTTGGTCTGGGGTGATAATAGTGGCGTAAGGGAGAAGTTGATATATTAGAGAGATTTAGAAGACAGAATCGAAAGTAATGATGGAATAGGTGAGAGGTAGGACAATGATGAGGAGTTAAAGCCTCTAATGTTACGGTGTGGATGCTGTTGTCATTCTTGGATTTGCGGGCAACTGAGGCAGAAGATCAGGAAAGAGAAGATGAAATTGAACTTGAACATATTGAATTTGAGGCTTGTATAGGTGCTCCAACTGGAGGGACTTATTTCTGTCTTCATGGAATGAGCATGTGTTCAGTCACCTCATTGTCCTCTGTGTATCTTTTCTGTTGCTCACTGATCAGTGGCTATCTCTCCACAGTTTCTGGGAGCAGGACTTGAGACCCCTGATCTTTTCGTTTTTCCTGGCAACAAAGCAGAGGTCAGGTGCCTGGGACTGGAAGCATTTTTTATAGCTTTCTTTGCCTTGTGTTCCTTAACCCACCTAGATGCCTACAGTCAGTGAAAGAATGGGCAACTCTGAAACCCACAGCAGTAAGTTGAGATCCAGCTATGGTGACCGAGAAGCAATCTGAGCTGTGTCACCTTTATGACATCACCACAGGCTGTCAAAGAGGGAGAAGCAATGATCTGTCCAAAAGCCCACCTGGGGCTTCTCTGCTCATTTAGTTGGGTCTTCAAAGCAGCAATGTCCTCTCCCTCCCAAGGAATCCCATGGCTCAGTCTATTTATTAGGACCCTGTCTTCAGTTTTGAGGGTTTGGGTTCAATACTGAGGATAAGTCTTATCCCAGACATAAAACTTGAGGCTTTTAGGCCCTCACTGTAGGTCTAAGTTATTACTGTGGCCACCTAGTTAAATATCTAGAAATGGAATCTATTTGTACCCCTGCCAAACACAGCTGTGTGTTCTAGAAGAATCCCCGCTGTGTTTTGCATTGATGAGTAATTCTCTGCCAACACTGCAGCTTTATCTGTAGGCAAGGTCCAACTATGTGTGTAGATAGACTGATGGGGCAGAGAAGTGCAGAGGTTTGACAAACCACCCTGCACATTTTCATGGCCCCACAGCCTCCACCTGACTACTTAGTCTCATATCCCAGGAGCTGGGAGGAGGTGCGAGAGGAGGAGATGCAACAGCCAGGGTGGGGTAGTTATGGTATTCAGTATGTGCTCCAGAGCCAAGAAAGATGTTGGAACTGCATGAAGTTAGACAGAGACATAATAACCACACAGACCTCCATCTTGGAAAAGCCAGTCTAGAGAACAGATCATGTGAGGAGAAAATGAGTTCTATCTGAAGATGATAGGATTTTCTAAGAACTGAGGAGACTCTAGGCATTAGAAGTAGGTTTGGAGACCAGAGGGAAGATTGGAGATACATTAAGGAGATACAATGGACAGGATTTGTCCTCCAGTTATAAGAGAGAGAGAGAGCAAGGAGAAAGGTAGTTCCTAGGGTGACTCCCCAGAATCCCTTAGGAGGATGAAGACCTGAAATGAGGAATCTAAGAGGAGCAATAAAGTGTGTGAGTGTGTAGGGGGGGATGGTAACAGGTTTACCACATTGAACTGCAAAGTGTATGTGGGGCAGCCAGGTGCCCGGCTGGCACGGTTCTTTTTTTTTTGTATTAAATTCTTTTATTGGTACATTGTAGGTATACAACACAATTACATTTCTCACTGGAAATTGTACCTTTACATAATGCATCTTGGTTCTTATTTTTTCCCCATTCCTAGCCCTCCCTTCACCCCCTCCACCCTTCTCTATTTACAAAGACTTTATTTCCATTTTTTCCATTTCTCATCATTTTTCCTTTCCCTTCTTTCCTTTCCCCTGCCCCTCCCACTACCCCTACCCCTTTGGACCTTTTCTTCCTATTTTGCATTATTGATTATTCATTCTAATCATTGGTACATTTTAGGTATACAATATAATGACATTCATCATTGGAAATTTGCACCTTTACATAATCTCTCTTGGTTCTTATTTTTCACCCTTTCCCAGCCCTCCCTTCAACCCCTCCACTCCTCCCTATTTACAAAGATTTTGTTCCTATTTTTCCATTTTCTCATATTAATCCCATTCCCTTCTATCCTTTCCCCTAGCCCTCCCACTTCCTTCCCCTTTGCCCCTTTTCTTCCTATTTCACATTACCTATTATACATTTAGTCCTTATTTACACTTTCAGTTTCTCACACTAGAGAAACTATTCAGTATTTACACATGTGTGTCCTACTTATTTCACTTAAGAGTATCGCCTCAATGAAGGCACGGTTCTTACAAGACAGAAAAGACCCACATGAACTATTCAGATTCTTTCCAATATGGCCTGCTACATTGTACTGCCTGTGCCGACCTCAGCTGGGGATTTGATTGCTCTTTACCCAATGGGACAAAAGGAGCAAAATGTCTACTTGTGACTCTAAAAGCCATGAGGACCTCAGCCTGGGTCCAGTCCTGATCTTAGCTCCACTAGGGAGCAACTTCAGTTAAACCATCTACAGAATAAAAGAGCAACAATTTTGTTCATTTTCTTGTTGGCAAAACACTGCAAATTTATAGGATGATTCTAGCAGCTTTTAGAGGCTGGGGGGATTACCAGGGCTCAGTAATGGAAAAATCAAATACCTTTATCTAAGGTTAAATGCTTTCCCTTGGGCATCTGTGGAGCCCTTGATGAGTTGATGGGGACCCAATCCGGGGAACTTTTCTGCACAAAGCCTGGAATCCAGTCCATCTGAGCCTTCTTGGAGTGAGAATGTGCAGGTCAGGGGGTGGTAGCCAGTGTGGCCGAGACAATACGGAAGTCTGTAACTCCTGGTGCCCCTGCGTCCTGGCCACAGAATGGGAAGACTCAGATCCCACCTCATCTACATCTTCATTGTGCCAATAAGCAAGCTAAAGCAGAATGTGGGACAGGGACAATCCAAGACTTTCAAATGTCTCTTAGGAGGCTGTACCCTAAAATGCCTGGCATAGATACTTGCAGAAATTTCCTCACCTCTAAGGTGAATCTTTCTGTGTCAATGCTGTGACAACACACGTGTTTTTACTATCCCCATTTTCAGGATGGAAATACTGAGGCTGACTGCTGTGAAGTGACTTGTCCTAGGCTACAGAGCTAGCAAACAGGCCCAGGTCTCCTGGCTTGGGATCACCCTGTACACTCTGTGGTGGCTCATGTGTTCATGAAAGGGGTTACCACAGAGAGCAGGTGGCTCCTAGAGCGGCGGCAGCCATGCTGGATATAATCGAGTCCCAGTAAGGAGAGAAGAGTCAAAACTCATACCTCCATTCCTTGATTCTCCAGATGGGAACAGAACCCCAACCAGGGGGAGCAGATTGGGAACATACCTACATCCAGAAAAGGCCCATTTCTCCTTTTGGTCTTACTGTAAATAGTATCAATCCCTCAGGGTTGGTGGGGGCTCCTTTTTCCTCTCAGACTAGATTAACGCCCTTGTTAAAACCCCATGTCATGCTGCACATCTCCATAACTCTTATCCCAACTCCAGTTAATCTTCAATGTCAGTTACCTTCTCTCACCTCCCTTTCCCATACAAGGATAGATAGGCCTTGTGAGGGCCAGAACCGGATCTATCCAGTTTACTTCCAGATCCTCAGCCCCTAGCACAGTGTTAGCACCCAGCAAGTGCTCATGGTGGTCATTAGGACTGTTTACCAGCTGTTTGTGGCTTTTGGCACTCTGGAAAAGTACTAAGATTCAGCCTTCTAGTGATGAGTAGGTACTGGGAGTGAGCTATCAATGTTTGCTTAAAATGAGCCACTTAGACTGTGGAGCAATGCTTATTACTGCAGTATAACCTGGAATCTCTTGACTGATAGAGGAATCAAAGAATGAGTATTTTCCATATGACTTGAATATGAAAGCTGAAACTGATAAGAATATAGAACATCTGAAAACTATGAAAGATACAGATAACTTTCTAGAAAAAGATATGTAAGTAAAATAGAAAATTACACATGAAAGTATGTGAACTATTTTTAAAAAGGAAAATGTAAGGATGATTGTTAATATCAAACACTGCTGGCTCAAAGTCAAGATTAACACAAGCAAAGAATGGGACCACAGGTGTAGTTCAGTGGTAGAGTGCTTGTCTAGCATGCACAAGTCCCTGAGTCTGATCCCCAGTACCACAAAATATATAGATAGTTAAATAAATATATATATATATTTAAGGGAATGAAAAGAAATAAGGGAATAATCCAGAAAATTCAGTTCATTGCTATGCCCTGGTTAAAGAGTAATATCAACTACTGGAAAGAATGGGATGGAGTGGAAAAACAATAAAAGAGCAACAAGTATGTTGGTGATAATGGCTGGGACAGGCAAACATATAGCTTATGTGAAGGTGACGTAATATACATTCTCTTGTAAATAATTTTGGCTGAAGCATTTTTTCCTCCTAATAAAAAGCAAGGGTGTCTTTGAAACTCTTTAATGTGTAGTTATTTATTTTCTCCCAGGCATAAGAGTGGCAGCATTTTGAGGCGGGACTGGAGCATTTAGTTGGAATTAAGAATGAACCTTGGTGACTGGGGTCTTGGCTGGAGAGGAGACTTAATGGGAGGGGCAAAAGAGGAGCGGCAGGAGCTGGAAGATGGAGACATTTCTAGAGGGACAAATTACTTCAGCTTGACGTAGGAAGTAGGAGCCTGTGCCCTGCTCTGCCACCAACTGACTGTGTGACTGGGCTCAAGCCAACCCCTTTCCTTGTTTTTGCATTGAGAAGGCTGACCTTGATACCTGAGTGTCCCCATCAGCTCTTGCTGTCCATGGTTTAGGAATCCTTGCCCATGTCAAGGCAGTAACATCTGGAAAGATTCAAGACAAACAAAAATTAGTCAGGAAGAGAGGCAGAGAGGTCAGCAGCTCAATGCACAAACATTTGGGGTCAGGTGCAGCTGCAGGTCAGGTAGAATTTCCTTTTCAACATCTACTGGAATAAGGAAAACAGTAACAGTAGTTGACACGTATACACAAAGTCAGGCTCTGTTCTAAGTGCTTTACATGAAGTATCTCTTATGAACTTGTGATAAAGGATGCTGTTAGGGTACCTATTTTATAGATGAAGAAACAAGAAGGCTAGCATACTAACTGGGAGATACTGATTAGAAACCACACATCTTAACCACACACCTGTGGTTAGGACTACTGTGAAAAAGTCTAAGAGGAGGCAAGATGGACACAAGCAAGTGTGGGAAATGTGTATCCATGGCCAAAAGACAGGACTGCTTAATGTGCTTCCAGTCCCACCAGCCAACATCCCAAGCCCTGCCCTGATCCCTGCCTCTGCCCACTCCTGCCTTCAGGCTTTCCTCCAGTGAGTGCAGAATGGTGCTTCCGGCCTTAGTTACCAGAGGGGTCAGGGTTTCAGCCCCAGTAAGCTTTAGCCAAGAGCAGTCGCTCAAATGAAACTTACTAAGGATGAGGCAAAAAGGAGGACTCATGCATTTGGGATACATTTTGATTGCTAGGAGACAGTGAAAGGATAAGTTCACCCTCTGTATACAATATTAGTGTTGATTCCAGATTGTAGGTCACACATTTTGGTCCTGGCATGGGACTGGAGAGAGAGCAAGTGGAAACTACATAAAGGAGGTTGACTCTTCCTTCCTTAGACCATTCCTGGGCAAATTTATGAGTCAGTCAGCAAGAAAGGGAGGACTTTATGAAGACACCTCAAGCTCTTAATTCAGTCTGCTTTTTGGATGGCACCTTTAATTTGTTTGTCTCCTGGCATTCTACAAAGAGCAGACATAGGTCCAAAGTTAATAGCCAATTAGAGAGTAGTAAAATATGGGGAGGGGGGCGCTCTGGGCCAGTTAAGGGAAGATGCAGGGATGCTGCTGGCTCTTGACATAAGAATAGAATGTGTCAGGCAGCGAGATCAAAATAAAAGGGGACCTGGATTTTCAAAATGCTGATGAGTGAAGCTTTTCCCAAGCATTGGCTATATGTGTCATTTCTTACATCATTGTGTTTCCAAGGCACTGGATGAGCAGAGACTCGAGGAAAATGTATTGTTCTCGAACTATGGTGTCAGGAGTGTTTCCTGCTCTGGCATGGCCTTTGACCCATAGATAATACGGATTGTGCTTGTATTTTCCCAAATGCGTTCAACTCAGGTCTGTATTCTCTAGTGCTCTCACTCAAAGGTTGGCCAGGAGTACTTCAGCCTGGGCAATACTATCCCCTTTCTTAGCCACAATTTGTACTGACACAAGAGCTTCCTATTTGGCCTCGGGTTGACCTCCAGTCTCGCTGCTCAAGAAATAAAAGTAATACTAAGTGCGTAGAGCCCAGATGATCCAGCCACTCCAGAATGTCACCACTCATTTTCTGAGCATCTTTTTCCTTTCCTTCTCTCTTCACCCAAGTTCTGATCAAGAATTGCTACTGTTGGAGGCTTTACCACTAGTAAGGGTAGATTTTGAGAGATTCTGCCTCCCCACTCCTTTGGCCTGTCCCTTCCAAAACTACTCTGTCCTCCTGAGCAATATAGGAAGCAGGGAGAGGCCATAACACTTCAGATAGAATAAACTAAGTATGATATATAAAGACTCAGATTGCAGAAAGTGAACCTGAAAGAACTCTAGTACAGCAGAAAAATAGAGTAGAGGCAAGGAGACAGGTGTGAGATGAACCAGGAGAGGCAGGCATCGGAAGGCTTTAAGTGTGGTAGAGAAATGATTTGATTTGTTCTTTCAAAAAAATCACTCTGCTGAGAGATAAGACTCTAGGGAGCTGTAGCCAGTGCCACTGGTGGATAGATGTGAAGTGCTGTTTAGAAGCTCAGATGCTGAAACCTTAGCAATGATTTTAACTCCCCAACTTCTTCCACTGCCAAACTTCTAGAAGGAGGTATGTGTGCTCATTGTTCCTACCACCTGCCAACCTCTCACTTACTCATCAGTCTGCGCTGGACTTTGTCCATTGTTCCACAGCATCCACACTTGTTTAGGGCAACAATAACTGTCCAATTGCTAAACTCATTGTAAAGTCTCAGTCCTCTTCTGACATGAGTCCTTGGTAGGATTGAAAATTGTTGCCCATTCCCTTCTTAAAAAGCTGTACTCCTTACAAAATACCTCGAGTTGTGTTCAAAATATATGGTGAATATTTAAATGAACAATTTTCTTATAGTAAAAGAATGATTGCCATTAACCTTCCCTCAAAATACTCCACCTTGCTTCAAACACTCTTATGTCATCATCCTTGCCATTCGTTTTTATTCGTATATAGTTTTTTTTATTCATTTGTGATATTTAATAACTACATTTATCTTGAGAACTTGCCAGTCTCTGGAGTAGTTCTGGAAGTCCTCTTTCATGAGTATTTTTAAGAAATGTGATCAAGGAAATGGTGAATGCTGCCACTGAGTGCCACCCAACAGAAAGGCAGGCTCTAAAAACATGACAGTGTGCTGGTGGGAGTGCAGAGTGGTGCAGCCACTGTGGAAGTCAGTATGGAGATACCTCAAAGCACTAGGACTAGAGGTTCCTTTTGACCCAGCTATTCCACTGCTGGGTATCTTCCCAAAAGAATTAAAAGACTCATAACACAGTGATATATGTGCACTTATGTTTATAGTGGCACAGTTTGTAATAGTTAAATCTTGGAAGCAGCCCAAATGCCCATCAACTGGAGACTGGATAAAGAAGATGGGTTTTTTTTAATAAAATGGAGTACTACTCAGCCATAAAGAAAGAGAAACTAGAGACATTTATAGCTAAATGGATGCATATTGAGGCCATACACTAAAGTGAAATAAATAGGACGCACATGTGTAAATACCTAACAGTTTCTCAGCTATGAGAAACTGAAAGTGTAAATAAGGATCAAAATGTATAATAGACAATGTGAAATAGGAAGAAAAAGTCCAAAGGGGAAGTGGGAGGGTAGGGGAAAGGAAAGAAGGGAAAGGAATCGATATGAGAAAAGGAAAAAATGAAAACAAAGTCTTTGTAAATAGGGAGGGATGGGGGGTGGGGTGAAGGGAGGGCAGGGGAATGGGAAAAAATAAGAACCAAGAGAGATTATGTAAAGGTACAAATCTCCAATGATGAATGTCATTATATTGTATACCTAAAATGTACCAATAAAATTAATTTTAAAAAGAAAAACATAACAGTGTGTCCTCATCCTCCTGTCCACCAGATCTGGCACCATGTGACTTCTGGCTCTTTCTCAAAGTCAAAATGATCATGGAAGGCAAACTTTTTAAATCCATTCAGGACGTAGAGGCAGAGCAACTAAAGACACTGATGAAAGAGGACTTCCAGAGCTTCTTCAGAAAATGTAGGAATGATGGGAAAGTGTGTTCGAAGGGAGGGGGAGGATTTTGATTGACATTGACGGTAATGTTTCTTTAACTGCAATAAACTTTTTAACTTTAACCATTCACCATGTATTTTCATCACAGCTCATAGTTCCTTTTGGGGCTGCCGCTTCTTTAATGATCTGTCAAATGTTAAGCAACCACGGTCCTTTTTCAAGTCCATAACTTTGTCCTAGACATTCTCATCTACAGTGGTTTCAACTACCACCTCTCAACTCAGGACCACCTCCTGCCACCAAAGTTGTATCTTCAACTCATATCTCTCCTGAGCTCCCTATATATACTGTCATATGTATCCACCTGACAGCTCAAACTGGACAGCTCATGAGCACCTAAAATGCAACACATCCAAAATGAATTAGTCATATTCTTCATGCCCCACCATTCGCAAATTAACTCCTTTCATAATTAGTGTATATTACTTATACAGAACAGTGGGTTTCATTTTGGCATATTTGCATATGCATGAAGATACTTTGATCATTTCCTTCCCATTATCCTTCATTCCCTATTTTCCCCCACCCCAATTCCCTTCATCTTCTCTAATAGTCTCCATTCTACTCTCATGTCACCTCTTTTTTTAATTTTTTAAATTTTTTCTAGATTTCTTGCATGAAAACAAACATTCAATATTTGACTTTCTGAGTGTGAGTTAATTTGCTTAACATGATGGTCTCCAATTCCATGCATTTTCCTACAAAAGAAATTATTTCACAATTTTTAAGGCTGAATAATATTTTGTTATGTATATATACCATGTTTTCTTTATTCATTCATCTGTCTATGGGCATCTAAACTGTTTCCATAGCTTAGCTATTGTTAATTGGGCTGTAATTAGCATGGCTATGCAAGTGTCTCTGTACTATGCTGACTTTAATTCTTTCAGTAATATACCAAGGGGTGGGATAGCTGAATCAAATGGTAGCTCTATTTTTAGTTTTTTGATGAACCTTAATACTGATTTCCATAGTGGCAGTATTAATTTACATTCCCATCAACGGTGTATATATTGCACATATATACCACATTTTCTTTACCTGTTCATGTGTTCATAGGTATATAGGCTATTTCCACAATTTAGTTATTATGAACTGTGCTGCTATAAATATGGGTATGAGTGTATCACTGTCATATGATGCCTTAACTCTTGGGAGAAGATACCCAGAAGGCACCCAGGTATATCTGCATCAAATGGAATTTCTATTTTTTTAAATTAAAAGTATTTGAGAAGAGTTTTTTTTTAATCATTGAGTTTATTGGTAGCTTTGATAATCTTTGGGTGAAAAGACACATATATAGAGTATTTTAACAAGTATATGAAAACCATTTTTTTTAAATTAGGAGAAAATTTATCAATGGTAATCTCAGAATGGTAATGATGATAATGTATACCTTTCTTCAGTTTTTCCTTTTCTAGTTTTCTAAAGTGTACATACATTGCTTTCTATAATTTTCCTAAAACAATGCCAATTTAGAAACTTACAGCATACTTTAAGATGTAATTTTTAAAATTTTAGTCTATTAGTATATGTGTATGGTATGCAATGATTACATTGTCATAGGATTCCTTTCCCCACACATTCGTGGCAGCATCTGTCGTTTTCTGAGACTTTGATGATAGCCATTCTCCCTGGACTAACGTGGAATCTCAGTGTTGTTTTGGTTTGTATTTCCCTACTGGCTAACAATGTTGAGCAATTTTTCATATGCAGTACTTACTGGCCATTTGTCTTTCTTCTTTTGAGAAGTGCATGTTTGAATTAATTCCTGTATGGTGCTTCCTGTTTCAGTGAATTATTATATCATCCTCGCAGTCCCCAGTGGCATAATATATGATTCCATAAAGTATCAAAGGCACTTTATGGTCTGTAGGTAACTGAAAAGCACATGATCACAACTCTGATTTACAAGTTTGTTGGCCATGTTATTGATTTTTACATTGTCTGTCTGGATATCACAGAAACTTTGGCAATGTCTCTAGTGTATCTCTGAAAGAGCTATTCTATAAATAATTCATATAAGAAAGGAAAAGCGTCCTCTCTTCCATAACATTCCATAGTCCCTAAGGTTTAGTCTCATACAAATGCCTTAAGAACTGGTATCACATTCCCAGGAGCAATGAGCCAAATCAGTGCTAGAAGGACCTTTAACTTTACACTGAATATGTGATTCTGAGAAGTCCTCTTGACACCTTGTGACATTATTCCTAGAAATACTGAGGGGCCAGGGATTTACTGAGTACCCTTTTTGTGTGGTACTAGGGATTGAACACGGGGCCTTCACACTGAGCTACATTCCTAGCCCTTTAAAAAATGCTTTTTTTCGAGACAGGGTCTCACTAAGTTATTTAGTTGCCCAGGCTAGGACTGAGCTTGTGATCTTCCTGCCTCAGCTTCCCAGAATTCTGAGATTACAAGTGTGTGCACCATGCCTGAGTTTTTACTTACTTTTTCAGCCAAAGTTTCTCTGGATCACCTTTTCTTCTGTAGCATCACTGCATTAGTTGAACATCTACTCCATACTTGGCAGAGTGCCAAGGGCTGGAGATTCAGCAATGAAAAAATACAGGCAAAGACTCTGCCCTCACAGAGCTCACCTTCTCAGGGGCTCAGGCACCCCAGGTCATGCGTCTTTCACAGCAAAGCTACTGGGAAAAGTTATTTGCACACGCTACCTGTGCCTTCTCACCTACCCTCTCTCTAATCAAGGCCATATCTCACAAAACCTCCAGAATGGTGCCTGAGAAGATCATAAATGATCAACACTGCCTAATCAGGCCACATTTCTGTCTTTACCTTTATTGACCTCTCTGTGGTGTTCAACTCCCTAAAATGTTCCCTCCTTCCAAAAATACTTTCTTCTCTTAAATTCCATGACACCACCATCTCCTGATTCTTGTCTGGATCTCTCAATGTCAGTGTGTGGCAGGCTCTAGTTCTCAAGCCTCCTTAATTTTCTCTGTGCTCTTGCAACTCTCTAAGAGTCCATCTGTTCTAATACTTACTCCATTCTGATGGCCTTAATTGGTTCCAGGGTCCACCCAATGGACATCTGTTGGAGCATGGATCCCAATGTCTATTCTGATGGCCTTAAATGGCACCTATAAACATACAACTCCCAAATATCTGTCTCCAGCTCAGAAGTTTGCTTTCTCAAAGCTTCTTCATCCCCCATGCTTTTCTAAAAAGCCATATGATTCTGGGAAACCAAATTCCATCCGTGCCCCATCCCTTGATCTAAATGACAAGTAAGTGATCTAACATAGATCAGTTAACAATTCCATTCTTTAGGTCATGGCAATTTCTTCTAGGGGAGGCATATAACTCAGGATAGCGCAATTAGAGGGACTTTAGGGCCTTTTCCTGCCTAGGGGTTTATATTCTAGATGTTCTTTCTTGCTTTACAGATGTAAGCTATGGATATGAGGCTGGCCACTACTGTAGCAGTTTTGCTCCACGTCAGACATGTTAACCTTCTTCCTGTTCTTTGAATAAGCTTCTTCCAACCCGGAGGCATTTGCACTTATTATCTCTTTTTCTAAATCACTACCTGCCCTGAAATTTGTATATTTTTTATATCCCATCATTCAAATCTGAGCTCGGGACCTGGGATTTAGCTCAGTGTTTCCATCGCCTGCCTGGAAAGTGCAAGGTCCTGAGTTCAATCCCCGGAACAAAAAAAAAAAAAAAAAAAGCTAGGGAATAGTCCATGGGGAGAGAGGAAAGACCATTCAAATCTGAGCTCAACTATTAACTCCTGAGAAAGGCCTTCCTCGACCTTCCTCAGCCATCTTATACAAATTAGCTAACATCCCTCCACCACACCCCAAACAGTGCCATATTTATCTTCTTTCAACTCAGACTGCATTTTCAATTTCATGATAGCAGGGCTAAGGCTATTCTCTCAGCCTCTGTATCACCAGAAGCCATTGAGGTATCCAACAGGGGTTGCTGGATGGATGAGTAAACATTCAAATGTCATAGACCTAGCACATCTATCAAGGAAGAGACAAAAGTCATCACACACTTTAAAAGGATGGCAGTGCAGAAGTCTCAGAGAACAATGACAAAACACACTATGCAGAGATGCCATAACTCTAGATGCCTCATTTCCCCACCAGCAAACACACTTAAGCCATGATCCAGGAAAATCTCCAATTCTGACAGAAACGCTCCTTAACACACTTACTGATAGAACATTGTTGAACATGTGGCTCACTTGTTCTATTTATGAGGACACCCAGAAACTAAGGGGATGAGAAAGGGAGATGAGGGGTTGAAGGTAAGACACAAGCTGGCCTCAGCCCTGCAGTATGGCCCTCACTCCCGGCTTGGTTTGCTGAGCAATTTCACATGGTTGATTCCATTAGAGCTGCAAGCCAACCCTGAGCCCCCAGCGCCCTAGCTACAGCAGGCCCTCACACACTTGCCACCACATTCTCTCCTGCTGTGCAGCATTTAGCAAGCACAACATAATCTAAGTTGGTCATTTACGTATTCTTTTAAAAAATTATTCATACATGTTTGCATGTAGAATGATTACGTTCCTCATGGGGAGTTGGTCCATGTACATAACACATCTTAATTTTTTACAGCCCCTTCCCCTTCCCGCTCTCCTTCTTCCTCCATCTCTTGGTCCTCTTCCCTTTTGCAAAAGATCTATCTCCCTGTTTCTTATTATCTATCTTTTATTTTTCTCTATACTTTATTTATACTTGGGGTTTCTTGTATAGGAGAAATCATGTGCTATTTAAGCTTGTGTATCTGACTTATTTTACTTAATATTATGGCCTTAAATTGCATCCATTTCCTACAAATGACTCAAGTCTTGTGTATAAATACCACATTTTCTTTATTCACCTGTTGATGGAATAGACCGACTCCAAGATTTAGCTATTATGAATTGTTCTGCTGTAAACATAGGTGTGCATGGTGCATTGTACATCCCATTCAGGAAGATTTCTAGAAGGGCAACAACTCAATCAAATGGAATTTCTCCTTTTAGTTTTTTGAGGACTCTCCATACTGATTTCCATAGTGCCTGTACCAGTTTGCACTCTGACCAATAATACAAAAAGTTTCCCTTTTCCCCACAGCTTTGCCAGCATCTGTTATCATTTGATTTCTTGATGATGGCCATTCTTTCTGGGTAAGATATAATCTCAGCATTGATTTAGTTTCCATTTCTCTAATGACCAGAGATGTTGAACATTTTTTCATGAATTTATTGGCCACTTGTACTTCTTTATTTGTATACTCTAACTGTCCTCCCTCAATAGATGTAAGCTCCTGAGGTATTGCTTCACTGTATCCCCAGTGCCTAGAATAATTGAGCACAAAATTTGTGCTCAGTGAACATCTTGACTGACTCAAGTTTGTAGTGTGGTCCACACTGTGAAGCCAAGGAAACTGATGCCCAGAAAGCTGCAGTGGTCCTGCCAAGGCTGCATGGCCAGGAGGGGGCCACACTGGACCTAGAAAGCAACCGTTCTGATTCTCATATTACCTGGTCACCATTATTCCACGGCTCCTTCCTCACTCTAGAGTACTCCAGGCCATCCAGAGAGAAAAAGAGGCTAGTGTGCAGTGGTAGGAGCCAGGGGTCTGAAATCCAACATGCAGGTTCCAAACCCCTCCCCTTTGCCCCTTAGTGACTATGTAACTTCCAGTAAGTTACTTTTCTAAGGGATGTTACGAAGACTCACTGAGACCACCTGAGAAAGGGACCCAGCCTGTCACCCTGTGGCCTTTGAGGAAGATGGATCTCTGCTAGGAAAATCACAGCTGTTCTGGAACCTTCTAGAACATTCTCCTCTCAGTCATGTGTGGGTACCCAACAGCCTCTGTCTGGCTGCTGAACTGTGGTGACCAGTGGAGCTGACCTTGGGAGGAGCACTTGCAGGACAGTTGACATGGAATCTCCAGATGGAGGGAGAAGAAATGAAAGGAGGGTGGCAGCCTCTCAGAGACACACAGAGGCAGGTGAGATCACAGGGAACAGTGGTGCTTTGGGAAGATGCCAGGTCTGGCATGCATAAGCAGCTCAACTCTGCCATTGATGGATTTGCTGGTGATCTTGGGCAAGACTGTTGTCTCTGGTTCTTGATTTCCTCCTTCATACAGCAAAGACCAAAAAGGCCCCCACCAGCCCTGCTATCCTCCCTGCTTGCCCTTCATAGCTAGTCTTTGATCTCTGCAGTGCTTTTATAATTATAAAGGGAACAGAAATCCACAGTTGCTCAGGAGCAGGGCCACTAAACCAGCGGGTTCCACAGTGCAGCAGCGACATAGTCCTCACACTTACCTTGTGCAAGGCACTGCCACCTTGACACCCAGGTTTCGGCCTGCAAAACTGGGAATACAGAGCCTGCTGGTGCTTTCCTCCTAATGGTAGGACAAAATGTCAATGCTATGAAAGGACTTGGGAAATTATAAATCATTAGCTTCATTATGAACCCCTCTTTGAGACTCTATTTCAGACAATGAGTGGTACAAGGGTGGAGAGCAGTACAAAGGTTGTGGAGGAAAATGATAGAATGTCACCTATAAGGGCCTTGCCACACTGTGCACCTAATCCCCTGTGGCACCCAGAGAGGGCCATTGTGATAGGGCTATAATGTGGCATAACACAAAACTGTCTCATCTGGCAGTAGCCTCTTTCACCAGGCTGATCAAGGGCTTTGTTTACAACATCCTGGCACCCAGACTGTGTCTAATGTGCCACTTGTGTCTCCACTGGCACATGGATGAGAGAGAATGTGCCTGCTTTGGGCAAGTTTTAGGACCCAAGTCCATGCAAAGCAGGCTGGGAGTTCTGCTTTAGAAAGGGAACAGCATTTGGTGCATGCTGACTAAGCAGCGGGGAGTTGGGCAAGATTGCAGTGCCCACAGTGTAATTGCAAGAAAAGGGATGAGTCATCAAGACAAGTCCAGGGAGGCCAGGGAAGCAGAGCTAGGCTTGGGGTCAGGTGATGGTCAAGAGAGAGAAGGAGAGCCTGTGACCAGACTGCCAGCTGGCCTTGTGTGATGCTGCTGATCTGGTTTTCTTCCTGGAGGCTACCAAGCTGTACTACCAAATGGCTCTCTCTGTCTACCTACCATTGTATGGAAGGGAAAATGCTCATGGCTGGCAGATGCACACTGCTGCTCACCACAGATCAAATCTAATGAAAAGATGGTTTGACTTCAAAAAGATAAGGCAACAACTTCTGGTGAAGATGAACGTATTTTGTGCCAGAACAGTACAAAATAAAGACAAGTATTAAAGATACAGAAGACCTGAATAGCATCAGTAGTTACGTTAATCTAATGCAGATGTATAGATCACTATGCCTAACAATCACAGAATAAACAAACCTCTATCATGAGATATTGATCTAGGTAATATGTACCCTGGGTCACAGAACAAAATTTAAAATTGCAAAGAAGAGCAATAATAGGAGTATGTTATCAAACATGATGGAATGAAACACAAAGTCAGAAAGAGAAAGTTATCTGGAAAAAGATAAAATATTGGAAATTTTTAAAGAGACTGATAATCAGTCATGACAGAGGTCTGAAGAGAATAAATTCATTGGATTCAATGGCCATAAAATATACACCAATTTTATTTGATTCAACAATTCTATTAGAAAACAATATTTACTTGAACTTCCACTCTCAAATTTCAATCAGTAGGAGGAAGATTCCACCTTCGTTTTTACACCGCCTCCTGCAGTTCCCTTCTTTCCTTCCCTCTTTCTACACTGAAATTTCAGTCAGTTGGAGAAGATCCCACATTCATTCAACCTCACAACCCCCTGCTGTTAATTTCCTCCCTCCCCTCTCCCTCCCTCCCTCCTTTTCTCCCTTCCCTTCTTCTACCCTAAATTTCAGTCAGTTGGAGGAGATCCCACCTTCCTCCCTTCTCCCCCTGCCTTCTCTCCCTGCCTCCCTTGTCCCCTCCCCGCCCCCAGACAGCACACAGACACATTCTCAGGTCGCCAAGAGTTAGTTTATTGCCCCATCACGGGGAAGCGTGGGTGGACACTTTCAGG
>NW_004624882.1:1261200-1284393 GCF_000247695.1 Heterocephalus glaber | reverse complement strand
ACCCACCAGCAGTGGAGCAGGGTTCCTCTTTCCCCACAGCCCCACCAGCATTTGTTATTGGTTGATTTCATGATAACAGCCATTCTTTCTGGAGTGAAGTGGAATCTTAGCGTTGTTTTCATTTGCATCTCTTGAATGACCCGTGATGTTGAACATTTTTTCATGTATTTATTTGCTATTTCTACTTCTTTGTCTGAGAAATAAGACTTCTATATTTAATAACCAAATTCAGCAGTGTAGCTGGAAAAAAAAGTCAAGACTCAAAAATAAATAGCATTTCTGTACACAAATAGTAAACTCACTGAGAAAGAAATTAAGGAAACCACACCCTTCACAATAGCATTAGAAAAAATGAAATACTTAGGAATTAATCTAATGAAGGAAGTAAAAGACCTTTACATGGAAATGTACAGTAAGCTGAAAAAAAAGAGATCAAGAGAATATCAGAAAATGGAAAGATATCCCTTGTTCTTGGGTAGGATGACCCAATATAGAGAAAAGGGCCATACTTCCAACTTTTATACAATTTTTAACAATTTTATACAGATTTAATGCAATCCCAATCAAAATACCAATACCATATCTCACAAAATTAAAGAAAAGAATCCTAAAATTCATTTGTAATTGGAAGAGACCTAGAATAGCAAAAGGAATTCTGGGCAACAAAGGCAAAGCAGGGGGCATCACAATCCCTGACTTGAAATTATACTACAAAGCTACCATGATAAAAACAGCATGATACTGGCAAAAAACAAAAAACAAACACACACACACACACATACACACAAAAACCAGACCTGAGGATCAATGCAACAGATTATAAGATGCAGAAACAACTTTGAACACAGCCATCTTATCACTGACAAAGGGGCCAAACACTCAAACACCTTCACTGGAAGAAAGATAGCCTCTTAATAAATGGTGTTGGAAAAACTACCTTTCCATATGCCAAAGATTAAACTGAGACCCATGTCTCTCACTATGCACCAAATTAAAATGGAAATGGATCAAAGACCTAAATATTAAAACAGAAAGCCTAGATCTATTAGAAGATAGAAGAGTTAGAACTCTTGAAGAAATAAGTGTAGGCAAAGATTTTTTAAAAACCTGATCACACAGGAAATAATACAAAGAATCAACAAATGGGATCTCATTTTCTTAAAGAGCTTTTGCACAGCAAAAGAAGCCACCAACAGTGTGAAGAAACAACCCAAAGAGTGGGAAAAACTTTTTGCCAGCTGTTCCTCAGACAAAGGACTACTATCCAGAATATGTAAAGAACTCAAAAAAATCAGATCTCCCAAATTCAAAGACCCAATCCAAAAATGGGCATCTGAAATGAATAGACACTTCTCAGATGAAGAAGCAAAAATGGCAAATAAATGTATGAAAAAATGTTCAACATCACTGGTCATTCAAGAGATGCAAATGTAAACAACACTGAGATTTCATCTCATTCCTGAAAGAATGGCTGCTATTAAGAAATCAAGAAATAGCAAATGCTGGCAGGGCTGTGGGGAAAGAGGAACCCTGCTCCACTGCTGGTGGGAGTGCAGACTGGTGCAAGCACTGTGCAAATCAGTATGGAGATACCTCAAAGAACTAGGACTGGAAGTCCCATTTGACCCAGCTATTCCCCTTCTTAGTATCTTCCCAAAAGAATTAAAAGCATCATACCACAGTGATATATTAACATCCATGTTTATAGCAGCTCAATTTGTAATAACTAAATCTTAAAAACAGCCAAAATGCCCATCAATGGATGAATGGATAAAGAAGATGTGTTTTTTTTCATATTTTTATACAATGGAATACTACTCTGCTATAAAGAAGGATAAACTTGAGGCATTTATAGGTAAAGGAATGCACTTTGAAACCACACTTTTAAGTGAAATAAATCGAACACACATGTTTAAATATCACATTGTTTCTCTGTTGTGAAAAACTGACAGTGTAAACAAAGACTGAAATGTATAATAGATATTGGGAAATGGGAAGGAAATTTTCAAATGGCAAGGGGAACAAGAGAGGGGAAGGGAGAAAGAAGGAAGGGAAAAGAAAAAAGACAATAGAAGGAAAAAATTGAAACAAAACTTTTGTAAATAAAGAGGGGAAGAAGGTTGAAGGGAGAGGAGGGGAATGGAAAAATAGAAGAATCAAGATATATCTTGTACAGGTATAAATTCCAGTGGTATAATTATGTATATCTAAAATGTACCAATAAAATAAACTTTTTAAAAAAGAATGTAACCTCTAGAACCAGAAAAAACAAGAAATGTCAATAATCAGGTGGGGGGGGCAGTTATGAGGGTAAATATTGTTGGAAATGAGTGGAATCTGTAAGACTAAAGGTCAAAGGAATGACAAATAAACACTGCATTGTAATTGACAAGAGTGTTTCCAATAGGGGTGTGGTTTAATCTAAAGGTACTATTCATGTACACTAAATTGAGTCATTAATTAAATGGATAGTGGATGGTGGGAGCCAGGTCTCTCACAGATGGAGTGGGAAGCTATAGATAAGCAAGAGGACATGGCCAGAATGATTCTTATGGAAATGGATTATAGTTGAAGATATCAGTATAAAATCCCATTCAATTTAATATAAAAATTAGTGTTTACATACATAAATGTTTGTATGTATCTGTATATACAGGTTTTATACACACACACACACACATATTTCACTGTGCTGTCAGCAAAGAAGGCTGGTAACTAACAACTCCCCAGTAGCAATGAGCTCTCCTAGCAATGAGATTAGATTTCTAGAACTATTTCCCAACAGAAGGAACCAGACCTTGGAGAAATGGTTGAATTTAGAACTTGGGTTGGACAAATATAAGACAATCCTGGAGCCACATTGTTATGGTATCCAAAACGTCCCCCAAAAGGCTCGTTGTCTTGGGTGCCACCTACTGAGCTTTGGGGGAGTGATGGATCACAAGGCCTCTGACCTCATCAGTTAGTTCATCCATCCATTAGTTCATTGTTCCTTGGGCTTACTGGGAGGTGGCCTAATTGGATGCCATGCTCCACTGGGGACATGGTTTTGAGAGGTATATTTTGTCCCAGCCCCTTCTGGGGTTCCCTTTCCTCTCTCCCCTCACCCCCCTCCCTCCTCTCTCTCTCCTCTTCCTGGCTGCCATGAAGTGAGCAGCTTGCCTTTGCTACTTCCTTCTCCCACTATGTTTCTGCTTCACCATAGGCCCGGTAGCAATGGAGTCAGCCAACCATGGAGGGAAACTCCTGAAATTCTTTGCCAAAATAAATCTTCCCTCCTTTAAGTTGTCACTCGCAAGCATTTTATCACATTGACAAAAAGCTAACTAATACAATTATGTAGCTCAGGACCACAGTGTTGCATTCGGCAAAATTCAGAGTATGGAAAAAATACAAGGCTTGTTTTTTTTAACAACAAAAAACAATTTTAAGGATAAAGAGATCATGTTTACAAGACATGAGAAGGAAATCCACAGATTTAAAAAGGTGTTAGGGACATAACTAAAAAAATACTATGTATACACCATATTTAGATGTTCATTCATAGAAATAACCAATATGTAAGTCTGTCAGAAAATGCATGAAAATAGCTGCACATTTAATGGTCATTTATTTCTTTTTCAGAAATTATAACTATTTGGCTTGCTTTATTTTTAAAAAGCCCTAATCTTTTAGATTACGGTTATTGGAATATTTCCAGATGAAATAGTATGATAGTTTCATTCCAGTGGCTGGGGTGCAGGTGGGTGCAGTCTCTGACTCGAACCAAATCTGTATTTAAGGCTCCTGATGCTGAGTGTCAGGCATGATGAGTTTGTTATATTAATCTGTCTAATGTATGTTTGAGGCATTATAAAAAGTTTCCATCGTAAATACTATGACATTGCAGGTGAAATCCTAAGGCACTGACCACATTTTAGAAACAAAATAAAAGAATGAATAAATTGGTCTAAAAAGAAATTGAAATCATTAAACTACCCAAAATAAAATTGTATCAAAACTCAAGCCACCTGCCACTGTTCCAGGACAAGACAGTTTTGGAGACTAGTTCCACGAAATGGTCAGGGGAAACTAATCACCATCTGATGTCAACCCTTCTATAGCACACAAAAAGATGACAGTTGTTCAACTCACTCTCCCAGGCTAGCTTTCCTGGATGCAAAACCATATGCAGGACCCCGCCCCACACCATTATAAGAACAGCAATTTACTACATTAATTACAGCCTACACAAATTACTAGCATTATGTACATAGTAGCAAATTAAATGAACAAACTGGATTTTTTCCAAGAAATGAAAAGAGATGTAACATTAGAAGAAAGAAAGAAAGAAAGAAAGGAAGAAAGAAAGAAAGAAAGAAAGACCCCCCCACTGTAATTCCTTATATAGAGAATACATCAGGGAGAAAAAAAATTTGGTCCTATCAGTAGGTATATAGAAAAAGCTTTAGAGAGAAATTCAACCGGAGCTTATGATAAAAACATTAATTCAATGAATATAAAAAAGAAACTTTCATTTCCTAAAACTAACAGCAAACATACTTAAATGAGAGATGTTGGAAGAATTTCTGTTAAAGTTAAGAATAAGATGTAGATATATGCTATTGCCTGTATGTTTCAAAACAGCGCTGAGACATAATGCCAGAGCTGTGAATACTAAAAGGGGGATAAGAATAGTGGGAAGTGATAATGTCTAGTGACTACATCATTATCTTGAATATTCAAGGGAATGAGCATGTGGAATATTGAAATGAACAAGACTTCAGAACTAGGTGGAAAACAGACTGCTAAAGCAAAATACAAATCTTTGCCACACAAAACACTGATTGCAACAATGAATAGACAATATGGTGTTTAAAATGGTAACTAAATCCCAGAAATATCAAAAAAGAAGCCCAAGAAAAACATACACATTCTTTATAGAGACACGTATAACAATGTACTGGCAGATTCAGATGAAAGAAGTCTGACATAAATAGAGCAGTATGTCGTATTCACTGGTAGAGAACAGAAGAAAGTAAAGCTCTCAATTTTCCTTAAATTTCTTATAATTCATGGCCTTACTTGTAGCTGACAAAATGACAAAATGACAAATGAGTGTGGGCTACTGTTTTGTACTTTCCAAATCAGCCCTGAAAAACATTAGGGGCGGCATGGGGTGGGAGGGAGACCGAAGGAACCACACATAAACAAGTAAATCTAAAAAAAACATAGTATGAGAAAGTCGTGGAGGGGCCTGAAGACTGAACTGGTACTTGTGTTTGGGGTGCAGGCAAGGAAGTGAGCGGGCACTGTAGACTGCATAGATGGCAGATGACCGCATGAGTTGGAGGAAGAGCTAACATTACTGCCGCTACTTCCCTGTGAAGTCTGCAGCATCCCCTCACCCCACAGGGGCCAGTAGGCTCAGGGTAATATCAGAACAGCAAGAAAGGAGAGACAGTAGGTGTCTGAGGTTGTGTTAATAGCCCCCCCAAACCACCTCAGTGTGTGGTCTGGCTTTTCAAAACAGTTATTATTTTAACAATATAAAGAATGCACTTGAAACAGAAGAGTGAGTATAACAGTGAATCATGCACAGTAAGAATAGATATTACTTAATCAAATTCAGTAATATTTCGGTTCAGATTCATGAACGCTTCTGTTTGTGAACAATTCGGTTCACAAACAGAAGCAGTTGGAAAAACTTTGCTTCCATCGAGAACTCCACATAGGATGACAAACATGACTGCGACCATCTTCCCAGAATAGTGGAACAGACTGAGTTTGTGAACTGAGGCATCACTGTAAGTATTTGTAGTCCACATACATTAATGTATAAATATAAACACATACAATATAATACATTGTACATGTAAAATTTACATGTTTACATGCATATATGTTTATGTATATAAATACATGTAAGTATAATCTATCCATACACTTTATATAGAATTGACATATATGTGGTAGAAATGTAAAATACTTTTCCTACTCTAAATGAGAGTTTAAAAGTGAAAATCGCCTCACTGGCCTGTGAATGTTACGTAACTCCAAAAACATAAATAAGACTAGACTCGATTCCCTGCTGCCACTCACCAGCTTTGGTGTTAACATCAATCTTTTAGAAGGAGAGGGTTGGAAATGCTACCTCTGGCTGGTGAAAGGATCCCACAGGAAGGCATGGCCTGTCCTCCACCAGGCCACCATAATCTGGGGGACTAGAGCATGGCCTCTGCCATCAGCACTGGAGACCCAGGCAACACTGTCAACCTGACCATTCATTCCCCCCACCACCTCAGGACCTCAGGGGTCTCTGGACCTCAGGGTCTCTGGGAGTCCCAAGGGGGTAGACTGAGGAGGGCACAGGACTGGGGTACAGCCTCTTCCAGGAACCAACTTGAGAAGTGAGGGAGGATGGACAGGATCCAGAGAATCCCGTTCTGCCCCTGCTGTCAGCCTTGGGAGGCCCCAGGCATGGTGCTGGTCATGAGCTCCACTTACTTCAGCTCCATGGGGTTGGAGTAAGGTGAGGACCTTGTTCTGAGATTCACTCTGCAGGTGGGTGAAGCAGAGAGGGCCCTGACTCTGTTAGGTCAAGGTGAGGTGCTGTGGGGGGATTGAGGAAGTCCCCTCCCCATAGAGGGTCTCCAAACAATTCAGCTCAGCCTCTGTTGTCTTCCCTAAGCCACCTGGGTCTGACTTGTGAGGTGGCCCTGAGACTCAGAGCCTTGGTCTGAGGAAAGCTGACTGAGGTCTGAAGGGGAACAGGGTCCAGGTTCTGCAAGGAACAAAGGGAAGGACCCTGAGGGAAGACAGGGGGGCCAGAAAGCATCCCATTTCACCACTGCTGTCAACCACAGGAAGCTCAGGTCATGGTGGCCAGATGTGTTGTCCCCTAACTTCCACTTTGGGTTGGAAGAGATGGGAGGGTCTTGATCAGAAGGGACAGAGTACAGATTGAGGAAGAAGAACTTAGACTCCAGAACAGGGCCGAGACCCTACAGAAATTTGCCCCTGCTGTCAGCACTGTATTTCTGGACTTCTGCATCTGGACCTGAGAGAAGATAGAGCATTGGTAGAAGAATAACTTCAGGTGATGCAGGGAAAGTGCTGAGCCCTTCCTGGAGTCAGAGTGAGAACTGAAGGGACCCAGGGGACAGAAGGACCAGTCCTACCCCTGCTATCACTCTGAAGTATGTCCTGAATCCCTGCTGTCTTCACTCTACTGAAGATCAGAGAGGGGGACTCTGGTCAGCAGAGGAATGGGGTCTACATCCTGTCAAGAGTCAACAGGAGGACTCACAGCATTAAGGGGACCTGCACTCCAGATCAGACAGTGACCTCCAACCTGCTGTCAGCCAACCCTGGGAGGTCTTCAGCATGGTGGCTCAATGCAGTGCTTCCTGCTGTCTGCCCTTGGGGTGTCAGGGAGGAGTGGGCCTTGGTCTGAGAGGTATGGCCTCAAGTCAGCAGATCTAAGACATGAGAAATCCAGCCCTGCTGTCAGGCCAGGACCACGAGGAAGTCACTATACCCCACTTCCACCTCTGGGGTCTCAGGACATGGTAGCCTTGGCCACAAGATGCATCTGCAGGTCAGCAGAGGGAAATGGCCCAGACCCTCTGAGGAGGAAATATGCCTATGGGGGCATGCTCCAGACTAAGGAAGCACCCTGGAATGTGCTCCTTCTGTTGGCCTTGAGAAACCCCCATGCAGGGGTGTCCAGATGTGCTGCATCCTCACTTCTGTCTCCTTGGTCTCAAGGAAGTGACGCTTGGTGTAAGGGCCACCACTAGGTCAACAGAAGGAGGAAGTCAGGATCTGCCAGGAATCAAGGTGAGAACCTTCATGAGGACTGAAGGCATGAAGGCACCCAACATCCCCCTAAATAAGGGACCTCACAGAACCTGAATTCCCCTATTGTCAGGCTGAGGACCCACAGAGGAAGGCTGCATGTGAACTGCCCTCAATTCTGCTTCATTGTTGGAGATGAGAAGTCTCAGGAAGGTGATTTGGTCCAAGAAGTGACAACAACTCACCAGAGAGAGCTACATGTAGATATCAAAGGAAGGAGTCCCAGGAACTTCCAGACCCAAGGTATGGACCCTCCACAAGGACTGAAGATGTCCCAAGCCCAGAAACAATGGATGCCAGAGTCTACCTGTCCGATGGGGCCGGCCCTAGGAGGGCCTAAGTGGCATGCTCACTTCTACCATGGCAGAGGTATTAGTCAGTGCTTACAGAGCTTGCAGGGCTGGGGCACGGCTCCTCGAAAGACTGCACATACTCTGAATCAGATTTAATGCAGGATACAGAAATTTACAAGATTGGGCTACAATGGCCACCCACAGAGCCAAAGGTCGAAGAGTGGAAAAGATCTGTCCCTGAGTTAGAGATCCAAAGGATCCAGCTGAAGGCCTGGGGCCCACAGCAATGTCCCTGTAGGAGTCTGCCTCAGGAGGCCAAAGGATCAACAACAGAAGACCCAGGGGTCTGCACTGGGAGGTCAAAGTGTTGATGCTAAAAGCTAGAGTCTGTGCAGACAGGCCAAAAGGCCAGTGCTGAAAGCTGAAGAATGTATGCCAAAAGCCAGGAGACAACGCCCAAGGCAAAGGTGAAGACTGGAGCTCCTCTGGAAGCTCCTCTGAGGAAAGTCAGCTGAAATCCTTCCCTCTCATTCTCCTTTTATACTGTTCTGACAACAATCCGCCTTAAAGTGGGTCTTCCATGCCCAGAACCACGCTGACTCAACTCAGCTGGGCGTTCCCACTCAAGTTGACCATCAGTTAACCACTATAGCAGGAAATGCGAGAGGACGTCTGGGTCTCAGGGAGAGTCAGCTGTTTTCAGATGGGGTGAAGATGAGGAAGGGCAGGGCTCTACAGGAGGAAGATGGAGAAATGACAAAAGCATGTAGGGAACCCTAATCTCAGAAGAGAAGGGAGCCAGGTCCTGCTGTCAGCTCTGGAGACTCCACACAGAGGCAATAGAATGTGGCACCTGCTCACTTCTGAGAATTCTGGGACTCTTAGGGAGGTGAGGAACTTGATCTGAGAGGATGACTTCAGGTCGATACAGTGAACCCTATCTGGCGAGAGGACACATGGATCCCAAGAGTCAAGGTAGAACTGAGGGTACACCTTGCATAGAACACAGCTGGGGGGTGCTCCACACACATCAAGAAGCCTGCACAGGGCTGTCTGGTTGAGGTCCTATTGTTTCTGGATCCCTGATCTCAGGGAGGCCAAGGATCTGTAAGAGGGAGCTGGATTCAGGTAACAGAAGTAGGATTCCAGGCCTGGCTAGGAGTCAAGGTGAGGCCACCCGAACACAAAGGACTCCAGCTTCAACCTGTCCCTTCTGCCACCCATGGGAAGACCCAGGGACCATGAGTAGACTGGCGCCCCCTCACCACTTCTCTTCTGGTGTTGTAACAGGAGTTAGTGGAACATGGGTTAGGATTCTATTAGGCAGTAAGGACTGTGGCTCCAAAATGGAATTGGAGTCTTCTGTGTCAGGGCCCTCCAGGGATCTTACAATACTATCTACTGGGTGTCCTTCGGCTATCTGGAACCTCCCCAGAGCAGGATCAGGCAGGCCATTGGCTCAAGGGCACATGGGCCCTGTGTGGACACTGCAGGAACACTGCCTAAACACTGCATAGATTGGACCCTAAAATTATGCAGTCTCC
Organism: Heterocephalus glaber; assembly: GCF_000247695.1. The sequence goes on along the minus strand of NW_004624882.1, from coordinate 1,274,717 downwards.
TACAAAGTAGAGATTCTACTGCTTACGCAACAGCCCGAGCTCCCTTTTAAATCCCTTAAAAACCCCTAGTCAATGAGCCCCTGTAGGTTTCCTACTCAGAAACCCACTCGCAGCTAGCGAGAGCTTTACTTGCTTGCCTTTAAATCTTTTATTTTCTTGCCCATGCCTCTTTTAAATAAAATTGCTCACACTCTGCCTCCTCTGCACTTTCATTCTTCATCACCATGGGACACGACCTTGGCATTCAGTAACAGTGTCTCACAGAGATAGGGCTTTGGTTTAAGGAAAGTGGCCTTAGGTCATCCAAGGGAGAGTCTCAAACCTTACCATTCATCAAGGACCAAGCAGGTCCCCCATCCCAGCACACATGGACCCCACTGAATTTGCCACTTCCTGCTGTTGTCTGAGGGAAGTTGACACTTGTTCCAAGAGTTTAGCTCAGATGGGCAGAGAGCTGGGGTCCAGGCCCTGCCAGGGAAAGGTTGAGAGCCCATAGTGAAAATAGAAGGGACTATCCACCCCCAGAATAATGGGGATCTCACAGAGCCTGGCCCGCCATCTTGTCAGGACTGCTGCCCAGGACTCTGCTTACAGTCCTCAACCTGAGGGAACACCCATGCCTGTTTCAGGAGTTCCTGGATCCAGGTCCTCAGAAGGTTCACCTCAGAGCAGATAGCAGCAAGCCTAATTTTGCCCAGAAGGGAAAAAGAAACTTTACAGATGAGCATTTGCAATTGATTGATAAAAAGGAATACTAACTCCAACTAATGAAATCAGGAAAGGAAATCTTCTAGCCTCGTGAATGTTCGTCACCCACTCACTCATTCATTCAATGAACTTTTGTTGAGCTCATACTATGCGCCAGGTGTTACTTGAAGTACAAGGACATCTGAAGGAAAGATACCTTTTTTGCAGTGACAGCCTAGCAGATGATCCACACCCATGTGTGCTGCGTGCTTGCCAGAAATGTATGGAATAAAGAGGAAGCAGTGTTCATATTTACCTACATAACAAAAAATGAGTTTGGGAAATCCTAATTGGATACAAATTTATGGTGAGATTTTTATTTTTTAAGAGAATACACTGGAGTACTATTCTGCTATAAAGGATAAGTTTGAGTCATTTACAGAAAAATGGATGCACCTTGAAAAATAATGTTAACTTAATTAAATCAGACACACAAGCTTAAATATCACATGGTTTCTCTTATATGCCAAACCCAAAGTATAAATAAGTTAAAGAGGAAAATAAAAGATAGATAATAGCGAATAGGGAGATAGATCTTTTACAAATGAGAAGAGGTCCAAGAGATGTAGGGGAAGAGAAAAGGATGTAAAAAGAATTAAGATGTATTATGTACGTATACCAACTACCCACAATGAATGTAATCATTATGTATTGAAACATGTACTAATGAAAAGAGAATACAATGACATTTTCTCTCTACTGAAAAAATGTCCCTATTTTCTCTCCCTCATTTCCCTCCAATTCTGCTCTCCAGAACTAATTGATATGAATATTTTGGTGATAATCTCCTTGGCTATGCCCCAACACACGCACATACTCACACAAATACACATTAACTTACAAAAATAGCTGTAGAGACCTGGTTTGGGTCATATTTAAATCATTTTATAAATGACTTTTTCTCCTATTTCAGTTTCGAAATTTTAAAGCAGGGTCAATGAATGATTTGGCAACAGTTAAGAAATCAGAAGTTCCCTTCTTCCCACATAAACTTCTGCAAACACGGTGGTAGTTTCCGCTGCTGATGGTTTCAGATCAGCCAGTCTCCTCTCCTCAAGCCTACTGCCCAGAGAAGACCATTCTGTGCTGTTGCAGTGGGGAGGTGAGAAATTAGAAGCGACATCACCTGGAAAGAGGTAAGCCCTGTCTGTTCTTTTAGCAAAGAACTATCCAATAAAATACGATCAACTGGCCCAGAAATCTGGGTTGGTGGCCATTGCTGTGAACAAAGAAGTAATAAATGGTCAAGTATTCAAAGGTTAAGTGTTGGGACAGCACTAAGAGCAGGCAAAGAGGCTTGGTATTTCCTTCAAATGTGTGTGGATGTTAGTACAATGTAATTAGAGTGTAAATTTTAACATCAAGTGCAGTGGTCATCCTATTACTTTGAACTGGAAAACAAAAAAATTCCAACATAAAAATTGAACTGGAATATTACTTTCTGGCCCTGCCAGAGGTAATAGTCTCTTCTAGAATGACAGGGTTCCAATTGAAAGGGGAGGGACAGACTTTTACCTTGTTATTTCTATCAGAAAGGACAAACTCTCCTTCACATGCATGGATCATTTATTAGAGCCTAGTGAATCCTGAGCTTAACATAGCTACAAAAAGCTTCACGTTTGAGCTGGGGATTTAGCTCAGTGGTTTTGCTGCCTGCTGCGCAAGCGCAAGGACCTGAGTTCAATCCCCAGTACCAAAAATAAAAAAATAAAAAAGTTTCAAGTTCAATATTAATTGCCACTTTTCTTGTTCGGAGTTTAAAGTAACATGTTACTACTTCTATAACTTCTACAGTGTCTAGACATAACAGATGGTCTGTTGTTTTATTGTTGTCGAAAGCTGTCAGATTGAAAAACAAATAAACTTTGCAAATCTTTTTAAATGATACATTCTTTCTAGAAAAATCAGCAAGGTTTAAGAGCAATTGCAAAATCTGATTTCAAGAGAATCTCACCAAAATTTCCTGTACATTTTCTCCCAGTCATCTAATGCTTGTTAAAGTCCTTGGAGTCTTTTTAAAAAACAATTTAAGGCATAGTTAGGATTTTTAAGTTAATTTTTATACATACCTGATGTCCATTGTGAATCTTGAAGGTAAATTAATTCTGCACTAAAATTTTAGGGTGCTTTACATAATGACTGTATCGGTCCATATAGGAATGGACCAATTGGGCCAATGATACCTATGAAGCTGCAGTTGATGTTATCCAATTTCCATTTAATAAGTTGCTGTGATAGTTGATATACTTGTATCATAAGAAAGTCAGATGTAGAATTATAATAGAATCAAATTAAACTTGGAAAAATGCCTACCTCGCTCCCATTGGCAGCAGAGAGAGGCCAAGGCTACAAATTAGAATCACAGGGAGAATTTTTAAAAGTCTTCCTGCCCACGCTGAACTCAGGATGCACAAAAGCAGAATGTCCTGGGCTATTCTTGGGCATTTGTGGCTTTTTAAATTCTCAAGTATCTCCGATGTGCAGCCAAAGTTAAGAACCACTGTCTCAGTGTGACACATCAAGTTTCTTGTTCCTTTTGCTAACAAGCACAATCCTTTCTTGGGAGGGAGGAGATTCAGGAAAGACCTGAAGCTTATTCATTAGCTACCTTGGTTTGACTTTGAGAGCAAAATAAAAGTCCCAGGAATACTTCTCTGACAAGCTGAGGCTGTGGATAAGGGGGAGGGCAGGTGACAGAGTTTGTTCTCCTCCTTCGATCACTGCTTTTCATCCTTCTTGTAATAGCCCTAAAAACTGCAAATTTAAGAAAGGAAACACAGTTCCATGAGAAGCCCCAGACTCGTAGGGCATCTCCAGGGAAGGACCCCATGACCCATGCTTAGTCTTTGAAACCCCAATAATTCTTTAAGTGAATCTAAGGATCACCTACAGGGTCCATGGAGGGGAACATCATTGCAAAGGAATGTCTTTTGCATTTAACTGAGTTATTAAATGCAGTTGTAGAATTTGTTATCTTCAAACTCTACATTTCAAACTAGGCCAAGCACCTAGTCTCGGGAGCTGTAACTAATGACTATTCGGAGCTATACATTCAGTAAATTTAAATACATTACCTGTGTTCTGGATAGGCCAGGCAATTACAAGCTGTGTTGACTTTTCAGATGGTCACAGAGAGCTGCTAGGTGGTGTATATATCTAAAGCCAGTGGGTTTCCTGTTGTACTACGGGATGTCAGGGACTCTAGATGTTCTCTATGGTAGCCTGCTCAGTACAGAAAGGCAAGTGGGAAAATCTGCTCCCAGTATTGAATTCTGTGAGTTCTAGGTATAGTTCTGATGTCTGTGTTGATCACTGAAATGAGGGTTGCCAACTAGCCCCTTGGTTCAGTCCTCCTGATTCACTACTCAGGGAGATCCAAGCTCGGTTTCAGTTCTGTCACGTGACCTTAGGTCAATTAACCTCTCTGAGACTTAGATTCCATAAGTGTGAAGTGAGGACTTATGATACCATCCACCTCCTTGATTTTTAGGATGAAATGAGAAAATGCAGGACTTGTGCTTGCCCCAGTGTTTGCCTCACAGGAAAAGCACTTAACAAATGTTCCCTACAGTATTCCTGGGATCCAAGCAGCGTATGTAAAATCAGGATCTATCATGTCAGTGACGGGTGCATTTACTGTTTTTTTTCTTTTGTCTTCCAAAGCTGTTTGTGAATCCATCATATTTGGAATGAATACAATTAAGTATCTATTATTAACAGTAAATCTCCTCTAACATGACAAATCTTATCTGCATAGCCATTTCTTAATTAATTTACTGTAATAATTAGCCAATGGTCAGCATTGTCAAACAGAATCCATTACAAATTAGAAATAATTCCAGTTTGACAATAAGTGAGTTCTAGTTGAATTCCACATTCCAGAACAGCTAAGTCGTTCAGTTGGGGGGATCCATTGCCTTTATAATTGATAGGCTTTCTTGGCACTGTGGAATTAGGGGGCACCTGCAGGACCATCTTTAGAGAAGTACGCAGCTGGGGAGAAGGTTTGAGACCAATCACAACTTGTCAAAGGGAGAACCAGCTCATCTGGAAGGAAGCCTCTGAAGAGGGATGAGGAGGGGATCATCTTTGTAAAATGGCAGTCTGCAGTGAAGATCTGTGTCAAGATAAAAGTGCCATTGTCCGGTAGGGGACCTCTCCAGAGGCTTCCTAGGCATGCCCTCATGGTGTGGGATTTATTTCAGTCTCACCTGAGGGTGCTGCTGTCTTCCTGGCCAAGCACTTAGTCTCTGCCCTGCATGGAGGTCTCCCTGCAGCAGGGGCCAGTCCTCAGCTAGGGCACACTTTCTGAGCTGCTCTTTAAGCTACACTGATGTTTGTTCTTGTGGCAGCAGGAATCAGACTCAGGGCCTCATGCATGCCAGACAAGCACTCTGCCCCTGAGCTACAACCCCAGCCCTGAACTGGTGTTTTCTAATGCGAATTAGCTGCCAGGTGTGGTGGCACTTGTAATCCCAGCACTCTCGGAGGCTGAGGCAAGAGAATTGCAAGTTCAAGTCCAGCCTGGACAATTTAATAGAAGCCCTGTCTCCAAGTAAAAAAGGCTGAGGAGGTGGATCTCAATGAGATGGCCCTGGGTTCAATCCCCAGTGAAATAAAATAATGAAATATTTATTAGCTGTCCATTTGGGCTCAGTTGGAGAGGAAGGTTTGGGTGAGCGCTGGCAGAAGTTGTTTCCCTTTGCAGAACATGAAGGAGAGAATTGGAGTGTTTGTCCCCTGGACTCAACCAAAGCTCAGATTGTGCCCAGGAAACAGAAAACTTGCTATGAAATCACTTCCTCAGTAGCAACAACTGTATTTGGCTGAGAGGAGGAAGTTAGCCAACGTTTGGTCACGATTCATACCTGATCTTTGAAGACCTGGTTCTGTATTTCTCTGGGTGCTCCTAGGCAACTGCCCATGAAAGATGTGAACCTCACAGCCCCTGCCATCCTCCTCAGGGAGTTCTGGGCAGTGAGTTCGTAGCTGTGGCCAGGCAAAGGCTTTTTCTTTCTGGCAGTTTTAATTGTTCTGCTGAGAGCTTCCAGAGAACAACTCATCTTTACCTGCTCTCTGCTCTTGCTGCACTAGTTTCCTAGGACTATAGTAATAAAGTGCCCCAAACTTTGGGGCCTGAACAACAGAAATTTACTCTGTCCCATTTCTGGAAGCCAGAAGTCTGAAATCAAGGTGTTGCCAACAGACTGACTCCTTCTAGGGGCTCAGAGGGAAAAACTGCTTCACAGCCCTCTGCCAGCTTCTGACGGTGGCTCCCTGTCTTCCATGCTGCTCAGCCTGCTCTTGTTTATTTATTTTTTTACACTCCTTTTTAGACCCTCTATTCTGCCACTTCTGTTCAATCATGGTCCCTGTCATTTCATCATCTCCCAATCTAGTACTTACCTTCTAGCAAGTGTCTCCTCCTGTTTAACGAGTTGGCTGCAGCCTGATCTGAACTCCATTACGTGATCCTTGACAGCTCAAGAGTGATTCCTCTTGAGGCATAAAAGCCCAAAGGCCAAGGAACCATGATTCTTTAAACAAAGGTTTTTATTTCTTTTAAAATCAGAAAAATAATGAATATAATGCAACCTGGATTGTATTTGTCTTCCTACCAGTACAATCATAAAATATTTTTTAAATGGAAGAAAGGACCCATGAAACCCAAAGTGCCTCAAGCCCACTGCAGTCATAACTTGACCCTCTTGATAACCTGACATTCTATTTTCTGATTTAGTGGAGATGCCAATGCAAATTCAGGAATTACTGACTCTTGTGTCCCCAGGGGAAGAAGGTTGAAGCACTCACTGATCTACAATCTCTTTTCTGCAACCCGTGGGCCAGAATCATGTCAAAGTTCAGAACTCATATTTTGACGTAACTGTTACACCCAGCGAGAGAGAACCAACGACAAACAGATATTAAATCCACACAGAAGTTTATTACCGGCCGGGACCCAAGCCGAGCATCGGACTCGAGCCCCGACTGGGGGGAGACAAACATGTTTTATACACCTTTGAGGCCAACAGTTTCTAGGCCCCCATATGGGATAGAACTAGTAAAGCAAGCAAAAGGTACAGAAGTGGAACGTCCTGCCGATAGAACATTTGTAAAACAATAGTTGATTAATTGTTGTTTCTAAGAGACTCTAAGGGGAGGAGGTTTCTAAGCTTCCTCCTTCTGAGTTCATCTAAAGGGCAGGCAGGTGGGTCAAGCAGCAATATGGAGTCTGTCTTGCTAACTAGGGTCCTTCAATAACAATATGCTACATACATGATATATTACAAGATGCACCTGATGCTCTGGATCAATACCCAGTGGAGTATTTCTGGTTCAAAACATCAATGTCCATGCTGAGTGGATAACAGAAGTTTAGAGGAGCCATGAGTTAATTCAGATCAGGTTTTGCTGCCAATAAGTTATGAAAAACAAAACAAAAAATCCTCCAAATGCATAGACTTTTCAGGCTTTCAGATTTGCAGAAAAGGAGCTGAGGATCTGTACAAAATAGGATTAGGAAAATGAGCCATAAACCATTGTCTTAGGAGCCAGAAGGCCTCATTGTACCAAGTCCTCCTCTTCTGTTTTCTTTTTGCTTGTTTCCATCTCTAGTTTTCAGCCAGCTATGGTAGCACACTCCTGGAATTCCAGCAACTGGGAAGCTGAGGCAGGAGGATCGCTGTGAACTCAAGGCCAGCCTGGCCTAATAGTGAGTTCAAGGCCATCCTGAACTACATAGTGAATCTCTGTCTCAACCTCCACCCCCTCTCTTACTAAAAAATCTCTATTTTTCAGTTTGGAGGAATTAGGGCTGAGCAAAAGCCCCAGTAGTATGGACGGAGTGTCCCACTCAGTGAGTCTCAGCACAGGAAGAGGGGGGCGTGTCTTGCTTGTAGATCAGGCTGTGCCCCATGTGATCGGGACATCTGTCCTGTTGTGCAGGGCCAAGCATAGAGAAGGCAAAAGAGGCAGTGGCTTTTTTTTTTTTTTAGTTTTTTGAAACCGGGTCTCACTATGTAGCCCAGGCTGGCCTCGAACTCACAGTGATCCTCCTGCCTCAGCCTCCCAAGTGAGTGCTGGGATTACAGGTGTGCACCACCACAGCCCAGCTAGAGAGACACCGGCTTTAAGTGCAACTTTTAAGACAGGGCAGGGGCATCAACAAAACACAGGAAAATCAAGATAAATGACATTTGAATGCCCTAGTTTTAAAAAATCAAATCAGCAAACTGCAGCCACAGACAGAGTACCGACTTTAGTAAGTAGAATTGTACTGGAACCAGAACCAGGCTGAAAGAGAGAGAAATGAGACTGCCTTGCAAGTGGTGGGGTGGCTCTTGTCTGTTCATCATGATTTTAATTTCTTAATCCCCTTCATCTTGACGACTAAGTTTTCTGTGGTCCCTTACTTTGTGCACTCATAGCGTGTGCCTCAGTAGCCTCACCTGGCACAGCTCTGCTACTTTGCCACTGTGTTTTCCCAAAGCAAGGTCCTCTGATCTCTCACCGGGGTACCAGGGCAGGATATTCCTAAGGCAGCAGATGCTGGAGTTCCCAGTGCTGAGGAGGGGAGAGGATGGGGTGGGGTCTGAACCCACAGACCCTCCTGTAAGCCCAGTGTTATCTCCTGGCAGTTCTCATTTGATTTCACCTTGCAAGACGAAACCCTATGCCTTGGGGAAGGGATGGAGAGGGGTGAGATTTCTCATGCAGACTCAGCCAATGCACTGTCCAGCTGCAGCTGGCAGCCACCTCCAGGTCCCTGAGGCCTCCAGTTCCCACATCTTCCCAGGTTGTCCCTGGAGGTTCAGCTCTCTTTGCCACTTGTTGGTCATTTGGCTCCTTTCCATCGTCCTAAGCTGCATGGACATTTCAAGTCTGCTGTTGTCTCCTCTAACACCTTCTTTGACCATGAGGATGTTATTCCTTTACTGTGTTTAATAGGAGCATTCAGTTGTCATGTTCAACCAACAACTCTCTCTCTCTCTCCCTCTGTCTCTCTCTCTCTCTCAAACATACATACACATTTGCATAGTTGCACTTATTCCTCTACTTTTTTGGTAGAGTTGTCATTTCTCCTTTTTATTTACATGGTTACTATTTCTGTACTTTGTTTGTGTGGTTGTCATTTCATTTTTACCAGGAGAGATGGGTTTTGTTATGCCACAGTAAGAGTGAACTCTCCAGCTGGGGCTGAAGCTTAGTAGTAGAGTGCTTCCTGAACATGTACAGGCCTTGAGTTTTCCCCAGGACCTAAGAGGGAGAGGGAGAGGGGGGAGGGTGAAGGGAAAGGAGGAGGGGAAAAGGAGGGGGAGGGGGGAGAAAGGGAGCAAGAATATGAGAATGAATTCTCTTTGGTACTCTTCATTTTGTCTGGGAACAGTTTCCCTTTGATATCCTTCTGGACTCAGATTCTGACAGACAAAAGCATGGGTGTGGCTGAGAGGAAGATCTTGCCCCTGAGAACTGGCTCTCTCTCTCTCTCTCTCTCTCTCTCTCTCTCTCTCTGGCTCAGATGGATGGCATGAGCTGGGATTCATGCTACCAGGTGCTGTTAATGACACTCTCGAAGACTTCTGCCAGAACACTGCAAATGCGTGACAGTGATTTCCTCAAACTCTCTGAGGTCCTGCATGGAATGTAGACACTTGAACGAATGATCAGTAATTTCCTCTCAACTTCTTTGCTAACTATGTAGCTAGTCATCTTTTTCTGCTGTTCTCATTCATGGATTCTCCAAATTGTGGTTATTCAGAATTTGTCAACTCATGTTCTTACTTCGGTACTGTTTTGGAGAAAGGTTGCATTAGGAATCTCAAGCACTTTGCTTAGGACTGTCCTCTGGAGTGTTTTGTTCATTTTCATGATCCATAGCTTACTATAAATTATTTCAGACTCCTGGGAGGCCATTTTCATCCTGAAAGAATTTTGAGTGAACTTCTCTGGGTCGCTAGTGTGCCTAGAGGTTTTTCTCCTCAGTTGTTCTGCTTCACATGAGGTAGATGTGGACCTTACCTTGAGGCTAGTGAGGCCACAGAGGACTGCCAAATTATCCACCTAAAATGTCTCACCTACCAATACTGTTTGGAACCTGGCCTTATTCTGACATGCTCCCCATGGGCTTCTTTTTTTATTTTAAACAAGAAGTTTATTTAAACAACAAGACACTTGACTTACAGGGAAAACTATCTAGGATTCTTTTTCCTTTAAAGAGTAATTTACTCCTACATAAAGACAGATTGCCCTACATGTAACAGCTATGTACAAAAAAGTTATAAAATTGTCCTTGGTTTTATAATGATAAATGAAAAATATTAAAATTCTCCAATCAAACAAGGTATGCAAGGATTTTTTATGTTGTTGTCTTTTCTGTTAAAACAGTGAGAGCAAAATAACTTACTGGAATATAAAGATAAGAGCTGATGAGCATGCCACTAATGGAGAGAGGGAATTATTTTCACAGAACCAGTATCTCCCCAGCCCATCTCCATCTGATGTCAATTAAAACATATTGTTGGCCATTTAGTTAAAAAAAAAAAAAGCAATATGCTTGTGCTTTATGTACAATAAAGGAATGGGGAAGGGGTAAATGAAAGAATAGAGAAAACTATACTGTAGTAGTCAGGATGTGGTGGAACCAAATTGCAGTTTTCTAATTGAGAATGTATTCTTAGTCTGTAAGAACAGAGTTCTGGAGTAGAGTTGTTGCAGGTTCCCTTTTTAGTCGACACCTCCTGTCTGCTGCTGGAACACATCAATTGTATCTTCGTCCTCCATTTCCAATTGTGCAGGTGTGTCTGTTTCATTGATTGGCTGTCCATCAACTCGGAATCTGATCTGCCTCATTGACAAACCCTATTGCCATTCGCAATGGGCTTTCATTAGTTTACTAAGTGGTGTGTGCCTCTTAATCTTAAACTGCACCACAGAACCATCCTGCCCCACCACCTTCAAATTAATATGATCGTTGTTCTCAGTCTTGACTCCTTCCTTGGGCTTCTCATCGGCCATAGAGAGCGCCTGAGTCTTCTCAGCTGCCACTTCACAGAAGAGGTACCAGGTCCGCACCGAACAAGCACATCCCCATGGGCTTCTTTAAAATGAATGTTTTATGAATTTACGGCTCATAATTATAGTAGGAACCTGACAGGCACCACGTCAGCCAGATGGTCAAAGTCCATATCAACAGGGGAAGTCATACAGATAGCATGAACTCTGGGCACCAGAATGGCCTCGCACCTCTGAGGTCTTCCTCTCCCAATGACTTGCTCTATGACTTCAGCCCAACTGGGACAGAAACTCCAGACAAGTCCAATTGAGGAATATTCTACAGAGCCATCTTCCTTCCCATCTTTATTTTTTCCACAGTACTTTCCACCATCTTAAAGTCTGTCTTTCACCGTCATTTCACTCCAAATGGGCAGGTATTTTCATCTGTTTTTCTTTTTTTTTCAGTGTTGCATCCTCAGCTTGAAAACAGCTCTTAAAATAAAACATATGCTCAATAAATATTTGTAGAATGAATTCATGAACACAGAGTTGTTATACAGTATTCCACTGAAGGAATATAACCACACTGTGAGTCACAAGTATTTAGATGATTTCCAATATTTTGCTATTGCTAACAGCTTTGAACTAAACATCTTTGTATAGAGTCATTTGCTTATGTGGAGGTATGTCTTTAAGATTTATGTTTAAAATTCAAATTGCTGACTCCAAGTGTATGTTTCAGTTTTGACAGATACAGTATTACAGAGTGCTGCCCATCTTAAAGATGGTATTCATTCAGACTTCTGCCACCAAAATATGAGAGCATGTGCCTCCCAACATCCTTACCTATACAATATTTTTAGTGAGGTTGAGTATCTTTTTCTTTTTTTAACTTACCATGTGTGTGTGTGTGTGTGTGTGTAACTTACCGTGTGTGTGTGTGTGTGTGTGTGTGTGTAGTACATGTTTGCATTCATCAGTTATCATGGAGGATTTGTGCATGTACAAAACACATTTAATTTTTCGTCCCCTTCTGCTCCCCTCCCTCCAAATCTTCTTCCCCTCCCCGTTTGCAAAATCTCATTTTCATCCTTATTGCTTTCCTTCCCTCCCCCTCCCCCATCTCTTGATCCCTTCCCATTTGAAAAAGCTCTTCCTACTCCCTAATATCTATCCTCTATTTTGTTCCTTATTTATACTTTGGGTCTTTCACACAAGAGAAACAACACAATATTTAAACTTGTGTGTCTGATTTACTTCACTTAAGATTATGGTCTCGAAGTGCATCCATTTACCTAAAAATACCTCGAGTTTATCCTTCTTTATGACAGTATGTTTTTCTATGTTTAAGAAATATTTATAGCTAGGTGTGCTGCTACATGCCTGTAATCCCAGCACTCTGGGAGGCTGAGATGGGAGGATCTCAAGTTGAAGCTCAGTCTGAATAATTTAGTGACTTGTTGAGGCCTGTCTCAAAAAAACTTTTCTTTAAGGGTTAGGAGTATAGTTCAGTGTGAAGGCCCTGGGTTTGATCTTCAGTACCTAAAAAAGGTGATATTTATGTTTTTTTGTTTGTTTGTTTATTTGTTTTTGGTACCGGGGATGGAACTCGGGTCCTTGTGCTTGTGAGGTAGACAGCATATGTTTCTTTTTTATGTGAACTCTTGTTACTATTTTTGTACATTTTTCTATTGAGTTCTTTGTCTTCTCATTATTGCATAAGTTTATATGTATTAAATGTGTGTTAAATGCAAATGGACTGATGAAAGAGACCAGAAAGTCTAGATGTAGATCCAAACACACAGGAAAGTTAGTGCATAATATAGTGAGTATATCAACTCAGTGAGCCGAAGATTATTCAATAAATGATGTTGGATCAACTGAGTCTCCATTTACAAAAAATAATGTGAGTCTACATCTCACATTTTATGCCAAACAATCCCAGTGGGATAGTTCAGTGTGAGAAAATGTAATTATAAAATTACTAGAAACACAGGAAAATTCTTCTTTCCAAAAGTGCACTGTGGAAGACCCAGGATGATCTCATTCCTGCCCATGGCTTTAATTGCCATGCCTTCCAAATTCCTTCTTCTAGTAGAACTCTCATCTGAGTTTCAGATCCATATATTCAACTGCCTACTGCACATTTCTATGTGGACAATGCAAACTTAACTCAAAATCAACATGTTCGATTTTATGAATAATACCTGCTTTCCTCTCCCTCCACTGAACACTTTTTTCATTGAACGTCACCCTTATCCATCCAGGTGCACAGCCCAGGACCCTAGAAGTCACTCTGAATAAATTATTCTCCCTCTCTACCCCCATTCCCCTTACACATCCATTGCTATGTCCCCCAGATTTACTTCCTAAGTATCCCTGGAATCCATTTCTCACTGTGTCCATTGCCACCAACCTAGCTCGAGGTATCACCATCTCACATCTGATGGTCTGCATCCTCTTGCCAGTGATCACTGCAGGGTCCATCTAAGGGTGACACCAGCCTGCTTTAACCCCCCAAAGGCTTACAATACTCCTCAGACAAAGATCAAAATTCACGCTTGGGGTAGGGCATTGGGGATCTGTTGGTCAAAGTTTACAAAATTTCAATCAGATTAAAGGAATGATGTTAAAGATATCTGTTGTCCAACATGGTGGCTATGTTTAATAATAATGACTGGGTTCAATTCCCAGTACCATAAAAGGGGGGGAGAGACAGAGAGAGAGAAAGAGAGAGAGAGAGAGAGAGAGAGAGAGAGAGAGAGAGAGAGAGAGAG
>NW_004624882.1:1236107-1261100 GCF_000247695.1 Heterocephalus glaber | reverse complement strand
AACAGTTATTTCCACAGCACAGGGTGCTCTATGCACAAAATTACAGGGTTAGGAGCATTTAATCAATTTACCAACCTGATTGTCTCACCAACCCACCCCATCCCATCCCCCAAGTGCTCTATACCAGGATACGTAGCTATAAGAATTTGTCACATTACATCCTTTTCTTTCTTGTACTAAATTTGAATTCCTAATCGTGGCTGAACCATGCACTCCACTGTAGATTCAACCATTTCAAACCAAGTCCGTCTCGGATCTGTTATATACGTGTGTATGTATACACGTGTATTTAATATATTTATTTAAACACACAAAAAACCATATGACCTGAGTGGCAGCAAATTACACAAAATTTAGTCTGATATTATATGCTACTCCATTTTACCACTATGGTTTGAGTCCTGAGCTTTGGATCAAAATTTTATTGTAAATCAATGGAAGTCCATCTGCTGCTCATTGAACTGTTTGGGTGAAGCATGCACTTTTCAGAAGACAATGTCACTGACCTCAAAATGACACGGAGACCCTTGTGCTGACTGAACTTTCTGACAGACTCAGGTAGGTGTATGTAGTAGGGAAGCTGTCATATAATATGGCTTGCTTAGCCCATCTGGGGGCACTGAAGCTACTAACGAGAGTGGTTAACTCTGGGAATCCTGTCAAATATGAGGATTGCTAGTAAAAGCTTGGAAGTAGGAAAGGCCAGTTCACCTTGTCATACCAATTAGCAAATGCACCCAACAACCGCAGTGTCCTTGGGTAGTATGCCGACACTGGAACTAGAAAGCAGCTCTAGGAAGTACTGCTCCTCCACAGGCGGGGTTATGAGGAAGTGCACACTGCTTCTGGAGTCTTGTTTCAGAGGAGCGAGGGGAGAGGATGAATGACACTCAGATCTAGACACTGCAGAGTTAACTGGGAAGATGGCTGAAAAACACCACACACAAAGCATCTGAAGGGAGCCACATACATCTATGCAGCAACTCTGGGCTGCTCTTCAAAGTTACCAGGGAAAGGAACTTATTCAAGCTTTCCTCTAAAAATTTTTCCTTAGTCTTCATAAATGTCATTTAAGATTGATGCCATTAAAGTAAAGGTCAAGTAGGATGACGGGGGAGGGAGGAAGAGAGAATATGGAAGAAGCAGACACTGAGTTCAGTTTTTCACCTGAGGTGGCAAGAAGGGGAAGAACAAGGTACAGGTAAAGTCGATCCTAAAGCGACAAGTGGTTTAGGAAGCAGCATAATATACTCAGCAAACATTCACTGGTTTTTGATGGGAAAAGAACAGTTGCAAGTACATCTCATGTAACAACCTTTCTAAAAGGAAAAGTAGGGTTGATTCAGCAAAGCCTCACTTAGGCAAAAGGCCCAGAGGAAAGTGAGCCTACTTCCCAATGGTGTATTAAGATGTACAGTGCAAGAGCAGACGAGGCTGCCTCACGTGTGGTAAACACGCCCTAGGCACAAGACACTGAAAGGAAGACAAAGAGGTCCTCAGCCCAAACTGTTATTTCATATTCAGACCTCTTAATCGAGTTGCCTAGTTCACGCTACACACTTGTATAAAACGGACAGATTTAGGGATGCTGACCTGTTGAAAAATACACAGCCAGAATGACCTGAACAAGTAACACAGTTAATAAAACCACCACCATACTTTACTTCTAACATAGCTCTTAGTAGAAAGGTCATAAAAAATGGACGTCAGAGTTAAAATGCAGAATTAATTCCCCTATCTGCTGACAACAGAAAAGAAGCAAACGCAGTGATTCCTATGTAAATGCCCTGAACAGGATCATCATTTCCTAGTGGTATTTGACTTTAAACAGAGCCCACAGCAACACACACAAGCCATTCCGGTATCTGTCATCTTCAGTTCACAATCTGACACTCTTTAGTGAATGGCTGTTTACTTCTATTTAAAGCAAAATCACTCTATTTGATACCCTCACATAGAGACAGGTGAGAGATGAGCCATAACTGAAATCTTACTAAGAGGCTCAAAGCAGCAATTAAGGAAAAACTTTAAAAGGAAAAGAAATTGTGAAACACTTCCTCTGGATGTGATGGGAGCACAGGAAGCCTACAGCTAGCTACATGTATGACCCAGGCACCTGAGTTTGGGAAAGGCCTGAGACCACGGATGGAAGAGGGCTGGGCACAGGACCATTTGTGAACAGTAGTCACAAACATCTGGTGCCATCCTTACCAGGCCATGGCACATAGAGCTTGACCTTCTGGTTCCTGAACAAGAGCTGGGAATTCAAGGCATGAAGTCCATGGTCAGCAAATGACATAACACAAATCCGAAAGGGCAAAGGAACTTCAGGAAAGGAAAACTGCAGAGCTCTAGTAAGGTCTTCCAGAGGTGCTAAACAAACATACATTTTATCCCAACCCCAACCCTGGAAAGAAAGCAAACTGAAAGAAAATGCACAGCAAATAGACATAATCTTGAAGATTTTTAAAGAATAAATATTTTTTGTAATTAAACATTATGCAAACACTTGCCACGCTTGCTTTGTCCATGCATATGAGCTATATACAATTTTGAAAAATACTGTGTTGTCCTCTTGTTTTAAAAGTCATATACAAAGTGTGTGTGTGTGTGTGTGTGTGTGTATGTGTGTGTGTGTTGTTTAATCTCCCCACTGGTTCTTGTAACTTAATCAAATCTTTGATTTCTGTATTTATTCTTTGCATTATTCCTCTAAAACATCTTCTAAAATCTCATAATTTTGTCTCAACACCATCAGTTTAACTGCATCAACCCTCTGTCTAGCATATTTAGTGAGAGCATTTATAATGCAAGGTCTCACGAGCAAAAGCAGAAGTAAGATAACTGGGGGCCTGCTACAGCAGAAACTAGGGTAGTTAACCATTAACATAGAAGTGATAGGTTTTTTTCTAGGTCTACACATAACCTTCCTTGTTTTATGAACAGGCGGTCAAGTCCCCTTTGATTTTGCAGGACCATCTCAGCTAGGGAATCAACCTGGTTTTGTTTAATCTGGAGATCGAGTCTTTCACGTGACCCAAATCTCTGGCTACTTGGTGACTTAGGGCTTTAAAATTTGTGTCCTGAAGGATCAGGTAGGAAGTTCCAATAGCCACTGACCCGGCTATTCCTAATCCCACCAGAATGGGCACTAAAACGGGGGCAGCCCATTTACTCCTATAGTGTTCAGTGGTTAATCCCAGATGTTCGTGGCCCCCTTTTTTATTATAATACAACACTTGTGGAACAACATACACGGTGACACAAAATAAAGTGGCAGATTGGGTAGCCAAGACTGATTTGGGAATGTATTTAGTCAAGTCAGCGGTGCAAGCAAACCAAGCATATCAGGACCAGGGCTCCTGGCTTAAAACTGTGGGGCTGGAATGTCGCAAAGGGTTTTTCTCCAGCCTGTTGTATTGTAGCCTGGATCTCACTCTGAAGAATCTGTAAGGCTTGAAGAGACTGAAGTAAAGAGACACAAGAACTCTGTTAACTGTTTAAGGTTTAACTTAGGGGGGAGTGGCGGCACCTGGGATTGAAAACTTAGAGCTCATTAGTCTTTTTAACTTTGATTCTCCCAGGTGAGTTAAGTGATGTAACTGATGAACAAGTTGTCACCCCAGGGCTTGGGGGAGACAAATTTGTTCGTTTGTCCCTTTTCACCAGCCTGAGTCCAGTTTTGTACCCCCTCACTTTTGGTTTTCCTCTTCCTCTTCTGGGGTATATGTGGGTCTTTCTAGCAGGTAGCCAAAGGGTCGGATGGGCAGAATGTCTATTGGCCCCACTGGTTCTCTGGCCACTCGTCGGGCCACATCATCAGCCTCTCGGTTACCACGGGCCTCGAAGCTGTCTCTTTTTTGGTGGCTTTTGTAATGAATAATGGCCAATGCCCTGGGTTCCCAAATTGTCTCCAATAAGGCCAAAATTTTTTTTTGATAGTTTTCCCTTCTGATGTCAATAGCCCTCTCTGTCTGTAGATGTCGCCATGCACATGGGCAGTGGCAAATGCATACTGGCTGTCAGTGGAGATGTTTACAGCCTTGTCTCAACCTAACAGGGCTTGAGTTAAGGCTATTAGTTCAGCCCTCGGCGTTGAAGCCCCCGGCTTAATGCCTGTGTCCAGTGCACCTGTCTTTCTGGACTGACTACAGCCACCCCCACATACCTGACTCTGTCTTCCACAAAGCTGTTTTCATCGGTGAAGCAGGTCTCATCAGTCAGGCCTGGGTGCTTGGTGGTGGAAGTTTTCAGAGTGTCCAGACAGTCATGGAGGGGCATGCATACGAGTTGGAGTCCTGGAGTAAGGTGGCCAGATTGAGGGTCATTTCTCGGGAGAATTTGATGTGTGGAGCATCCAGCAACAGGGCCTGGTACTAAGTCAGGCAGGCACTGGAGAGCCATCATTCTGGGGCCCCTCTCAGCAACGTCTCCACTGCATGGGGTGCGGTGATGACCAGGTCCTGTCCCAGGCTGAGCTTACCTGCCTCCTGGACCAGGAGGTCGGTGGCTGCAACTGCCCTCAAACAGGTAGGCCATCCACTTGCCGCAGGATCAAGTCTTTTAGACAGGTAGGCCACAGGCCTGTTTTAAGGCCCTAATGCCTGAGCTAGCACTCCTTTGGCTATGCCCCCTCGTTCAGCCACAAATAACCAAAGGGGCTTGGTGACATCAGGTAGGGCCAGGGCTGGTGCTGACACTAAGGCTTTCTTTAAAGCCAAAAAGGCGCTTTCTCCTTTTCTGTCTGGAGGGACTGTCTCTTCTGCCTAGAGGGCAACAATAGTGACTTTCCCCAGTTTTTTGGCTAGGACTTCCTCGGGGGCATCACAGTTATCATAAACTTTCTGGGCTATGTTCAGGAGTTTAGTCCTATTCTTTCCCTCAAATCCTTCCAATTTCTGTAATTTTTTTTCTAATATCTGGGGCCGACTGGGAAACAAAGGCCAAATTTAAAACTGCTACATCTTTGGGAGCCTCTGGGTCAATAGGAGTGAAAACTCTGTAGGCTTCCAAGAGTCTCTCTAAAAAAGCAGTCGGAGACTCTGTTTTTTCCTGGCAAACCTCACTTACCTTACTCAAATTAGTGGACTTTTTGGCAGCTGCCCAGAGTCCCCCTAATAAGTGCTGGCGGTAGGTCCCCAGCCTCCTCTTACCATCATCATCATTGAGGTCCCATTTAGGGTGTTGCGATGGAACTACTGTTTCAGCCTTGGCCAAATGCCCCGGAGTTCTGGGAGTGACACCAGGGTTTGGCCCCAGGGCATCTTTGACTGCCTGTTGATAAATGCGGTCCCGCTCCTCAGTGGTGAACAGGATCTGTAAAAGCTGTTGGCAATCATCCCAAGTTGGCTGATGGGTATGAAAAACAGACTCAAGAAGAGAGTAATGCCTGAGGTTTTTCAGAGAAGGGGGGATTTTGATGTTTCCAATTGTAAAGATCACTAGTAGTAAAAGGGACATAAATCAATCCTCCCCTAGGATGGCTCTGTCTGTTTTAAAGGAAAAAGGGAGGAGGAAGACACAGCTGATGGACCACAGTCCTGTCCCAATCAAGTGCCAAAGGTTGATCGGGACCTGTGGGACCCTGAATCCCATGACCACATTCCAAACCTTGTGAGCAATGTGCACAGAATAAGTTCCCACCGGGGGCCAACTGACTCTGAAACTTGGCCATTCTGATTGACACAGAGTTCACAATTTGCCTTTAGAAAATTTCATGCCATATTCATCTTCTCTGTCTGTGGAATAAATTTTTTTGAAGTTATTCAAAACACAGTCAAGTGGAGTTCCCTCTGTGGACTGTGAGGAACCCATAATTTTAGCCTGTGAAAATGCAAAAGGCACACAGAGCAAGCAGACAGACAACAATAAACAGACAAAGACAAAGTTTGGCCAAGTAAAACCTCTGGGGCCAATGGATTCAGACCCCACCCAGGGAATCACTCTTCTGAGGACTCCGACCCAGTGAGTCTGCTTGCCATCACCAAGAGACTCTAGATAGGGGAACCTGTGCTGTATCCAGCTTCCTCCTACCTACCCACAGTGCACTATGAATCATTCAATTCTTACCTCTAGAGGGTTTCCCAATAAACTCCTGTGGGTCAGTTGATCAGGGATAGGGCCCAACTGGGACCGGCCTACCTGGAGCCCCGGAATACCATCAGGGTGGCCTAGCCCCAGAATACCATCAGGGTGGCCTCTCCTTCTGCAGACCAGTGTCCAGAGGGGCCAAACACTGCAGATGTCCAATCCTGGTCTCTCCTAAAAAGAAACAAAGGGTCTAAGATAAGCTCCAGAGCAGCTGGCTATCTCGCTGGGGCCTCCAAGAATGTTACACCCTATGGGAGAGAACCAACCAGAGGCTGATATTAAATCCACACAGGAGTTTATTACCAGCCGGGACCCAAGCCGAGCCTCGACTGGGGGGGACACAAACAGGTTTTATACACCTTTGAGGCCAACAGTTTCTAGGCCCCCCTATGGGATAGAACTAGTAAAGCAAGCAAAAGGTACAGAAGCAGAACATCCTGCTGTTAGAACATTTGTAAAACAATAGTTGATTAATTGTTATTTCTAAAGAGACTTTCTAAGGGGAGGAGGTTTCTAAGCTTCCTCCTTCTGAGTTCATCTGAAGGGCAGGCAGGTGGGTCAAGCAGCAATATGGAGTCTGTCTTGCTAACTAGGGTCCTTCAATAACAATATGCTACATACATGATATATTACAAGATGCACCTGATGCTCTGGATCAATACCCAGTGGAGTATTTCTGGTTCAAAACATCAATGTCCATGCTGAGTGGATAACAGAAGTTTAGAGGAGCCATGAGTTAATTCAGATCAGGTTTTGCTGCCAATAAGTTATGAAAAACAAAACAAAAAATCCTCCAAATGCATAGACTTTTCAGGCTTTCAGATTTGCAGAAAAGGAGCTGAGGATCTGTACAAAATAGGATTAGGAAAATGAGCCATAAACCATTGTCTTAGGAGCCAGAAGGCCTCATTGTACCAAGTCCTCCTCTTCTGTTTTCTTTTTGCTTGTTTCCATCTCTAGTTTTCAGCCAGCTATGGTAGCACACTCCTGGAATTCCAGCAACTGGGAAGCTGAGGCAGGAGGATCGCTGTGAACTCAAGGCCAGCCTGGCCTAATAGTGAGTTCAAGGCCATCCTGAACTACATAGTGAATCTCTGTCTCAACCTCCACCCCCTCTCTTACTAAAAAATCTCTATTTTTCAGTTTGGAGGAATTAGGGCTGAGCAAAAGCCCCAGTAGTATGGACGGAGTGTCCCACTCAGTGAGTCTCAGCACAGGAAGAGGGGGGCGTGTCTTGCTTGTAGATCAGGCTGTGCCCCATGTGATCGGGACATCTGTCCTGTTGTGCAGGGCCAAGCATAGAGAAGGCAAAAGAGGCAGTGGCTTTTTTTTTTTTTTAGTTTTTTGAAACCGGGTCTCACTATGTAGCCCAGGCTGGCCTCGAACTCACAGTGATCCTCCTGCCTCAGCCTCCCAAGTGAGTGCTGGGATTACAGGTGTGCACCACCACAGCCCAGCTAGAGAGACACCGGCTTTAAGTGCAACTTTTAAGACAGGGCAGGGGCATCAACAAAACACAGGAAAATCAAGATAAATGACATTTGAATGCCCTAGTTTTAAAAAATCAAATCAGCAAACTGCAGCCACAGACAGAGTACCGACTTTAGTAAGTAGAATTGTACTGGAACCAGAACCAGGCTGAAAGAGAGAGAAATGAGACTGCCTTGCAAGTGGTGGGGTGGCTCTTGTCTGTTCATCATGATTTTAATTTCTTAATCCCCTTCATCTTGACGACTAAGTTTTCTGTGGTCCCTTACTTTGTGCACTCATAGCGTGTGCCTCAGTAGCCTCACCTGGCACAGCTCTGCTACTTTGCCACTGTGTTTTCCCAAAGCAAGGTCCTCTGATCTCTCACCGGGGTACCAGGGCAGGATATTCCTAAGGCAGCAGATGCTGGAGTTCCCAGTGCTGAGGAGGGGAGAGGATGGGGTGGGGTCTGAACCCACAGACCCTCCTGTAAGCCCAGTGTTATCTCCTGGCAGTTCTCATTTGATTTCACCTTGCAAGACGAAACCCTATGCCTTGGGGAAGGGATGGAGAGGGGTGAGATTTCTCATGCAGACTCAGCCAATGCACTGTCCAGCTGCAGCTGGCAGCCACCTCCAGGTCCCTGAGGCCTCCAGTTCCCACATCTTCCCAGGTTGTCCCTGGAGGTTCAGCTCTCTTTGCCACTTGTTGGTCATTTGGCTCCTTTCCATCGTCCTAAGCTGCATGGACATTTCAAGTCTGCTGTTGTCTCCTCTAACACCTTCTTTGACCATGAGGATGTTATTCCTTTACTGTGTTTAATAGGAGCATTCAGTTGTCATGTTCAACCAACAACTCTCTCTCTCTCTCCCTCTGTCTCTCTCTCTCTCTCAAACATACATACACATTTGCATAGTTGCACTTATTCCTCTACTTTTTTGGTAGAGTTGTCATTTCTCCTTTTTATTTACATGGTTACTATTTCTGTACTTTGTTTGTGTGGTTGTCATTTCATTTTTACCAGGAGAGATGGGTTTTGTTATGCCACAGTAAGAGTGAACTCTCCAGCTGGGGCTGAAGCTTAGTAGTAGAGTGCTTCCTGAACATGTACAGGCCTTGAGTTTTCCCCAGGACCTAAGAGGGAGAGGGAGAGGGGGGAGGGTGAAGGGAAAGGAGGAGGGGAAAAGGAGGGGGAGGGGGGAGAAAGGGAGCAAGAATATGAGAATGAATTCTCTTTGGTACTCTTCATTTTGTCTGGGAACAGTTTCCCTTTGATATCCTTCTGGACTCAGATTCTGACAGACAAAAGCATGGGTGTGGCTGAGAGGAAGATCTTGCCCCTGAGAACTGGCTCTCTCTCTCTCTCTCTCTCTCTCTCTCTCTCTCTCTGGCTCAGATGGATGGCATGAGCTGGGATTCATGCTACCAGGTGCTGTTAATGACACTCTCGAAGACTTCTGCCAGAACACTGCAAATGCGTGACAGTGATTTCCTCAAACTCTCTGAGGTCCTGCATGGAATGTAGACACTTGAACGAATGATCAGTAATTTCCTCTCAACTTCTTTGCTAACTATGTAGCTAGTCATCTTTTTCTGCTGTTCTCATTCATGGATTCTCCAAATTGTGGTTATTCAGAATTTGTCAACTCATGTTCTTACTTCGGTACTGTTTTGGAGAAAGGTTGCATTAGGAATCTCAAGCACTTTGCTTAGGACTGTCCTCTGGAGTGTTTTGTTCATTTTCATGATCCATAGCTTACTATAAATTATTTCAGACTCCTGGGAGGCCATTTTCATCCTGAAAGAATTTTGAGTGAACTTCTCTGGGTCGCTAGTGTGCCTAGAGGTTTTTCTCCTCAGTTGTTCTGCTTCACATGAGGTAGATGTGGACCTTACCTTGAGGCTAGTGAGGCCACAGAGGACTGCCAAATTATCCACCTAAAATGTCTCACCTACCAATACTGTTTGGAACCTGGCCTTATTCTGACATGCTCCCCATGGGCTTCTTTTTTTATTTTAAACAAGAAGTTTATTTAAACAACAAGACACTTGACTTACAGGGAAAACTATCTAGGATTCTTTTTCCTTTAAAGAGTAATTTACTCCTACATAAAGACAGATTGCCCTACATGTAACAGCTATGTACAAAAAAGTTATAAAATTGTCCTTGGTTTTATAATGATAAATGAAAAATATTAAAATTCTCCAATCAAACAAGGTATGCAAGGATTTTTTATGTTGTTGTCTTTTCTGTTAAAACAGTGAGAGCAAAATAACTTACTGGAATATAAAGATAAGAGCTGATGAGCATGCCACTAATGGAGAGAGGGAATTATTTTCACAGAACCAGTATCTCCCCAGCCCATCTCCATCTGATGTCAATTAAAACATATTGTTGGCCATTTAGTTAAAAAAAAAAAAAGCAATATGCTTGTGCTTTATGTACAATAAAGGAATGGGGAAGGGGTAAATGAAAGAATAGAGAAAACTATACTGTAGTAGTCAGGATGTGGTGGAACCAAATTGCAGTTTTCTAATTGAGAATGTATTCTTAGTCTGTAAGAACAGAGTTCTGGAGTAGAGTTGTTGCAGGTTCCCTTTTTAGTCGACACCTCCTGTCTGCTGCTGGAACACATCAATTGTATCTTCGTCCTCCATTTCCAATTGTGCAGGTGTGTCTGTTTCATTGATTGGCTGTCCATCAACTCGGAATCTGATCTGCCTCATTGACAAACCCTATTGCCATTCGCAATGGGCTTTCATTAGTTTACTAAGTGGTGTGTGCCTCTTAATCTTAAACTGCACCACAGAACCATCCTGCCCCACCACCTTCAAATTAATATGATCGTTGTTCTCAGTCTTGACTCCTTCCTTGGGCTTCTCATCGGCCATAGAGAGCGCCTGAGTCTTCTCAGCTGCCACTTCACAGAAGAGGTACCAGGTCCGCACCGAACAAGCACATCCCCATGGGCTTCTTTAAAATGAATGTTTTATGAATTTACGGCTCATAATTATAGTAGGAACCTGACAGGCACCACGTCAGCCAGATGGTCAAAGTCCATATCAACAGGGGAAGTCATACAGATAGCATGAACTCTGGGCACCAGAATGGCCTCGCACCTCTGAGGTCTTCCTCTCCCAATGACTTGCTCTATGACTTCAGCCCAACTGGGACAGAAACTCCAGACAAGTCCAATTGAGGAATATTCTACAGAGCCATCTTCCTTCCCATCTTTATTTTTTCCACAGTACTTTCCACCATCTTAAAGTCTGTCTTTCACCGTCATTTCACTCCAAATGGGCAGGTATTTTCATCTGTTTTTCTTTTTTTTTCAGTGTTGCATCCTCAGCTTGAAAACAGCTCTTAAAATAAAACATATGCTCAATAAATATTTGTAGAATGAATTCATGAACACAGAGTTGTTATACAGTATTCCACTGAAGGAATATAACCACACTGTGAGTCACAAGTATTTAGATGATTTCCAATATTTTGCTATTGCTAACAGCTTTGAACTAAACATCTTTGTATAGAGTCATTTGCTTATGTGGAGGTATGTCTTTAAGATTTATGTTTAAAATTCAAATTGCTGACTCCAAGTGTATGTTTCAGTTTTGACAGATACAGTATTACAGAGTGCTGCCCATCTTAAAGATGGTATTCATTCAGACTTCTGCCACCAAAATATGAGAGCATGTGCCTCCCAACATCCTTACCTATACAATATTTTTAGTGAGGTTGAGTATCTTTTTCTTTTTTTAACTTACCATGTGTGTGTGTGTGTGTGTGTGTAACTTACCGTGTGTGTGTGTGTGTGTGTGTGTGTGTAGTACATGTTTGCATTCATCAGTTATCATGGAGGATTTGTGCATGTACAAAACACATTTAATTTTTCGTCCCCTTCTGCTCCCCTCCCTCCAAATCTTCTTCCCCTCCCCGTTTGCAAAATCTCATTTTCATCCTTATTGCTTTCCTTCCCTCCCCCTCCCCCATCTCTTGATCCCTTCCCATTTGAAAAAGCTCTTCCTACTCCCTAATATCTATCCTCTATTTTGTTCCTTATTTATACTTTGGGTCTTTCACACAAGAGAAACAACACAATATTTAAACTTGTGTGTCTGATTTACTTCACTTAAGATTATGGTCTCGAAGTGCATCCATTTACCTAAAAATACCTCGAGTTTATCCTTCTTTATGACAGTATGTTTTTCTATGTTTAAGAAATATTTATAGCTAGGTGTGCTGCTACATGCCTGTAATCCCAGCACTCTGGGAGGCTGAGATGGGAGGATCTCAAGTTGAAGCTCAGTCTGAATAATTTAGTGACTTGTTGAGGCCTGTCTCAAAAAAACTTTTCTTTAAGGGTTAGGAGTATAGTTCAGTGTGAAGGCCCTGGGTTTGATCTTCAGTACCTAAAAAAGGTGATATTTATGTTTTTTTGTTTGTTTGTTTATTTGTTTTTGGTACCGGGGATGGAACTCGGGTCCTTGTGCTTGTGAGGTAGACAGCATATGTTTCTTTTTTATGTGAACTCTTGTTACTATTTTTGTACATTTTTCTATTGAGTTCTTTGTCTTCTCATTATTGCATAAGTTTATATGTATTAAATGTGTGTTAAATGCAAATGGACTGATGAAAGAGACCAGAAAGTCTAGATGTAGATCCAAACACACAGGAAAGTTAGTGCATAATATAGTGAGTATATCAACTCAGTGAGCCGAAGATTATTCAATAAATGATGTTGGATCAACTGAGTCTCCATTTACAAAAAATAATGTGAGTCTACATCTCACATTTTATGCCAAACAATCCCAGTGGGATAGTTCAGTGTGAGAAAATGTAATTATAAAATTACTAGAAACACAGGAAAATTCTTCTTTCCAAAAGTGCACTGTGGAAGACCCAGGATGATCTCATTCCTGCCCATGGCTTTAATTGCCATGCCTTCCAAATTCCTTCTTCTAGTAGAACTCTCATCTGAGTTTCAGATCCATATATTCAACTGCCTACTGCACATTTCTATGTGGACAATGCAAACTTAACTCAAAATCAACATGTTCGATTTTATGAATAATACCTGCTTTCCTCTCCCTCCACTGAACACTTTTTTCATTGAACGTCACCCTTATCCATCCAGGTGCACAGCCCAGGACCCTAGAAGTCACTCTGAATAAATTATTCTCCCTCTCTACCCCCATTCCCCTTACACATCCATTGCTATGTCCCCCAGATTTACTTCCTAAGTATCCCTGGAATCCATTTCTCACTGTGTCCATTGCCACCAACCTAGCTCGAGGTATCACCATCTCACATCTGATGGTCTGCATCCTCTTGCCAGTGATCACTGCAGGGTCCATCTAAGGGTGACACCAGCCTGCTTTAACCCCCCAAAGGCTTACAATACTCCTCAGACAAAGATCAAAATTCACGCTTGGGGTAGGGCATTGGGGATCTGTTGGTCAAAGTTTACAAAATTTCAATCAGATTAAAGGAATGATGTTAAAGATATCTGTTGTCCAACATGGTGGCTATGTTTAATAATAATGACTGGGTTCAATTCCCAGTACCATAAAAGGGGGGGAGAGACAGAGAGAGAGAAAGAGAGAGAGAGAGAGAGAGAGAGAGAGAGAGAGAGAGAGAGAGAGAGAGAGAGAGAGAGAGAGAGAGAGGAGAGAGGGAGGGAGAGAGAGAAAAGGAGGAGGAGGAGGAAAAGAAGTAAAAACGGAAGGAAGGAAGACAAAGAAAACAAAATCTCTAAGGGAATACATTTCCAGTGTTCTCAGCACACAAAAAGAGTATGTGAGGTGATGTATATGTTAGTTTGATTCAGCTATTCCACAGTGCATACATATTTCAAAACATCATGTTGTATACCATATAGAGTGGTACTTCGATTCACAAACTTAATTCTTTCCATGTTGCTGGTCACAACCCAAATCAGTCAAGAACCGAATCAAATTTCCCCATAAGGTCAACATCCAACCTAACCATTGAATTTGAGTCGGTTCTCATCCAATTTGGTTTGTGACCAGAATTGTGAAAAGAATTAGGTTCATGAACCATGGTACTACTGCATAATTTTATATGTGTGTATATATGTATATCTGTGTATATGCATATGTGTGCATATATATATATGTATATATAATTTTGGGTTATTGATTTAAATAAACAAATACATTTTAAAAATCCATTTTCCTTATCTTAAATCCATGACTTTCTTCTAGTGCCTTCCATTTCTGTGCTCATGAAGACAAGGACTGGGCATTATCCATTGGATGTGGTGACAAAGATCTTAATAACCTCCTCAACATCTCTGTTAGTTACCTCTGTGTGCCAGGTACTCTCTTAGCAATTTCATTTTTTTTCTATCAATCAGTTGAAATCTCACAATGTTCATGTATTCAATGCAAGTCTATCTACCCAGTAGGTTGTGAGGGAATAAGTAGTGAGTGTGATTAAATAGACTCCTCAGAGCACCCCTGGCTGACAAAGACAGGGAACAGTCTAGATGTGGCCTTCAAATCCAATAACGTTCAGGTTGGAATTTATGCAGGCTTAGATCTACTCACATCCCCAAACAAATCTATTTCCCAGGTTCTCCCCCAAAGTCCATGCATTCCTGAGCTTCACCAGCCCTTTGGCGTACCTCTGTCTCTCCATGAGGATATGTTGCCTGGAGATGTCTGGAGGGGGTGCAAAGCTACACGTTTTCAAGCCATACGTCATCTTAGAAATTTATTTTCTAGATGTGCATTCATTTTCTACTGCTGCATAACAGACAGTTCCCAAATATAGAGTTTCCATAGCATCAGTTTATTAGCTTAAATTGCCACTGTTTAGAATCTGGGCAGGCTTTTCTGAGTTCTCTGCTCCAGTTCTCTTAAGGCTACAATCAACATATTGGCCAAACTGGGTTTCTATCTGGAGATTTTGGGTAAAACCTCACTTCCAATTTCACTCAGATCATGCATCCATTTTGGTCCCTTAAGCCTATTGTAGGGATATAGCCCCTTTTCCTGCCAGCTGTCCAGAGAGCCACACTTGGCTTCTAATGCCTTTTAATATTCCTTGCCATGAGGGTCTTTCACCTTTAAGCCAGCTTCCAATATTTCAGACTTTCTTTCTGCCGGTAGTCAGAGAAAACTCTCTGCTTTTAAAGGCTCCTGTTATTAAACACTTCCAGAAAATCTCCCATTTGCCATATCATGTAACATAAACAGAGAGGACATAGCAGAGGACAAAAGCTATGGTCCTGTCTTCAAATTCTGCCTACCACACCAGGTAAAGCAGTGCCTTCTTTCAGTAGAAATTGAACATCAAGCAGTAGTGCCTTGATATTGCTGTGCTTGAAATAACTATAAGCAACTGAAAATGTCTGAAAGTTATGCTCCGCTCTAATTTTCATCTCATAAGGAGCTGACTTTGCCTTGACCATTAGAAATGAGCAGTAATGGGCTGGGAATTTAGCTCAGTGGCATGATGCCTGCCTCACAAGCACAGGGTCCTGAGTTTAATCCCTGGTAAAAAAGAAGAGGAGGAGGAGGAAGGGGAAGGGGAAGAAAAAGGGGAAGGGGAAGAGGAGCAGGAAGATGAGGAGGAAGACAAGGAAGAGGGAGAGGAAGAAGAAGAAGAAGAAGAAGAAGAAGAAGAAGAAGAAGAAGAAGAAGAAGAAGAAGAAGAAGAAGAAATGTGCAGTAATTATTGATTCTCAGAATAATCAACATCCACATAAAAATCTTTTGTATCATTTGAAGGTATAACATATAAAGGTGCTAGTTCACCAGCCCTAAATTGTAGGAGAATTTAAAAAGAGAGAGCTTTTCTGCTTTAACTCACAATGAAGGCATGAGTTGGGGTTTAATAAAAGGGCTAATTCAGCCTAGTTGGTCTCCATAATCAGTGAAATAAGATTTTAAGAGTCCTCTTAAGCACAACTCTTGATCAAGTCAGTCACATAAATCTGTTTATTGCACTGTAGGCTTACCAAAAGTAATGCATTCAGCCCTTTCTATGTTAGAAATAGTCATAGAAAGTGAGCACTCTACTACGTGTTATAGTGGATGCAGAAAAAGCATAAAGCCCCACATCTTCCTTAACAGAAGCTTCAAAACTAATAAACAAATGGGCATTGGTACCAATGTCTGCATAAGAGACGAATGAGGGGTAGCCATTCCACAGTTTACTGAGTGCTGTCTACATTTGAAGTTCTGTACTGGCCTGAGGATTTCCAAAGGAAATTGTGTGGCATGATGGTCATTGGTTAAAAACATATACTGAAAAATAAATGAATAAACAAATAAATACATACATACATACATATACTGAGGGCTAGAGATAAGGCTCAGTGGCAGAGCACTTGCCTATCAGACTGGAGGCCCTGGATCCAATCCTTAGCACAGAAAAATATGGACTCAGATTGGTTCACATCTCAGCCCAGTACTGTACTGTCCTTCTGAAAGTTACTTAAGTATTAGAGTTTGTCTCTTCATCTGCCAAATATGGATAATAATAAGGTCTAGTTTCTTGTGATCCTGTGAGCTTTAGTGTGGGTGAAGAAATGCTTCTGCAGCACTTAGCACAGTACCTGCTACGTTGTTTTATTATCACCATCAACATCAGGTGTCCACTTTCTAGTCATAAGAGAACTTCATGCATAGCATCAACAGAGAGGTATAGAAAAGTTGTGGGAAACATCAGTGAGGGATGTATGTGGTTGTATGGATAAGATGGCAATAACTCTGTTTTGAATGTCTTGGATGATCATTTAATATAAGCTATATCTGGTCTCTCTTTTGGGGCTTCCTAAAGTTTCCTCAAGAGTTGTGCCAATAGGTTGGTGTTATAAAGATATAACATGCTGTGCTTAAACTGCATAACCCATAACCATAATCCAGCCTCAGGCTCTATATGCCACGGGGTGGGAGGGGGCATCTTTATTAATGTCTCTGCAAAAACTTCTCCAGTCTTCTCATCATGATGTCAGATAGCTTCATCTTCTTTTAGCACTTGAAGCTGAACACGGTAAAATAGTAAAATGGTTCTGAACCTAACATGATGCATGTATTTAACTATTAAGAGAATTGACATTTTGATTCATCATGATACCTGACAAATATTGCTACTCTACTATTGTGCTTTTATTTTTTTTATCTTCCTTAGGAAAACATGCCCCTTCAGCCTTCCATTCTGACCTGCATTTTCCTGCTTATCTCTGGTTCCTGTGAGTTCTTCACTGAAAATTCAAGAAGCTTTCCTTGCGATGAGAGTAGGCAGAATGCCTCTGTTATTGCGGAATGCAATAGCCGTCGACTGCAAGCAGTTCCCAAAACAGTGGGCAGAAACGTGACGGAACTAGACCTGTCTGATAATTTCATCACACACATAACAAATGAATCATTTCAAGGGCTGCAGAAGCTCACTAGAATAAATCTGAACCACAATGCCAATCAGCAGCACCAGGATGAAAATCCTAATATAAACAAAACTGGCATGAACATTACAGATGGAGCATTCCTCAACCTAAAAAACCTAAAGCAGTTGCTGCTTGAAGACAATCAGCTATACAAAATACCTACTGGTTTGCCAGAGTCTTTGCGAGAACTTAGTCTAATTCAAAACAATATAGTTTCGGTAACTAAAAATAACACGTTGGAACTTGGGAATTTGGAAAAATTCTATTTGAGCTGGAACTGCTATTTTGCATGTAATAAAACATTTGAAGTGAAAGATGGGGCATTTGAAAAGCTTACAAACTTGAAGGAGCTGTCACTATCTTTCAATACTCTTAACCATGTGCCCCCCAAACTACCAAGCTCCCTAGTAACACTGTATCTGAGCAATGCCAAGATCCAAACCATCGGTCCAGAAGACTTCAAGGGACTGGGGAATTTATCATCACTAGATTTAAGTGGCAACTGTCCGAGGTGTTTCAATGCACCATTTCCTTGCACACCTTGTGAGGGGGGTGCTTCACTTAAGATACATCCTCTCGCTTTTCAAAATCTGACCAAACTTCTCTCCCTAAACCTCTCTAGCACTTCTCTCCAAACTGTGGATTCCACCTGGTTTGACAACATGCCTTCTCTGAAGGCACTGCATCTTGAATTCAACTATTTAGTGCAAGAAATAGCTTCTGGGGCATTTTTAACAAAACTGCCCAATTTAGAAACACTTGATTTATCTTTTAACTATGTGAAGACAGAATATTTCCAATATATTAATCTTTCTTCCAACTTTTCTAAGCTTGAGAAACTGGAGGCATTGCATTTAAGAGGTTATGTGTTCCAGGAACTTAGAAGAGAGGATTTCCAGCCTCTGATGGGTCTTCCACACTTAAAGACCATCAACCTTGGGGTTAACTTTATTAAGCAAATTGATTTTAAAATTTTCAAAAATCTTCCCAGCCTGAAGGTTATTTACTTGTCAGAAAACAGAATATCACCCTTGGTAGATGATACCAGGCAAAATTGTGCAAATGGATCCTCTTTTCAAAATCACAACCGCAAGCCACGTTCACCAGATTCTGAGTTTGACCCACATTCAAATTTTTACCATCCAACCTATCCTTTAATGAAGCCCCAATGTACCAGCTATGGAAAAGCCTTAGATCTAAGTTTAAACAGTATTTTCTTTATTGGCAGAAAGCAATTTGAAGATTTTCAAGACATTGTCTGCTTAAATCTGTCTTCCAATGGCAATGGTCAAGTATTTAATGGAAGTGAATTTTCAACTGTGAGTCAGGTCAAATATTTGGATTTGACCAACAACAAACTAGACTTTGATGATGATAATGCTCTCAGTGCACTGCACAACTTAGAAGTCCTAGATCTCAGCCGTAATGAGCACTACTTCAAAATAGCAGGGGTGACGCATCGTCTGGGATTTCTTCAAAATTTAACTCACCTCAAGGTTTTAAACTTGAGCTACAACAGCATTTATACTTTAACAGAGGAAAAAGAACTGAAAAGCATGTCCCTGGAAGAATTAAACTTCAGTGGAAACCGCCTTGACCTTTTGTGGAAGACTGGAGATACTAGCTACTGGCCCATTTTTAAATGCCTCAGCAATCTGACACGGCTCGACTTATCTGACAATAATCTTCAACGGATCCCAAATGATGCATTTTTGAACTTGCCTCAGGGTCTCATCCATCTCTATTTAAAAGACAACATATTAAATTTCTTCAATTGGACATTGCTCCAGCAGTTTCCTCGGCTCCAGGTGCTTGATTTAAGTGGAAATCAACTGTCCTCTTTAACAAGCAGCTTGTCTAGATTTACATCTTCTCTTCAGACCCTGCTGCTGAGCCAGAATCGGATTTCCCACCTGCCCTCTGGCTTCCTCTCAGGGGCCAGCAGTCTGATGTACCTCGATTTAAGCTCTAACCTGATAAAGATGATCAACAAATCCACGCTACAGACCAAGACCACCACCAATTTAGCTACTTTGAAACTGGATGGAAACCCTTTCGACTGTACATGTGACATTGGAGATTTTCGAAGATGGATGGATGAAAATCTGAGTGTCTCAATTCCTAGATTGACAGATGTCATTTGTGCCAGTCCTGGGGACCAAAGCGGGAAGAGCATTGTGTCTCTAGAGCTAACAACTTGTGTTTCAGATAGCACTGCAGCGGCATTATTTTTCTTAACATTCTTTATCACCATCTTGGTTATGTTGGTTGCCTTGGCTCACCATTTGTTTTACTGGGATGTTTGGTTTATGTATCAAATGTGTTTAGCTAAGGTAAAAGGCTACAGGTCTCTTTCCACATCTCAAACTTTCTACGATGCTTACATTTCTTATGACACCAGAGATGCTTCTGTTACTGACTGGGTAATAAATGAACTACGCTACCACCTGGAAGACAGTAAAGGCAAAAATGCCCTCCTTTGTTTAGAGGAGAGGGATTGGGACCCGGGATTAGCCATCATTGATAACCTCATGCAGAGCATAAACCAGAGCAAAAAAACAATATTCGTTTTAACCAAAAAATATGCAAAAAGCTGGAACTTTAAAACAGCTTTCTACTTGGCCTTGCAGAGGCTAATGGATGAAAACATGGACGTGATTCTGTTTATTCTCCTGGAGCCTGTGTTGCAACATTCCCAGTACTTGCGGCTGCGGCGGCGGATCTGTAAGAGCTCCGTCCTGCAGTGGCCCGACAACCCCAAGGCGGAAGGCTTGTTTTGGCAAAGTCTGAAGAACGTGGTCTTAACTGAAAATGATTCCCGTTATAACAATTTGTATGTTGATTCCATTAGGCAATACTAACTGATATTAAGCCATGGTTCAGCACTAGAATAAAAATACAATCATCGTTCTCCCTTAACTATTACTATGGAACAAATTACCCCAACACTTGGTGGTTTCAAAAGACCCACGTTTGTGATCTCACAGTGCCTGAGGGTCAAGAGTCCAGGTACAGGATGTCTGGGTCCCCTGCTGCAGGGTCTCTCAAAGCTACAATGGAGGAGTGGCCAGGGCCACAGGCATCTTTGGGGTTAGGACCCACTTCTGAGCTCACACATCAGCATCACATGTCTGTTTTCTGGATTCATTTTCTCCCAGACTGTTGGTT
The DNA here is from genome assembly GCF_000247695.1 of Heterocephalus glaber. The sequence continues at coordinate 1,240,959 of NW_004624882.1, read as the reverse complement.
AGCAGTTCCTCTCAGTTTCCTGCTATATGGCCCTCTCTCATCAGGCACTCTACTTCATCAAAGCCAGCAAGAGACAGAGGTCACTAGCAAGACTATGTCACACTTTTTGTAGTCTACTCATGGAAATGGTATCCTATCATACTACCCATATTCTGCTTCTTTGAAGTCAACCACAGGTACCACCAGCTCTGGGACAATGGCCACCTCAGTCCAGAAAACAGTTGAAGATAGTCCAGGGGAAAACTGTTAAGAAATAAAGACATTTAAAAACAGTTTTTAGCATATACATCTAAATTGAAATTTGTGGTATTTACTAGTACTCATTGCTATAAATCTTAAAGATGAATGATTAATCTCTTTTCATTGTATATAACAAAGGTATGATAATTATACAGTATGGAAATAGTGGTATAAGAGAAAATAAATTGCCATTTACACTGACCTTTTTGAGAATTTTTAAAACATTGTAGAAATCAAAGAGGAAGCAGCTTTCATATTAGTGTAATTATTAATAAAGAAATTAATTCTACCTTGTTTCCATTCTCAGAAGACGTAAGGTCTTGGGGCCGGGGATTTAGCTCAGTGGTTCCGGCGCCTGCCTCGAAAGCGCAAGGTCCCGAGTTCGATCCCCGGTACCAAAAAAAAAAAAAAAAGAAGAAGAAGAAGATGTAAGGTCAGATGTCTTTGGTGTTCTTTACACAATTCTTCCAAATTAAACAACTTTGGCACATCTCACCACCTCTGTTATTCCCATAGTTCCTCTGCCTCAGTTCTTAGCATCCTCTGTCCAGGATAGGTGTGAGTCGTGAAGCATCTTATGAAATTGAAACTGGAAATTATCCAAGTATAAGAAAAATCTCTTTGGAATGAAAAGAAGGAAAATATTCAGCACACCATCCTTCTTTAACTACAGCCTTTTAGTTAATCTTGCACAATGAGTCATCTTTAAATATGTGTCTCTAGGAATTTGACCAAAATGATGCATCATAATCTTATTTAATACTGACAAAATAGAAATCAGTACAAGTTTTCCTAGGACAATTTAATTTTGTCTCATTAAATCCTATTTTGTGACTCTGGTATATTTATAGAGAGATATTTGTGGTTGTACTTGCTGAGGCAAGGAAATAAATATCTAAGAAACAAGACTGTTCCACTGAAAAGACTCCCTAAAAAGAACAAGGTAGAGGAAGTTAGATTCCACATCTTGTCTTAGTTTCAGCTCCTATAACAAAGTACCATAGATTGGATGGATTACAAACATGAGAGATTTATTTCTCACTGTTTTGGAGTTCAGTTTCCATGAAAGCCAGAAATCCAAGATCAGGATGATGACATGGATGGGATCTGGTCAGGGCCCTCTTCTAAACTGCAGCTTACTCAGTTCAGCTCGCTTCTTCACCTAGTGGACAGAGAGTGTCTTAGTTACTTTTCTCATTGCTGAGACAAAATACCTGACACCCAAAATTACAGGAAGAAAGGTTTAGTTTGGCTCACAGTTTGTAGACGTTTCAGTTCATAACTGGCTGCCTCCAAGGCAGAGTAGCATGGCAGAGTGGCATTGCAGAGAAGAAACAGTTCATGGTGGGCAGAAGGCAGGAAGGCAGCAAAACAGTGAAGTACTGAGGAAGCACCAGCAGCCATCCTGCCTTCTTTCTGTCCTTTTATACCCACCCAGGCTACACATCCTTAGGGTGGGTAACACTCACACCTAGAGTGGGCCTTCCTATTATCCACACCCAGAACTATGCCAAACCAATCAGTCGGCTAATTTAGTAATCACACACCATTAATCCCAGCATCACACACTCTAGATTCAGCTGCCTATAAAAAGGTCCACCTAAAATCTCATGAGGCTTTTGGGGGACATCTAGACACAAGCCTTAACAGAGAGTTAGCAAGCTCTCTGGGGTAACTATTATGAGGGCACTAATCTCATTCATGAGGCCCTCACCCTCACAACCTAATCACCTCCCAAAGACCCCATCTTTTAATTACCATCACATTCTGGACTTAAATTTTTGATATATATGAATTTAGGAGAAAAAAAACCTTTTAATTTATAACATCACTCTTGATACTACATGAATTTGTTGTTGGGTAGAAGTTCTTTCTTATGGTCCCTAGTTGTTCTGGTAAAATAAAAATGTAGATTTTTTCAGTAGCATTAATAATTATGAATCTGTTATGCTCATGCATTTTGACAGTGTCCCACTGGGAGAATCAAAACTTAATGAAAGACACAGTTTTATCTCCTCTTTAGCAAATATCTTCACAAAGTGAAGATAGTGAACTCAGTGGTTAATAAAAATGTTTCTGAAACTCACTTAGTGCTCATTGAAGACACCTGTATAAAAACTTAGATCTATGATTTGTTGATAGTCAACACTGTTATGCTTTCAATTATTATTTTTAAATGAATATATGTTAATAGGTATGTGTGAACTTTTTTAAATTCAAGCTTTACAGAAGGAGGTACAAGGAAGCTTCAGTCTTTCCACAACACATCTTTACTTCCTAAAAGCAATCAGTATTAAAGATTCTTGTGTGTGTTTCTGCATTATAAGCATAAAGGCTCTTTGTTCCAGCAAAGAGACCCAACAACATAGAAGCTTATTTCTGTGTCCTATCATTGTCCCAATCAGAATAGATTGCATGGCCATTTGAGAATCCTTGTTCCTTGCTCTTATGACCTTGCTCTTCCCTAGGAAATTGACAACATCTCCCTGGTCCATATTGGGTCACCACCACAGCTAGATACCAACTGGTAGCAAGGGGACAAATACAAGAAGGACTACACAGACCAGTGTCATATGGTCCAGACTCAACAGTGGCCCATAGCTTCTGCTTACCTTCCATTGGTGAAGATCTAATTGACCCCACTTAACTGCAAGATGCGCTAGGAAATATGCCTAACAAAAAGTCTATAACCATGGAAGAAAAGGAGAAAATATTTAGTAGACAGCTAGCAGTGTCTGTCACAACTTCTACTAGTTTTCAGCATACATCTAAGCCATTAATTGCTCTTTAAGTATAAGAGAACAAACCTTAAAACATTGCTCCATATTTTACTCTTTTCCCTTAATATTTCTCAAAGTGTATTTCCTTTTTAATAGCCGTCTAAGCATTTTCTTAGACAAATACTCATTACTGTGCCTATACACGATAAAGATTTTCAGTAAATGCTTTTCAAGTGACTGAAAGAATGACAATGTTTCAGGTAAACTTCTACAGCTGCACTCTAGGACAAATGTGATATGAGCAGGAGGTCACACTGTCACATGTCACATTTCACACTTATGCATAGGGACAGTTTCTTCATGCACCATTCTCCCCTCCCTCACTCTCAGTGGCACATACACTGGCTATCTCTTAGGTACCATAGAGTGCTAATGATTGTGGGTGCCATGATGTAGATTCCATGTGGCTCTGTGCCTGGGCAAGAATCATTTGTACTCTTAGCTGAATGTTGGGCTGTGGTCTGAGCAGGCACAGCATAGACTTAGAAGGCAGGAGAAGATGTCATGAAATAGAAGTGAGTTGAAAGCAAATGTAGGAATGATGCAGTGGTCCATAAACTAATATGTAGTACAAGTGAGTCTGAAGTCTCACCAACCACAGGCTGGTAGTTTTACAGGTTCTATGGCACCATTCAAAGCTGAAGTTCCCATGTTAATTCCACACAATAGGTACTCCAGGAAAAATGCTACTTAAGTCAAATGGGTTTGGGAAGTATTTGCACTTACTATAGTAAAATATTTCTAATGTACATTGTAATCTCTAAAAGGGACTGTCTTAGTTACTTATCTTGTCACTGAGACACAATACCTGACACCCACAAGTGTAAGAAGGAGAGATTTCTTTCAGCTCACAGTTTGTAGAGTTTTCAGACTATAGTCTGCTGGCTCCAAGGCAGGGCGGCATGGCAAAGGGGACATGGCAGAGAAGAAACATCTCATGGCATGCCAGCAGGAAGCAGAGAGAAGTCAAGAGAGGAGGAACAGAGATGGACCCCTCCAGGCCATGCCCCCAGAGACCACTTCCTCCAACAAGGATTCACCTCCCAACATCACATTTAACTATAAACTCATCAATGGACTAACCCACTGATGAGTATCACACCCCCATGATCCAATCACTTCCCAATTGCCCTACCTATGCCACATGAGGCTTTGGGGGACATCTAGATATAAAGCATAACTGAGACCTATGTTCTTCTGTGTTCCAAACGTATTCTTTTTTTTTTCCTTAAATTCTTTTATTGGTACATTTTAGGTATACAACACGTTAACATTTATCATTGGGTGCTTGTACCTGTACATGATGTATCTTGGGGTTTTTTTCCCCCCATTACCTGTGCACCCTTCACCCCCTCAACCCTTCCCTATTTACATAGATTTCATTTCCATTTTTTTTCTTTTCTCATAATTTTTCCTTTCCCTTCTTTCATTTCCCCTTCCCCTCCCACCAGCCCTACACCTTTGGAACTTTTTCTATTTCAAATTATCAATTATTCATTATTAATCCTTTTCATCCTTATTTACACTTTCAGTTTCTCACACTAGAGAAACTATTTGGTATTTACACGTGTGTCCTATTTATTTCACTTGGGCTCAATATGCATCCATTTAGCTATAAATGTCTCTAGTTTCTCATTCTTTATAGCTGAGTAGTACCATATTTTATTTTAAAAACCACATCTTCTTTATCCAGTCTCCAGTTGATGGGCACTTGGGCTGTTTCCAAGCTTTCGTTATTACAAACTGTGCTGCTATAAACATGGGTGCACATATATCACTATAGTACAATTCATTAAATTCTTTTGGGAAGATACCCAGTAGAGGAATAGCTG
>NW_004624882.1:1193423-1233498 GCF_000247695.1 Heterocephalus glaber | reverse complement strand
TCTCTGTTTTCCTAATATGGGCATTCACTGCTATGAATATCCCATGTAGAACTGCTTTCATTGTGTCCCATAGATTCCTGTATGTTGTACTGGCATTAGCATTTACTTGTTGAAACTGTCTACTTTCTTCTTCAATTTCCTCTGTGACCCATTGGTTGTTCAGGAAGGTGTTATTCAGTTTCCATGTGTTTGTGGGAGTTTTGCAGTTTCTCATGTTATTGATCTCCAATTGTATTGCATTATGGTCTGATAATATACAGGGGGTAACTTCAATTCTTTTACATTTACTTAGACATGTCCTATGAGCTCGCATGTGGTCTATTTTGGAGAATGACCAGTGTGCAGCCAAAAAGAATGTGTATTCTGATTTTGTGGGGTGGAACACTCTATAAACATCTATTAAGTCCATTTGTTCAATAGGTTGGTTCAGGTCTAGAATTTCATTGTTAATTTTTTGTCTAGATAATCTAACTGTTTTTTGTTTTGGGGGGTTTTTTTGGTACTGAGGATCGAACCCTGGACCTTGGGCTTTGATCTGTCTATTTGTGATAGTGGGGTATTGAGGTCCCCCACTACAATTGCATTAGTGCTTATTTGGTTTTCCATGTCCATCAATATTTGTTTTGTATAATTGGGGGCATTCATATTTGGTGCATATATATTTAGGATTGTCATCTCTTCCTCTTGGATTGTTCCCTTCACAAGGATGTGGTGACGATCGTTGTCTCTCTTAATTAGTTTTGGTTTGAAATCTGCTTTGTCTGCAAATAAGATTGCTACCCCTGCTTTTTTCTGGGTTCCTTTCACATGGAGAGCTTTTTCCCATCCTTTTACTTTGAGTCTATGAGTTTCTTTTTGAGTTAGGTGTGTTTCTTGCATACAGCATATTGCTGTATTTTGCTTCTTAATCCATTCTGTCAGTCTATTTCTTTTGATTGGTGAATTGAGGCCATTAACATTGACAGTTATAATTGATAGATATTGACTGATCCTTGTCATGATGTTTTACTATTGTTCGCTCTTTTATTTCTTATTTTTCCCCCTTTCCCTTTAGTTTCTTACCTTGCCTGGTGGCTTCCCTCTGTTGGGTCTCAAAGAGTTGTGACCTTCATTGTCTTTTTCTAGGATACTGCTTAGAATTGTTTGGAGTGCTGGTTTGGTGTTCATGAAATTTCTCAGGTGTTCTTTGTCATGGAAGTATCTAATTTCCCCATTGATTTTGAAAGATAATTTTGCAGGGTACAACAGTCTAGATTGGAAGTTATTTTCTTTTAGAGCTTGAAATACTTCACTCCAGGCTCTCCTTGATTTGAGGGTTTGTGTTGAGAAGCCTGCCGTGATTCTAATGGGCTTTCCTTTGTAGGTGATTTTTTCTTTTCTCTAACTGCCTGTATGATTTTGTTCTTCTGTTGGGTTTCTGGGATCTTGACTATTATATGTCTAGGTGTAGGGTGTTTTTGATCATGGCTGGTTGGAGTTCTATATGCCTCCCTTATCTGTATGTCCAACTCTCTACCTCTGTCTGGGATGTTTTCTACTATTACTTCTGTGAACAGTTTTTTTTTAAGTCAATTGTACTTTCTTCTGTCTTTTCGTGGACTCCTGTCAGTCTTACATTGTTCTTCTTTGCATCATCTAGCAGGTGCTGGATTGATTTCTTGTGATCCCTCACTATTTTTAAGAAATCTCTGTTTTCATGGTCCTTCACTGCAATCCTGTCTTCTATATCTGATATTCTATCTTCAGATTCCCTTAATCTGTTCTGCATGCTTTCAGTGGAGTTTTTAATCTCCTGAATATCTGTTTGAATCTGTTTCATGGATTCCATTTCTGTCTTATGTTGGGCGGTCATGGTTTCCATTTCTTTCTTATGCTGGGCATTCATGGCTTCCAGCATGTTTCTATTCTAGAGCCTCTAATCATGTCTTTCTTTTTTTTTTCTAATCATGTCTTTCACTGTGCTCACCATCTTTGTAGTTACCTGGGAGATTATTTCTGCTTTGAATTTTTCTAGAGCCTCATTCATCTGTTTTGTTCCTTCCTGCGCTATCAGTTCAGGGTGTCCAGGTGGTTGATTATCAGACTTTTCCATCTCGTTTCTCCCAGAATTTGCCTTTTGTGGGGTGGAAGTCTTAGTTTCTGTCTTGCTTAAATGTCTTCTCATTTTTGTTTTTGGTGCTGTCCTTGGTTTAGTTCCTGGGTTGATACTTTGGAGTTGCTTATTGTAAGTATCTTTGTTGATGTATTTAGAACCCTTATGGAATGACTGCTTCTCCGAGGTAGCTTTCAGACATAGCTGGTCTTTAGGTTTTGAGCCTCTAGTAGCTCTGCGGCAATCTCATTTTCATTATACCGGAAGAGCAACTGATTAGATCAATCACAGCACCTTAGCCCAAGTGATACAATCAGCAACACCATAGCATCAAGTACTTCTTAGAAAATGACAATTTGTGGTAGTTATTGATATATCAGCTTTAACTGTGTGAATTAAATCAAAATGGAGGACCAAGTCAACATATGTTTATAGTGAATAAACTCTTCAATATAGCAACTTTACCCTTTGGGATGGGGAATTGGAGTTGGGGAGGGAGGAATAGGTAGGTAGAAGGATAGGGGAAGGTTAGCATTGAGGCCAGAGGGCACAGGCAAGAGAAGGAAAGAGAAGAAAAGACACATAAAGAAGAAATACAAATTAGGGCCTGAACAGGAACACCAAGGGTAGATGAAGAACAATGTGGGACAGCAAGGGAGCAAGGCAGAGAGAGAGAGAAAGAAAAGAGAAAAGAAAGAAAAAAGAGAAAAATAAAAATTTTTAAAGAGTAGAAAAGAAGAAAAAAATTTAAAATAAGAGCAAAAATATAGTGATGATTTTGAAAATAACAAATAAAAGATAAAAATAAAGGGCCTCCTTCAGGGTATGTTTCTGCCATCATAATAGACAACGTGGGCAGCAGTCTGCAGATATAAATCAATGAGTCTCAGTAAACCAGTCAAAGGCCGGTGAGATTCAGGCAGATTTCTGGCTGCAAGTCCCAAGTTGAGCTCCCTGTCCTCCTGCAGGGTTGAGCTCTGCAAGGTTCTATTACAGGTTCCAGCTGCCTTTCCCCTGGAGCTAGTCCAGGTTCCCATGGGAGGTGATGAACCCTCCAACTTACCAAGCCTGGTGGTCTGGTGTGCCTTTATTGCAGAGATTCTCTTCACTTTTCCAGTTGGCTTCAGTTTTCATCAGGGAGCATGAAAGAGGCCCTCTCTCTGTTGTTCACTTCTGCAGCTCAGAATAATGGCCTTTTTGTCCCCCTGTGCCTATGTAGTGCGGAACCAAGTAGCCGCACAGTCAAGAGGCCAGGGCGGGCGGGGCTGTTGTTGCAGGTGCCCGCGAGGCTAAACTGGCGGCTGGCGGGGGGGGGGGAGGTGTCCACACCATCTCCTGTTCCCAAGTGGGCGGAGCGAGCTGGACGGAGCAGGTCGCAGTCAGCCCACGACTGCTTAGCCCACGACTGCTTTGCCCACACAGCTAAGCTGGCGGCTGGTGGGCGTGCCTCCAAACTTATTCTTATTTGAACATTTATTTTATTAAACAAGGCATTTCCTAGGATCTCTTTCTCTTCCTTTTCTTCCCCCTCCCGCTCTGTCTTCCCCTCCCTCCTGCCATCCATCTCCCCCTCAAAAAAAAGTTTGAAGGCCTGATGGAGTTTTACCCAGCCTGTGAGTGCCACAAGATATTCCCAGGTACATGGTGACACTCACTCTTCTGAATTGGTTTGTTCTATTTTTTTTTTTGTACCAGGGATCGAACTCAGGTCCTTGCGCTTGCGCAGCAGGCAGTGAAACCACTGAGCTAAATCCCCGGCCCCTGTTTGTTCTATTTTAATAGTAAGAAGAAAGAAAAAATGCAGGCTATGTGCCCTGAGGTCTTTATATCCAGAGGATTACTTTCTTGAACTGCTTCCACTAGGTCTCTAGAGGGGACATTATTGCTTGTAAAGAGAGAGCTGACAACAAGACAGATTACAAATCAGCAGGAATAATAATGAAACTGTAAAAATGATAGATTTCTGTTTGATATAGGATGAAGAGAATAATATTCATTTCTGAAATATCATTAGCTGTATAATGGATAATTGTAGCCCTTGACATAAATGGAAAACAATCATAATACTTCCATTGACTGGGCTGAGCTTTTCTGTGGCTAAATGAGCTCTCTCGTGACTTATTAGGGAATATTGTGCTTTCAAAGATGTTCAATCCATGGGGAATAACGAGAGCAATTAGTCTTTGATCTTGAAAGAATTTCCAGCTTTGAATCAGCAAACCAGATTCAGTCAAGGTTAGATACTCTAGGGATGATGTTGTTTACACTGGAAAACAGTGTGAAATGTGCACGTGTATGGACAGCACACACATATATCATTGCTGTGCGGAGAAGCAGCAACGTATGAACAGCGAGTCAGGAGTGTCTAGTAGATATAAAGAAATTAAGGGATACAATTTAAAATAAGGAAATGATGAAGAAAATGAGAGTATGGTGCAGCATTGTCTCTATCTTTATTTAACTGTTTTTAACATCCAGTTTATAACCATGAAGTTACTGAAAAGCATTACCTCATCAAAAAAAAATTAAACATAGGCTTAGCACATAGGCTAATGTAAGCAGGTAAGGTGGTAAGAAAGAAGACAAAGAAAAACTGGGAAGGCTGTAGGTACATGCACAGACGAGAGAAGTATGGCTGGGGTGAGCTGAGAAAGTCACAAGAGAAACAGAAAATAAACTACTTTGCAGCTGTAAGAACACTCACAAAACTTACAACCTCTCTAGAAAGTAATATTTGACTGGCATATATGCAAATCAAGAGAGAAAGAGAAGTGATGATAAAGATGGTTGAATGGAGCTTTCAGAAGAAAGTCTAAAATTGATTTCAGCCGGGTGCAGTGGCACATAACTATAATCCCAGTGCTGGGGAGGCTGAGACAGGAAGATCACCTCAAGTTTGAGGCCAACCCGGGATACACAGTGAGTCCAAAGCCAGCCTGAACTACATAGCTAGATTCTGCCTCAGACAAACAAAAAAAAATTATGTCAGCATATTGACTCTTCTTTTATGAAGCATATTCAATTTAAATAAAATGTACCACCAGGCATGGTGGCCCACACCTGTAATCCCAGCACTCAGGAGACTGAGGCAGGAGGATCACTGTGAGTTTGAGGCCAGCCTGAGCTACATAGAGACTCCATCTCAAAAAAATAGATATTTATCATAATCACACACACACTAAAAGACACTGGAATCTGTTGGGCACATTTTGGTTGAAATGTTAGGAATTTGTGTTTATATTGAGCCAGAGACCTTTCTCCCTATATACTCCCATGTATTTCCTTTTAAACACTCCACTCACCAGGCACTGTGCTGGACTAGAGGACTTGAAGAGAAAAATAGAAAGCTCCTGAATGCCAGGAGTCCCCATCTGTCAGGGGCAATCCTGGACAAACTGTAATGGACAGTAGTGCTGTCACCGGAAACCTGGGATTGTGGCCCGTGGTGACCAAGAATGAAATTGCAGATAGAGGAGATAAGGTGCAGGCGAATTTATTTAAAAGACAGAAAGGCCAGAAAGGGCCAAATGTGATGGCATAGGCCTGTAACTCCAGCACTTGGGAGGCTGAGCCAGGCAGATCCCTGTGAGTTCGAGCCCAGTGTGGGCTTCATAGTAAGTTCAAGGCCAATTCGAACTACATACAAGGCTCTGTCTCAAAATAAATAAATAAATGGCTAGAAAGTAAAATATATAGGCAAGGAAGTAGAAGATAAAAGGGCAAGTGTCATGTTGGGGATGAGCAGCCCAGTAAAAAATTAGAGGGGCAAAGTTTAATAAAAGGAAGACACTTTATTTGTAAAAAGGCAAAAGAGAAGATAGATGGCCACCCTGAAAAGAGAGAATCGGGGTGGGGGCTCCTGAAAGATGGAAGATATGGGGGCCTTTGTTCTCGGCTGCTTTCATAGGGCAGTCAAGGGCCTTTCCCCCACTCCTAACTGGCCAGAACTGGCTTGGCTTCTGGGCACCTCTGCCTATATCATTTCTTCGGTGGTCCATGTGCAGCTTCTTTCCGTCTATTTGTCCTTGCCCTACTTTTTAAGGCCTTATCTTTGGGGTGGGTGGCTAATGGCAAGGAGGTGCCTTAGTCATGGTTAGCTTAGGGTTAGTAATGGGGGTGTGGATAGCTGTTGAACCGTATAATGACCCTAGAGTGAACACTGTAGCGACTCTGGGGTGAATACACACACATGTATATGTATACATTAGTGCATAGGTGTGAGCATATCCTTGTGGACAGTGAATAAGAGCCTTCCCCAATGTTAGGCAACCCCCTCCCTCTTTTTTGCTTTCCCTGCATTCTACTGGAGGCGGGCAGCTTAGGGTTTGTGCACGTGGCTTTCTCTCTTTGTCCTTCCTGCCAGCTCTTTTTCTGGTCCCTTGGTGCAAGTTCCAAGGCCATTTGGTGCCCTTCTTTATCTGGTTTTTCTCTCTTTCTCTACCCGCCATCCTTGACCTGCTTCCCAGGGAAACTGCACTAGTAAAGTTTGTTTTTAAGTCCTTCTAGTCAGGATTAGACAGAAGACCAATGAGGTCCCTATTATATGGGGGTTTTTTTCCTCCTGTCTACAGACCCTTGACCCTACACAAGGAAGTAAGAATCCCCTAGCCAGGAGGGGATTCTGAGTAGGAAAACCACGGGGGCTCTTTGTCTAGGGGTTTTTAAGAGATTTAGAAGGGATCTTGGGCTGTCGTGTAAGCAATATAATCTCTACATTACAGAAGGCTGCATATTTTTCAGGATCCAATCTATGCAGTATTCACACAGGGTCCACCCGGGACCACGCACACTTGAGCCAATGACCTGCCTGATTGTGCTCCAAGTAGGTCCCTGACAGCAACGAGATACCCTGAAGATGTTTCTATAAGAGCCCTAGAGGGCCAGGACTCAGCAGACTCCACTGTGGGCTTCCTGACTCCAGTTTGGAGTCACTATCCTCACTGTCTGATAGAATCCTAATTCCTGTCTCACTCATTCCTGTTAAAGTACTTGACCAGACTGGAGCAAATGGGGAAAAAAGACACAAATCAGAAAAATGGTATGGGGCAAAAATCCACATACATTAGAGACTGAATGGAAGTAGGTCTCAAGGTAATGCTAAGAGTTTTCACCTGAAAGAGGTGGAAGAACAGTGAGGAATCAGTCACAGTAAGAGAGAAGCCCAGGGAGAAGGGGCTGTGAGTTGTGCTTGCTGCCTTTGAGGTGACAGTGAGATTAGGGCGGGGCTTCTCAATTTGGCACTAGTGACCACGGAGACTACATTCCTTTTGGTTGGGGACTGGAGGGGGCCATCCGGCACATTTTGGGTGTGTGGTAGTATCCCTGGCTGGGGTTCATGGCATGTCAGGAGCACCCTCCTGCAGTTTGTGTGCTGGACGTACAGGAAACAGTCACGCTGAGCTCCCCCAGGCCAAGTCTCTGTACAGTGGCTGCTGAGTACACAAGACTTCCTGCTTTTGCCTTTGAACCTTGGGAAACCCTGAGAGAGCTTCTCTATCTTGCTTCCCCAAAGTAGCTAATTTAACTGGGGAGCAAGCGACACGTGCACTGGTGCTTATGTGTAACTCAGTCTTGTGAATTCTTCTGGGCGTGCCATTACTGTCACACTAGCTGCCATGTTCCCATCCAATCGAGGAGCCCTCTACAGTCACAGAACCAAGCTGACAAGGCCATAAACTAAGAGAAGTCCTTTGTAAAGGCCCCAGGCATCAGGAAACCAACCCACAATGGAGAGGAGCCAAGTGGCAGTCTCCAGTCCGCTATCAAGCCTGAGTTCTCTCATGAGCAATAAGGGTTTATAAAAATAAACATAATACACATGAATTAATAGCTATTTAGTAGCACCAACTCTCTGTATTGTATGGGCTCCTTACCCCAAATCCCTACAGTGCACATTACTGTCACTACAGGTGAGAAAACATATTCTAAGAGCTCAAAGGACTTGCCTCAACTCTTTTGGGACAGAGTGAGAATTCAGAACCCAGGGCCTTTGCATCGAGCTACATCCCTAGCCCTTTTATTTTTCTTTATTTTGAAACAAGCCTTCACTAAATCTCTAAATTGTCTAGGCTGTGCTCTAATTTGAAATCCTCCTGCCCCAGCCTCTCAGAGTACTGGGATTACAGGCGTGTGTCACCACGCCTGACTGATCGTTAATTTGAGATTCACACGAACATGCTCCAAAGATAAGGTATACTACTAGATGAGTATGTCTCTCTATTCTTGTTTCCCCATCTGATATACAGTATTTAAGGGGACTCCTTTCTGCCTATAACATTGGCTTTGCCAGTAGTGACCATGTGACCCTCACAAGTCAATACCAATATCTGACAGCAGATGGCAGCAACAATCTGCCTGGACTGGCCTCACCATGCACTGGAGTGTGGAATCTTCATTGTTTACTCTGCAACCTAGCTTCTCACCTGTCTGAAGACTCAAATCCTCCTCCTGCCAATACTCCAGCAGCTCCACAGCAGAAGTGTGGAAACTAAGAGAACTGATAAAAGGCTAGGTCCACTGGAAATCAGAGAATGGACACACAAAACAAGCACTGTTAGGAAGCAAAGCTTCACAGCCTGTCCAGCGATGCCTAAATTGAATCGATTCAGACCTTAACTGGTAAAAGCAAGTGCAAGTTTCTTATTGGCTCCTGGTGATGTCACCCCCAATGAGGCTGGGAAAACTGGTTTTCTAGGTGTGTGATCCTTTATTCTCTGAAATGCCTCTCACTCCTGCAGGCATCTCCTGATAACTGAACCCACTTCAGTGCTGTTCCCAAGCACACTCTTCACACCAACAGAAAACCCAAATAAACAGAAGGGTAAAGTGGGAATTAGGCAAAGAAACCATGCAAGGGTTGGTCTCCACCATGGCCATACACAGGAATCACCTCGGAACTTGAATACACTCAAGTGATGCCAGCCCCACCCCCAATCCACCAGCCACCCCCACTTCTGGCAAGCTGCTCTGGAGGCACCCTCCACAGTGAAGTTCCTCAAGGTCCCCAGTGATTGCCATGTGCAGCCAAGGCTGAGAACCACTGCTAGGTCCAGTCTGTACTCCTGGGATCATTATATTCCTGTCCTCACTCACCATTTTAGATTCCTTATGCTGTGGGTACATTTCAAATAAAACCTAACACTCAATGAGAAAAGAAAATGTTGGCACAGGGCTCGAAGAATAGGAACCTGATGAAAACATAAAGCAAAGTGTGCTTTTTTTTCTCGCTCCAATTGCCACTATTCATGGCTGCCAAAGGCCAATAGTGCCAGCCTGATATTTCCTTTATCCATTTCTGAATGGGGCACTTGTGTTTGATGGCCTGCAAACACTTGCAGGTTGTCTAAGAGAAGTCATGTGGCGCTTTGACTTTGGTTTGACCCAGAAATTTCTTTACATAAGATCCCTTTAACCCTCTGCAGTTGATGGAAAAGAATGCAGCGGTTCTATATGCTGCCCAACCTCTAGAGAGGCTTCCAGTGCAATTCAGGACAGGATGGGAGCAAGCTGGTCAGCCCCATGAAACGTCACTTCTATTAAATTCTCACGACAACACCGAGTTGGGCAGGGGCAGTATTATTTCTACGTTTACCAATGAGAATCCTCTAGCTCAGACATTGGAGCAAATTACTCGGGGGCACATTGCAATAACCTGTAAGATGGGTGTAGTCGGCTAAGTAATAGCCTCCCAAAGATGCCTGCATCCTAGCTCCTGGAACCTGTGAACACGTTTGGTGACACGCCAAAAGAGAATTTGGTTGCAGATAGAATTAAGGTTTTGAGTCAGCTGACTTTAAAATAGGGAGGTTGTTCTGGATTATCAGATGGAGCCAGGGGAAGAGCAAGTGGAAGAAGGAGGCACAAGAGCAGAGGGAAATGTGACTATGGAAGAAAGGGCAGAGAGGTGCCACAGTGCTGGCTTTGAAAGTGGCAGAAGGGGCCAAGGAGTGTGGCCAGTGTTGAGAAAATGAAAAGACAAGAACCCTGATTCTCACCAAGGGTGGTAGCTAGGCTACCTTAATCCCAGCACTCTAGGAGCCCGAGGCAGAAAGGCCCATAATTCAAGGCCAGTGGGACCTTGTCTCAAAAAATTGTTTTCAAAGGCTGCAAATGTAGCTCAGTGTGAAAGCCTCAGGTGCATTCCCAGTATCACAAAAATAAATAAATGAAAAAAAGAACTCGGATTCTCCCCCAGGGCCTCCAGGAAGGGACTTTGCCTTCCAACACCTGGCTTTTGGCCCAGTGAGACTTGTGACCATCAGAAGTGTACGGTGACAAATGTGTGTTGCTTAAGCTGCTAAATGAGGGGTGACCCTCAGATACTACTGCTCCTGGCGGAGCCTTCTTTGCCTGACCTGTCTAGGATTCCCTTCTTGCTTTCTCCTCCCAGAGCTCCAACAAAGCCTGGCTTTTAGCACTTGCCGCTCATAATTTTCAGCCTTCTCCCTAGTCCCCAAAAGCATGAAGACTACTCGGTCACTTTTGCCTCACTTTCCTTCTGCAGGGTCCCTTCCCCAAGAACACTGTAAAATAACTCGATCCAGAATGGACTAGCGCCTAAGTTAAGGAATGAATGGAAGTTGCATCAGCACCAGTCCACCAGGAAGCAGTAGCGCTGAGCTGCCCTTGCTGCGGGACAATGGAAAGCACTGGGGTGTGTCCTGAGCTCCCTACCCCTCTCGCCTGGCACCCCAGGCTCGCGAGGAAGGGCGGGGCTGCTTGTCTTAAGCAGGGTCCCCAGAGATCTGCCCAGCCACTAGCCTCTCTGCAGGGGAGCGAGGATTCTGGCTCAGACCAAAGACAGCCCGCAGGATGTCTGGGCTGCTGGAGCCGCAGCCTCTGCCTTCGGCATCTTTGTCTCCACCAAGCCTTTATAATTGGATTTGGGCTTTGAGACCAGTTGCTTATTTACTGCACTCATTTATCAACTGTGAGAAATACCAGCCCTGTGCTCGGCTTCCTTCTGAGACTTGTAAAAAAGGAACAATAGAGGTCTGTAGCCTGTGCCTACTGCCACGTGACACACTGAGCGCGGGCGGGACCGCGTGCCCGTGCCCGGAAGAGGCCTGGCCCGAGCAAAGTTCCCATTCGCCTGGGAAGGGAAAGCGGATCGCGTCACCGTTGCTGTCACGTGACAGCTGCGGGGCGCACAGCAACTGGTTGAGCCTCTGCCTTCTGGCGCTGGAGACAGGCTGTGAGAGCTGCTGTTTCCTGACCCGCCCTAAGCCCTTCTGCTTTTCTTTTTGAGTGTGTGTGTGTGTATGTGTGTGTGTGTGTGTGTGTGTGTGTATGCGTGTGACACTGAACCCAGGGTAGCACTGTTTTACAGCCCCAGCCCTTTTTATTTGATTTGATTGATTGATTTTGGTTTTTTAAAACAGGATCGCTACGTAGTTCAGACTGGCCTTGAACTCACTATGTAGCCCAGGCTGGCTTTGAACTCACAGTGATCCTCCTGGCTCAGCCTTCCAAGTGCAGGAAGTATAGGCATGCACCACCACTCCCAGGTTATTTTATTTTGGAGAGAGGGTCTTACTAAATTGCTCAGGATGGGCTCAACCTTGCAATCCTCCTGCCCCAGCCACCCTAGTAGTGGGGATTACAGGCAACCTCCTTGCCTTTATTTTATAGTTACACAGCTTGTCAGTGTCAGATCCAGCTACAGTTTGTGAACCCAGTGTCCTTGCTCAGAATGATTAAGAGAGGGCCTGGGGTGTGGCTCAGTGGTAAGGTGTTTGCTTAGCACTCTCGGTCTTCAGTCCCCAGGCTTCCTGTCTTCAGTCCTGTGCCGCAGTGGTGAGGTTGGACCTGGGAATGGTGTGGATGGCAGCCTGGGAGGCTGCAGAGGAGCAGGAGGGAGGAGTGGCAGCGCTTGGGGCTGCCGCTCTAGCTCCACAGAGGAAGCAGAAGTGTCCTGGCAGGTCATATGAGCTCTGACAGGGACACTCTGAGGGCCACCCGGGCTGTGCGCTTATTGCTGCTGGTGGTAAGAGCACTGGAAGGGTTAGAAACAGGAGTGACCCGGACACAGGTCAGAGAGGTAACACTATGGCGCGGTGTGGAGCAGAGCTGCCTGGAGCCCAGGCAGCCCAAGGGGGCTGTGACAGAAGCACTTGGTGGCCCAAAGCCAGGAGAGAGCTTGTGGAGTACAGGCAGGGAAATGGGGACAAGTGCTCAAGCTCCAGGCAAGTAGAAATGACATTCAAGAGCCAGGCAAGGTACTGCATGGCTATAATCCCAGCACCTATGAGGCTGAGACAGGAGAATGGCTACACGTTCGAGGCCAACCTGGGCTACATTGGGAGTTCAAGGCCAGCGTAGACTACACAATGAGACCCTGTCTCAAACCACCCCCTCCCCCAAAAAAGAAAGAAAGAAAGAAAAGAAATGACATTCAATCTGGTTACAAAGGATGGGGAAAAGGAAGTTTATGATACTTACTGGCCTGGCCCTTGTTTGAGGGGACATCAGGATGTCACCACCTACACACTATGCCTGTGAATACACAGTAAAAAGGTACAAATCATCAGGAAGCAGAAACTCTTTGAGAAAAGGAAGCCAATTCAACTTCCTATAAAGAACAGCTGTTACCGGCTAAAAACTCGGCCATTTCTCAATTTGCGATTTTTCCCCCAAATATTCCCTTCCAGCTTTCAGAAGCATAATCAGTTCTGTGATTGTGTTCCTTGCATATAATTACATCACATAATAATAATAACAGTTGTGAGCTCTGCAGGAAACAAACAGTGCAATTCAAACAAAACAAAACCAGAAAGAAAAGAAATGTTGCAAATCTCTGAGATTCTTCTCCTAAATGAGGCAGGGAAGGAGGACTTCTCAGCGCAGCTGCCTGGATGGGACACCAGGTCCCGTTTATTAGCTTCCGGCCGTACAGTGAGTGTGGCCACACCACTCCTTCCCTTCATCACGCCGGGTTATCTTACTGTGACATGAAAGGTTCGTCTGCGGTGTCCCTGAACGATCCTGGAGGTCAGGAACATTTGTATAAGACGATCACGGCCTTACCATGACCATCTATTCATTTAAAAGGTGGCATGGGGACACCACGGACTTGAGGATGTGGCAGGCTTTCTGACTGTTCCAGAAGCCAAGCCAAAAGGGCGCAGAGGCCTGCCTGCCACATGGGCTGGTGACAAACTGGGTCTCCAGCAGGAGACCTGAGCTAAGGCACAGGAAACAGAAGCAGACCCCACATCTGCAGCTGTTTAGGAAGAGGTGCTCTCCAGATTAGGGACAATGTCCCCACTTGGTGTGTCCCCAGTCCTGTTCTTATTCATTCAACAAACACCATTTCTTCAGGGCCGATGTTGCTGTGTGCTTGAGGCACAAACAGAAAAGGAGCCACAGAGCAGACCTGCACAATGGGCAGAGAAAACAGGGTGCCAATAATGGCAGCAACGTGGTCTCATCGGGCATGATGGCACACGCCTGTAATCCCAGCACTCAAGAGGCTGAGGCAGGAGGCTTGCTATGAGTTTGAGACCAGCCTGAGCTGCATAGGAAGTTCAAGGCCAGCCTGGACTACATAGCTAGACCCTGTCTCCAAAAACCAAAATGAAAACAAACAAGAAAATGGGGAAGAATACCATGACAGAAGGCCCTGAGGCACGAAGACCGTGGTCCCTGTCCTTCCCAGTGTCCAAGCTTCACACAGCCCGCACCTCGGCACAAGTCTCAGGTGGCTGACACAGGGAAATTTCTGAGGTGGCGCCAATGTTCTGCCTCCCCTTGGGATGGTAGGGACGTAGGCCATATCGGGTTTTCAACACCCACTTAAAATGAAAGCACTTTGCTTCATGTAAACAAAGTTCACTCGAATTGACTGCTAAGTGTCCACAAGGGTAGGCACACTGTCCTCGCGCTGTCGCACGGCCTGGCCTGGCACAGAATCCACTTTCTGTATTCTCTCCTGAGGCGACCCAGAAGGGTATGGAGAGTGGGCGCTGAAGCTGTGTGTGTCCCCAGGAGGGGGGTGGAGGCTGCCCCTTCCTCTGAATCCTGTCTTCCAGTGGCCACCAGGACACCACAGGCTCCCCTTGTCTGAACACAGACTTCTGCTGAGGTCCCCAGAGCGCTGTCTGCTGATCACCTCCCCCTTCCTGCTCTCTTTCCCACCCCTGCCTCTCTTTCTTTTCCCCTTTCCTTGTGGTCAGGGCTGGGGGCCCCCTCTAAGGGGAACTCAGAGGCCTGAGATTTGCCTGGGGGGTGTTGTGGCTGTGTGTCCGGTTGGCTCTGCGTGACAGGCAGCTGAAGTAGCAGTGGAATCTGTGAAAGCGTCTACACTTTCCTTTTCAGGACAGGATTGCCACAAAAAATATAGAACGCACCATTACGTTACAATTTCAGAGAAATGAGGGGTTTCCCAGCTGGATGTAGTGACACACGCCTGTAATCCCAGTACTCTGAGGCAGGAGAATTGGAAGTCTGAGCCCAGCCTGGGCAACTAGGTGACAAAAGGAGAGCCTATCTCAGAATAAAAAAATAAAATAAAAAAGGGCTGAAGATGCAGCTCGGTGCAAAGGCCCTGGGTTCAAGCCCCAGGACCTCAAAAAATGTTTTTCCAATATAAGAATGTTGCAAAGATTGCATTTGATATAGTAGAAAGTGGCTTGTGGTGTATCTGAAACTCCATTCTCACTGGGCATCCTGCGTTTTCATTGGGTCACCTGGCAGCGCCTCTCTTGGGGTGCCTGTGACAGCAATGGAGTCCTTTAAGGCCCATTTGGTGGCCTCAGGGCAGCAGAGCCCAGACCGGATGCCATGCAGGAAGAAAGGATGGCGACGGCACAGCAGGCCAGTTGTGTGACTCAGGCGGCTGACCCAGGGGGAACAGGACTGTCACAACCCTGTGCCACCTCTGCCCTTGGGCCCCTCCCTGCAGCACCCCCTGCCTCCACCAGCGCCCCCTTGGCACTTGGCCCCTGAGGGAGCCCTGGTAGAAGTGTGTGGAAAGTTACTTCCACATAAAAGCTCGCTGAAGGATGATGAAACCCCAGGAAACCGCAGTGCCTCCCCTGCTGGGGCACGTGGCTAGAAGCCACCCATCATGCTGGCCTGGGGACCCGCTGGTTCTGGTGTCTCTCCATGCACGCACAGAGACCTTGAGCCAGCCATTCACCATGTGCCTCGTGTCTCCACTTTATTGCAATAAAGCAGTGAAAACTGTCTAGGCCTACAAATGTTAGTGTCTTCCCACCAAAACGAAATATACCTGTGATTTATTATCTATTATACATTTCTTTAAGTGGGAAGCTAGCGTGCCAGTAACACCCTTACAGGCCCCTCAAGACTCAAAACTAATGTAGCAGACACAAAAATAACAGTAAAATGAACAAAACCCAGCACCTGTACAAATTATACTTTTACAGTGTTCAATCTGAGCACCTGTGCTTTGATTTGAAGAAGCCTCACATGACAACTCAAAAACATGCGTGCACATCACTATATGATTCCAAGAGCAGTTTCCCTACCTGGCTAAATAAGATGCCACCAAAATGTACTATTGGGCTCATGCTGAGTAGGAAAACACCCTGGAACAGCTGCTGTGATTAGGGTGGCTCTCACCAGGGCCTGCACTGGGGCTGGCTGCTAGGGTCGCAGGGTAGGACAGGGGCCCGCTGTGAGAGACAGACTTGAAACTAAGCATCATCCTGCCCTTTTACGGCCACCAGTTCCTTAAGTTGAAAGCCAGCAGGAAGCTCCTTTCTGCTACCTCGGGCTGGCATCTGGGCTGCCAGCTTCACTCCCCTACAAGGTGTTTTCTCACTAAAGAGAGCCCGGCTCATTCTGCTATGCTCCTTGCCAAGGCGGGCTGTGGGAAAAGTGTCGAGAGCAGGAAAACACTCCAAGAGTAATTCTGAAATACATAAAAGATAAATGTGAAATTGCAAAAGGCGTAGTTAAAACCAACACGCCGATAACCTGTGCTTGCGGCCCAAGTGTGCACTTTGCAAATGGAGTCTCCCTCCCCTGTCCACCAGGCACGCTCCGCTGAAACTTCCTAGAGGTGCCTTTTGTGATCACTCCCGGGGGTCACTGTCACCCAGTGCTGAGACTCCCTGTTTTCCACTTCGGGGTAGCCTGGGACATTGCTCCCGGCAGGGTGAGCAAACCTGCCCGCCTGTGCCTAGAGGCTGCTCTTGTCCATTGTTCGGGTCTTAAGGGATCTGCTCATTAATATGCGCCTGCCGCCTTCCAGCCTTCCGTCCCCTCTGCCAGGACAGCGCTGAGTGTCCGCGCGCGCATGTGTAAGTGTCCCGCGCGGCTCTAGAGCATCGCCTCCGGGGGACTCCGGAAAGCTGTCGCGCTGGCGAAGGCCCTAGCACAGTGCCCTCTTCCAACAGGCACAGGAGAATGCCTCCCTGTCCCTTCCCGCATTCGGGCCAGCTGCAGGCGGGACTCGGTCTTTTCACGTTTGTCCCTCTGAAAGGCACAGAGAGGGCCCCTTGCTGGATTTGCATTTGAAAGCCAACCCCGCAGGCCCTCTCCCTGCCGGGGTCCCGCTCAGCCGGGAGGGGCGCAGAGGCTGCGCTTCGGGCCATCTGCTGGGGCTGCACACAATCTCCCCGCCATCGCCTCGCTCTTTCTGTCTGTAAAATGAGCTCCCACAAGGCCAAGTTCAAGGGGTTCACTCAGAGGCGGCAAAAACGCAATGTAAGCCGGGCTTGGTAGCTGCAGGCCTGTCATCCTAGCACGATGCGAGGCTGGGCAGGAGGATCGAAAGTTTGAACCCAGCCTGGGCAATTTAGTGGCTTAGTAAGACTGTCTCAAAATTAAAAATTTAAATATGGGTCTGGGGACATAGCTCAGTGTGAACGCCCTGGGTTCAATCCCAATTACTAAGAAAGTAAAAGATTATCACAACAAATGTGTTTCCCATCAAATGTATTTCTTTACACATTTATTATGCGCATTTATTAAAATAAGTTTATATAATATGATGCTTTGACTCGATGGCTGATGAAATTTTTATAATTTCTGAGGCCTCACTTTCTCCTCACTTACTGCCCTGTGCTCAAGAGGGGAAAATGAAAATAAAATGCTGCAAAATAAAACTCGAAACTGTCACGCTCAACAGTTGGCCTCTTTGTGCGACTCTGAAGCCAGTTTCTTCCTCTGTAAAGTGGAATGGTATTTGTACTGACTCAAAAAGGTCCTTTGTGGAATTCAAAAGCCCTGGGAGGGGGGTGGACCCCCCCCAAAATGCTCAGCCCATCTCCCCCAGCAGGGTAAAAAAGAAAGGAGACTCTCTATTAAAACTAGGCCAGGTGTGGTGGCACACACCTGTCATTCCAGAACTCTGGAGGCTGAGGCGGGAGAATCGTCACAAGTTTGAGGCCAGCCTGGGCTACATAGAGAAACACTGTCTCAAAAATCAATCAATCAGGTATAAATATTAAGACAGAAACACTAAACTTGCTGGAAGATAAGTTAGGTAGACCTCTTGAAGACATTGGCATAGGAAAAGACTTCATGAACAAAACCTCAGCAGCATGGGAACTAGCAGAAAGAATCGACAACTGGGACCCCATCTTATTAAAAAGCTTCTGGGGGCCGGGGAGTTAGCTCAGTGGTTTCACCGCCTGCTATGCAAGAGCAAGGACCCGAGTTCGATCCCCGGTACCGGAAAAAAAAAAAAGCTTCTGCACTGCAAAAGAAACCACCAACAGAGCTAACAGACAACCTACAATATGGGAAAAAATTTTAGCAGCTGTACCTCAGACAAAGGACTACTATCTAGAATATATAAAGAATTGAAAAAAATCAGACCCCCCAAATTCAAAGACCCAATTCAAAAATGGGCATTTGCAATGAACAGACATTTCTCAGACAAAGAAGTAAAAGCAGCAAACAAATATATGAAAAATGTTCAACATCACTCGTCATTCAAGAGATGCAGATGAAAACAACACTGAGGTTCCACCTCACCCCAGAAAGAATGGCTGCTATCAAGAAATCAACCAATAACAAATGCTGGCAGGGGTGTGGCGAGAAAGGAACCCTTCTCCATTGCTGGTGGGAGTGCAGACTGGTGCAGCCACTGTGGAAATCAGTATGGAGATACCTCAAAGAACTAGGACTTGAGGTCCCATTTGACCCAGCTACTCCCCTACTGGGTATCTTCCCAATAGAAT
Organism: Heterocephalus glaber; assembly: GCF_000247695.1. The sequence goes on along the minus strand of NW_004624882.1, from coordinate 1,215,252 downwards.
TAAAAGAATCATACCACAGCGATATATGTGCACCCATGTTTATAGTGGCACTGTTTGTAATAGCTAAAGCTTGGAAGCAGCCCAAGTGCCCATCAACTGGAAACTGGATAAAGAAAATGTGGGGTTTTTGATAAAATGGAGTACTACTCAGCCATGAAGAATGAAAAACTAGAGTCATTTATAGCTAAATGGATGCATATCGAGTCCATACTCTTAAGTGAAATAAATAGGACACACATGTGTAAATACCAAATAGTTTCTCTGGTGTGAGAAACTGAGAGTGTAAACAAGGGTTAAAATGATTAAAATGAATAATTGATAATTTGAAATAGGAAAAAAGGTCCAAAGACAAAGGAGTGAAGGGAGGGGAAGGGGAAAGTAAAAGAGGGAAAGGAAAAACTATGAGAAAAGAAAAAAAAGGAAATGAAATCTATGTAAATCGGGAAGGGTGGAGGGCGTGAAGGGTGCACAGGTAATGGGGAAAAAAAATAAGAACCAAGACACATCATGTACAGGTACAAACACCCAATGATAAATGTAAATGAATTGTATACCTAAAATGTACCAATAAAAGAACTAAAAAAAAAATCAATCAATCAGGGTCAGGGATTTAGCTCAGTGGTTCTGCCCCCTGCCTGGAAAGCACAAGGTCCCAAGTTCGATCCCCAGTACCAAAAAAAAAAAAAGATCAATCAAAGGGGCAAGGCTCCAGGTTAGTGGAGACCCTGTGGACCTCTACGTGATGCAGTAAGTTGCTGGGGAGGGGCTTTCTGGTCCCATCACAGATAAAGCTGCATTCTGCCTGGCTCTGCCTCTGGTGGGTTTGTCTTTTCTCTTGTGGTACTAGGAGTTGAACCCAGGGCCTTCACAGTGGCCCACTGACCTACATCCTTTGTATATTTTGGCACTGGAGAATCATACTCACCGGCCCTCTGCCACTGACCTGCCCAGCCCTTTTTATTTTCTATTTTGAGATAAGCTGTCACTAAGTTGCCCAGGCAGAACTTGAACCTGCAGTCCTCCTGCCTCAGTGTCCTGAATGCTGGGATTACAGATGTGTACTACCATGCCTGGCTTCTAGTGTTTAATTAAAAAGACCCTCATGGGAAGGGGGGTATTATGGGTCTACTTTGAAGAAAATAGCACTTCCTGAGTGGTTTTTCTGCCATGTTTTACCTTCTAAATTTTTCCCTTTGGAAGCGGGGTGCACTCAACACGCTGTGTGGCTGCTCAGGTGATGGCTGGGTTGTCTGTAATCAGGTAGGGCACCTGCTTGGCTTCTCTGAGCCCTTCAGTCCACACACACTCTCACTTCCAGGGGAGAAGCTTTTCCTCCATCTGTGAAGCCAGCTGAAATCACCACACCTGCTAAGGAATAGAGACGAATTCAAGAGCATGTCTCAAAACATAGCCACTCCCCAGTGGAGCGACCTGCCAGAAAAGACCTTCGTCAAGTGGCCAGAGCTAACAGGGCCAGCCACAGAACCAGCCGACACTGCACCCAGCCACGCACAGCCCCAAGATTGGAGCATCTCTCCCACTGCATTCCTGCTGGAGGAGAAAGCCCATGTCTAATCATGAGGAAATATCAGGCCCACCCCAATCAAAAGGACTTCTACGGAAGAGCTGGGCTGCCTTCAAAAAACAAGAGGCCAAGGAAGTCCTAAATGAAAAGATGCCAGTGGGGCTTGACAGCTAAGTGTGTGGCTCCATCCTGAGTGGGGTGTGGACCACAAAGATTGGGGGAAGGGTGTTATCAGGCTCTGGGACTGAAGAAGGCCTGTAGATAAGATAGCAATACTGTGGCAAAGGGACATTTCCTGGCACTGATAATTGTCCTGTGACCGTGTTGGAGAGGGCCTTGCTCTTAGCGAATGCACAGTAGTATCTGAGGGGAAAAAGACATCATATTCACAGCTAATTCTTAAATAGTTTTTGTTTTGTCTTGTTTTTGCCCTACTGGGGGTTGAACCCAGGCTCTTTGCACTGAACTACATCTCTAGCCGTTTGTTGGTTTTGAGACAGGGTCTCACTCTGCAGTCCAGGCTGGCCTTGCACTCACTATGTACCCCAGGCTGGCTTCAAACTCACAGCGATCCTCCTGCCTCAACCTCTCAAGTGCTGAGATTACAGGAGTGTACCCCATGCCCAGCCCCCAGTCCTTTTTTTATTTTTTATTTTGAGACAAGATCTCCCTAAGTCAGTAAGTTGCCTGGGCTGGATTCAAACTTGCCATCTTCCTGCCTCAGCCTCCCAGAGTGCTAGGATTACAGGAGTGCACCATTATGCTCATCTTACGTTCAAATAGTTAAGAAAAAATAAATAAGTAGGCACATGATAGAATTATAGGGAGCGTGTGGCAAAATATTAACAACTTGATGAATCCAGCTGAAAAGTATACAAGAGTTCATCGTTGTATTTTTTTTTTTTTTTGGTGCCCAGGATCAAACTTGGGTCCTTGAGCTTGCAAGGCAGGCGGCGGAATCACTTCATCGTTGTATTTTTGCACCTTCTTTCTTTCTTTTTTTCTTTAAAGCAAAGTTCCACTTTTTAGCACACAAACTGGCCACAAACTCGTTATACAGTCCAGGCTGGCCTCAAACTTGTGACCCTCCTGCCTCAGCCTCTCCAGTACTAGGATTATTTTGCAGCTTTTCTGAAAGTTTGAAATTACTCCCAGGTGAAAACTTTGAACCATTTTGCTAATTCCAACCAGGGCCCAAGTTACAAACTAAATGACAATTTGGTCCTAATAAAGAAAATAAAACAGTAAAGTTGGAGAAATGTAAAAGGAAAAGCAAGCAGCACCTTTCTTCTGACATGGAGCACTTCCTTCTATTCCTTGTACCCATGGCTGTGCCCTATCTCCCTTTCCTGGCAGTGCTGGCATTCTTGTGTACAGAATGATAAATTCAGCTTCCTTTTCAGATCCCTCTTAGTACAAAGGTTAAATATCTTTCATCCAAATGATACAGAAAGTACTTGAGGTGCCAGGAGATGACCCACAATTAATCCAGTTCTTGGTGGTTCTTGTTCTCACTGAAAGTTGAGGCCACAGAAGTTTGAGCCCAGTAGGGTCCTCTCTGTGCCTTGGAGAGAGGAGGCATGAAGAATCCAAAAAAAGAGATGGGCATAGCGGCACTTGCCTATTACCTCAGTACTCTGGGAAGCTGAGACAGGAAGCTTGCAAATTCCACCTCAGCCTGGGCAACTTAGTGACTTAGTGAGAATCTGTCTCAAAATTAAAAACTGAAAAAGGGTCAGGGATGTAGCTCAGTACAAAACCCCTGAGGTCAATCTCCAGTACTTGCAAAAAAAAGAATGGAGAGAAGGAAGAGAGAAAAATCTTCATTAAGATACTTGTGGACATGTCTACTTGTGCTGTACTAGTGATCAGACGTCTTATGTCCCATCCGATCTCCTCATCTTCCACCCTAAAACCTGAGCCTACCACATCCTTCCCCACCTCAGTGTACGCCAACACCACCCTTCTGATCACTCAGACCAAAATCTTTGGTGTCAGCCTCAACTTCTCACCCTCTTCCCTCCAGACATCAACAAATCTTGTTGGCTCCATCTTTTAAAAAAAATCCACCCAGCTCCTGCCACTCATGGCCACTCCACTGTCCCATCAGGGTCCAGCTCCACCCTGTGGTCCCTGTGCCTATAGTCTATTCTCAACTCAGCAGCCAGAGTAGGTCCCTTGTGGACCTAAATCACATCCTGGGACTTCTCAGATTGCAAACAACAAACAGCTGCGTAACTCAACAGAATGTAAGACCAAGGTTCTTAGAATGGCCCAGAACATGGGCGTCCCACCTTTTGGCTTGTCTGGGCCACACCGAGTGACAAGGCATTGCTTGGCAGTGTACTGGTCAGCTTTCCCACTGCAGGGTCAAAATAGGCGGCACCTCCACCTTAAAGGAGAACTTTAATTTGGCTCATGGTTTCAGAGGATTCAGTCCATGGTTCACAAGCTCCAAGGCAGAATCATCATGCTGGAAGGGCATGAGGGAGCAAAGATGCTCACTTCATAGAATTGAAAAGCAGAGCACCAGAAAAGAGTGCCAGTGCGACGTACACCTCCAAAGGCATCCAGTGACCTGTTTCCAACCAGCTCCACCTCCTAACATGACATTCAGCTCTGAACACTAATGGATGAATCCACTCACAAGCATAGTGCTGCCATGATCCAACCACTTCTGCTGGAGTCTCTTAATCCAGTCGAATTGACATTAAGATTGAGATGGTGCTTGCCTGTAATCCTATCACTCTGTGAGGCTGAGGCAGGAGGATTCCAAGTTCAAGTCAAGCATGGGCAATTTAGCAAGGCCTTGTCTCAAAATAAAAAAGAAAAAGGGCTAGAGATGAAGTTCAGGGCAAAGGCCCTGGGTTCCATCCTTAATACAAAAAAAAAAAAAAAGATGACTTGGCATAGGCTGCATATAAAATCTATAATGTAGTTTATGTATGTAAGTAACAAAACTTCCTTTTAAAAATATTTTTATTACAATGTTAAAATGAAATAACATAACAACTCCAAGTTTAGTAATTAAATAAAAAACTTAATGTCTGTTTAAAAATAATAGACAGCTGTCTTCAAAGGTAGGTGGGAATCCTGCTACTGATAAAGACTGCGTTTTACCCACCAAGTCGCACAAGCACGTGTAGCATCTGCTGTGCACTAAGGCTGTAATCGGACTGTGTGTGGAGGCTGCAGAAGGTGGAGTGGGCCCTACACTGTGCCCTCCCCAACCCTGTGTTCTGTTGTCACCTACACAGCCCAAGCCCCAACACCACTCCCCCGAGTCATGAAACACCTCACTGGAAAACACACAATCACGTTCCAAGTTCACGATCTTGTGGGTCCTATAACTAGCTGTCCAGGCTGCGTGCGGGCCACAGGCATGGTTGGACACACCTGCTTTACAAGGTTTAGACAAACTGGGCTTGGTGGTGCTCGCCTGTAATCTCAGCACTGTGGGAGGCTGAGGCAGGAGAATCGTAAATGCAAACTCAGCCTGGGCAATTTAGTAACTTAGCAACTCTATCTCAAAACAAACAAACAAACAAACAAACAATAAATGGCTGGGGATGTAGTTCATGTGAAAACCCTGGGTTCAATCCCGAGTACTGCCAGAGAAAGAGAGAGAGAGAGAGAGAGAGAGAGAGAGAGAGAGAGAGAGAGAGAGAGAGAAAGAGAAAGAAAGATTTTGACAGGAAATTATATTAGATAATCCTCCCTGCCCTGCCTTAATAATTGGGGGTATGAAGTTTTTTCCCACACTTTTTCATTCTGTAAATCTCCTCAAATTTTAGGGACAGAGTCTTCCAGAAGACTTCCCTCATTTTAGGTACCAGTCCCGACTTCAGGGGTCCCCAGAGCCACTCTCTCTTTGACCAACTGGCTCAAAATCGAAGGCTTCTAACATCATAGCACTCTAGAAAGTGCAGTGCTTGCAGGTACCATTTTATTATTGCAAGACGATCCAAAGCAGAGCCTGCCAAAGAAGAACTGCACAGCGTAAAGTCTCAAAGGGTTCCGTGTGTGCAAAGCTTCTATCACCCTGAGGGATCAGTGATGGTCCCAGAATCATAATGCGACAATACTCACGGAGTGCTTGGGTTTCCTGAGTTCTCACTGAGGCCTCTGGCTGCAGGGGTGGCTGATAAAAATCATCGGCCAGGTAATGGAAGACAATATCCAGCTGCCCTTCCTTTCCCAGAAGTTGGGTTTGTTACCATGTGGCTTAAAGTCTCTAGTCACACACTCAGTCACTTTGGCACAGATGTCCTCCCATCCTGCAGCATCTATTACCGTAGCCCACCCACCAGTTCCGTACCTCAGTATCCTCAATAACCTGGCCTGGTCCCAGGGGCCACCACGAATAACAGTGGCACTTCAGTCCCTTGGGAAATCCCAAGGCTTTGTAAGCCACCTACCAGGAACCAGGAACAAAAGCCCACCAAATTATTTAGCATACAAAATGCTCTTGATCTTAGCCAAAAGTCAGAGAAGCGATTTTCGCACACAAAATGAAAGAAGATATTCTGGCTATAAAAGTGAGTCATTTATGCAAACATAGCCATAGAATACAAAATATAAAACTCAGACATTAAAACACCTCCTCGTGACCCAATCTAAAACTGTGTCCCTGTCCATTCCTGGCAAAATTTCTCTAGTTCAAAGTTCTCCTCTTCCTCCTCCTTTTTTTTTTCTTTTTCTGGTACCGAGGATTGAACCCAGGGCCTTTGCACTGACTTATAGGCCCAACCCCCGTAGGTATGTATGTATGTACGTTATGTATGTATGTATGAAATTACTTGAGCCAGGGTCTCACTAAGTTGCTATATCACCCAGCCTGGCTGCAGTTCTCCAGCCTCAGCCTCCCAGAGTGCTGGGATTACAGATGTGAGCCATCATCGCCAGCTAAGGCACACCTTAGTCTAGGGTCCTCAGACACTGCAAGAGATCTTTGGAGAGAATCCAGGGAACCAGGAAAAAAATGCCTTCCTGGGAAAAGGGAGAACAATGAGAAAAGAAAGATAAAATGGGAACAAAGCTTTTGTAAATGAGAAGAGAGGTTGAAGGGAGGGGAGGGGAATGGGAAAAAAAAGAAGAATCAAGATATATCATGTACAGGTACAAATTCCCTGTAATGACTGTGATCATTATGTATATGTAAAATGTACCAATAAATTTAATTAATTTTAAAATGCCACTTATTTTCCTGATGTGCCAAGTACTCATCAGCTTCTCCTTCAAGTGAGCACACAGTCAAAGAACCAGCGCAGGATTCATCACTCCCATGTTCACATTAGCAACGGCTCTCAGAGTCTTCTCTGCCCTGTAACATTTTGCAGGTAGCCGAGAATTCATTGCTATTTTGAATTTACGGTAGATATGAGACGAACTACTTGAGAGTGTTATTTATGCCTAAAGAAACCCATATATTACTTCATCATAGTTTTTTAAAGCCTTTGGTAACTGTGGAAACATAATTGCTTTCCTTTGTGATCCTACATTTTAAATTATATGCATTTACATAATTCTTAGAAAGCATCTATGGGCTTCATCAAATTCCCAAAGTGGGCATGGCACAAAAAGAGCTAAGAACCTCTAAATCTCCCCCCACCCCTGAATCACCTCCTATCTCCCCATAGTGCAACACAGTGTGAGAGAAAGGGCTATGGTTCTTTTCTTCCTTTTGTCCTTGTTCCTTCCCTCCTTTCTTCCTTCTTTCTTTCCTCTCTCCCCTCCCACCCTCCCATTTTTCTTTCTTTTTCTTTTGAGTGCATTTTTATCGAGGCAGAATTCATGTAACATAAAAAGAGCCATTTTAAAGTGGACACTCAGCATCATTTAGTACATTTACAATACTGTACAGCCATTGCCCCTATCTAGTTCAAAAACCTTTTCATTGGGCCAGGGATTTAGCTCAGTGGTTCCGCCGCCTGCCTTGCAAGCGCAAGGACCCGAGTTCAATCCCCGGTACCAAAAAAAAAAACAAAAAAACTTTTCATTGCCCCCGAATTAAACTCTTCTCCCATTATGTAGCCACTCCGCATTCCCCTCTCTCCCAGCTCCAAGCTATCAAGAATCTACTTTTTGTCCTTTGGATTTATCTATTCTGGATGTTTCCTACAAATATAATCCTACAATAGGTGATCTTTTGCAACTGGCTGCTTTAATGTCACATAACATTTGCAGGATTCTTCCTCATTGTCACATGGTTCAGTACTTTACTCTTTCTTAGGGCTGAATAGCACTCCGTTGCATGGTTAGGACACTTTCTTTGTCCATTTGTCCACCGGAGGGCATTTTTGTTGTTTTCTTCATTTTGGTTACTGTGACTAACACTGCTAGGAACAAGTGTAAAAGTATTGTTTGAATATCTGCCTTCAGTTCCTTTTAGTAGATACCTAAGGAGAGGAATTGCTGGGTCATTTGGTAAATCAGTGTTTAATGTTTGAAGACCTTTAGTTGAATCTATTAGCTGAAGTGAGATTTGGGACTTAGTGTCCATTGATTTCAATTGTTCCTATCATCTTTACCAACTCAGATCATGGAGGCCTGGCTCCAACTGCACAGTATGATACTGGGACTCAAGAGTCCTTGTCCTGGTGCTTTCATTTGCCCTGTTCCTGGCCTTTATGTGAGAAGATGACATCGTCCACTTCCTGCATTGGTGGGAATTATAACTCAGTGATGTGGGGTGCGATTCTTCCCCTGGGAGGGCTTCCAGAAGAGCAGACATCAGGAAGAATTGGGAAATGGGTGGAGATGCTGGTAAAGGCTGGCTCCTTCACCGGCCTTGTTGAGGGCCCATCACTTCTGACATGTGAGTAAGTTGGCAGCTGCAGGCACCCCTTGGGCAGGAAAAAATCACCAGAAAGGAAGAGAAGGAGAGCTGCTCTATGCACTTCACACAGGCCCTAGGAAGAGGTGGCAACCACCCCAAGTCACCAATTCCAAGTACAGGTAGACTCAGATGGAAGCTTTGTGAGATATGAAGAGGTGAACCCCCCTCCCCATACACACACAACCATGAGGATCCTCTGGCACAAGGAAGGCATTAAAGGTGAGGAGCCCACAAAACTTCCAAGAGGGCTGATGGTCTAACTGCAAAGTCATAATCCCCCAAAAGGAACCACTGCAGGGCATGTAAGAACATTCCTTTCTCTCAGAGGTCAAAAGATGAGGATTTCCTGGGGTGGTGTGTGTGTGTGTGTGTGTGTGCAGTGTGGCTCAGCCTTGGGTCAATAAAGTTGAGCCTCAACTGGAGAGGAAATGGAGGGAGGGATGAAGAACTCGAAGAACTCCACCAGTGCTGGCATTGGTGCCACTGTCCTGCCTGGAGACCCTTGGTCCAGGACCCGCAATTCCTCAGGGTGGGCTGGGGGTGGTTAAGGGAGTCAAGACCATGCAGCCTCTAAAGCTGTGCCAGCCAAGTCCTTGTGTGTTTAGTCCCCAGGAATATTAAGAAGCCTGTTTGTTTTTGCACTTCAACATGTGTTTTCCTCCATTTGCCTAATAAAAAGTTTTTTTGAAAACTGCCACCACTTTCTCAGTCGAACCAGGAAGAACAGGACATTTCCAAATCTGGATAGCACTGGTAACTATGATCAGGAAGAAGGGGCACATGGACAGATGGACCTATCCTGGGTCTGGGAAAAGCCAGTAGCACTGGAGACACATAGAAAATGAGAGTCTGAGAAGCTCGAAACAGCTTTGTAACTTGGGAGACACTGCAAAAGGATAAGATGGATTCCTTGTTCAAACTCACGAGGAATTTCAAAATGGCGGCAGTAGAGCACCAAGCCAAGCACTAGGCCCTTCTGAACATGGGACCCAGTGCAAATACACAGGGAATGGGCCCTGGAGGCACCAAATCATCAAGGTCAACCAACAAGGCTGATATTGACCTCTAGGCTTTCTTTTCAAATTTGAGGGGAATGTTGTCTATTACCTGCACTTCACTTTCCTCGCCATAAAGCCATTAACCACCTGCTGCTGGTGACCTGGGAAATATATATATATATTTGTTGTTGCTGTTGTTGTTTTGGTTTGGTTTGGTTTTTGAGACAGGGTCTCACTGTATAGTTCAGGCTGGCCTTGAACTCACTGTGTAGCCCAGGCTGGCCTCAAACTCACCGAAATCCTTCTGCCTCAGCCTCCTGAGCGCTAGGATTACAAGAGTGCTCCACCATGCCCAGCTTTGGGAATTATATTTCATTAAAAAGGCTATAATATCCACAGGTGTACATTAAAATGTATGAATGCTTTTCACATGCTAATGACAATTCTGCTTCACATGGAATAAAAACTTATCGTTTTTAATACAGAAAGCTGTTAGGCATATGTAATGCCTTCTTTTCAATATATTATTTGACCTCCTATTTTTTAACTATTATAGAAATGTGAATGACTAGTGGGAAAAATAATGAAGTGGTGAAAAGCTATGGGAAAGTACCAATGTTCAGGACATAAAAGTCCCTTTACTGCAAGTACATTGGTTATACAGAAGGCAAAAGACCAGATTGAATTACTGTAATGAAATAATTTGAAAATTGAGGCAGGGAAATATTCAATATATATGATATGTTATTACAGGCTCTTTTGTGTGTGTGTGCCTGGAGATTGGACCCAAGGCCTTCTCATTGAGCCACATTCTCAGCCTTTTTTGTTTTTAATTTTGAGACAGGGTTGTTCTAAGGTGCTAGTTGCCCAGGCTGGGCTCCAACTTGCAATCCTCCTGCCTCAGCCTTCCAGATTGCTGGGATTTACAGGTTCGTATCACCTTGTGCCTGGCTCACAGTATCTACGTTTTGAAAGTTTTTTTTTTCTTTTGTTTTTGGTGCTGGGACGTGAGCGCAGGGCCTCTCATATGCACACATTCTAAGCATGCACTCCATCTCTGAACTACACCCCAGCCCTGTTTTAAAGTTTTAATGATGTTAATTGATGGTTTATGGACACAGACTATAACTTTATCCGTATCTAACCTACAGAGCAAAGTCTAAAGACCCTAAGACTTCAGGGAAATGTGGTGTTTAAAGGAGAAAGCTTCGAAGCTGGCCAGCCTGTTCCTGGCTTTCTCTGTGTGATCTTGGGCCGGTGATTTAACCTCTCCAGAACCCCTTCATGTGTGAAATGAGCAACACCCGACGCCTCTGTCCCGGGTTTTGGGTTATGTGAGGTGTAGGGAGCTACTGCAGAGAAAGTGTCGGGGGAGCACTCCAAACACGCTTGCTACCACTCGCCACCGTCAGAGTTCCCCCTCGCCAGCCTGGCCCCTGCCTGCAGCTTCAGGTTTTGTCCTGTCACTTCCCCCACCCCTGCAAGCCCCTGCCAAGCTGAGCTGCAAGTTGCCTCAGAAAGCGCTCCTCTGGTTGTGTGGAAGTCGAGTGACCACTTGGAGGGGATGTTGCAGAGGCGAACTCGAGCCACACCGGAAGCTGGCGCTGAGGTTCCACCAGATCAGTAGAGTGAATAGGACCGGAGCGGCCACACATGCGCCGGGGCCAGCGTGTTCTTGGGCTCCTCTTGCTGCCCCGCTGTACCCCACTCGTCCTGTTCACGTCGCCTGTGCGGCTGGGGAGGCCCTTAGTCCACTGCACAGGGACACGAGGAGGGGCCATGGGTGGGGACCCTGCAAGTGGAAGGCAGAAGCGGGCCATGCACAAGGACAGGACTTGATCTACACTAAGTCGCTTAAATTCTCCGAGCCCTGGTTTCTTTAGCAGTAAATCCGGGAGATCAGTACTCACTGCCTAGGATAAGAGTTAATCAGATAATGTAAAAGGGCTTAACAGAGGGTACAAGATGCAGCAAGTGCACTAAATGTTCTTCTCCTCCTTTCTCCTTTTCTGTCCCTGTCACCAGGGGGACTGGGCTGTGCCTTTAAGGGGTTTAGACTGCAGCTCTGTCTGTTGTAAGGGAGTGCAGAGTGAACAGATGGAGATCACGGGGTTCCCAGGGGGGCGTGGGGTGCAGGCAGGTGGGACAGACAGCAGGAGGCCCTGAGGCCAGACAAAGGGACCTGGGCTTGAGAAAGCAGAGTGGGGGACCGCGCTGCTGTCCCTTGTCTCTGTTCCTCCTCCCCTTCCTTCTCCTACTCCTCTGATAAATGCTCAGCACAACATTAAATAGCTTCAAAAGAACAGGACTCATTTTCACGAACTCAGACTGCAATGGCTGCTTCCCAACAACTGGAAAGCAAAATGAAACAGTGTCCCCTGTCACCTCTTCCTGGTTCCATGGGGCACAAGCTTGGCAGTGGGGCCACCTTTCCACTGGGCTCTGACAGCACATTTTTCCCAGAAAGCTGAGGAAAGGAGGGCAGTTGTCACGCGGGCAATTGGCTCATCTGTCACTAGAGAGCCCTCAAGGCAGAGCACACCACTAGAGTGACCAAGCGCCTTTTGTAGGCCATTCTTGTGGCTCTCCACATCTCTGTCTTTTAAAATGGTAGCTGTGCCCAGCACATGCTAACCCACTTATAAATCCTAGCTTCCCAGAGGCTTCTGGAACTATATTGACACTAAGTGGACTGAGCTGTGTGGAGTAGGAAGTGAGGTGATGGCTACTGGGTTCCAGTACCTTGCTCACTTAAAAGAGTCAATTGAATTCTGTGCGACACCTGTTCAGTGACCAGGCATTGTGCAAACAAAGTCGCCTGCCCCCTCTCTTTCTGCTGGTCCTCAGGCACAGAGCTAGGGAAGAGAAGGTGAAGACGGTTCTGTCCCTTAGCTTAGTGAGTACAGAACGGCCTCAGCTGACTTCTTGCACCGATGGCCCCCAAACCTCAGTGTCCCCACATCTGTAAGTCACATCCGCAAGTCTCTGCTCATGCAGAGCAGCGGGCAGGAAAGAACAAGGTGAATGTACAGTTCCTTTTCCAGTACCTGCTTTTAGAAGGCATCAGCCGAGAGGGGTCTTTGTTTTTTGTTTCTGAGACAGAGTCCCGCTATGCAGTTCAGGCTGGTCTCGAACTCACTATGTAGCCCAGGCTGGCCTCAAACTCCCAAAGATCCTTCTGCCTCAGCCTCCCAAGTGCTGGGACTACTGGCATGCATCACCATGGCTGGCAAGGGGGGTTGCTTTTGATTTGCTGTACAACCAACAAGACATCTCATTTTTATTGGTCAATTATCTGTGCAATAATATTTACCACTCTATAGCATTATTAAATTATATACAAATTATACACAGCAAAATAGATAAATTTCTCTTTATAAGAGAAATAATATCAGAACATCTAAAACTTGTCATTAATTCCAAACACTAAAACATTTATTTTATGTCCTCTTGAGACTTTCCATTCTAAATACTAATAACAAAGCCAGTACAAAGAGCTACTAATTGTCACACACTGTCCTAAGCACTTAATCCTCCCATAACTCTGTGGGGTGATTATTAAAGTTGACTCATTTTACAGATGAGAAAACTCAGGCACTGAAAGATTAATTAGGATGAACAGAGTCACACAATTTTTCAGATTATTCTTTTCATTTGTTGTTTTTTTTGTGTGTTTTTTTTTTTTTTACAATACTGGGCTAAGTACCCAGCACCCTGCACCCCTGCCTCGGTCTCCCTGACTGCTGGGATTCCAGGCCTGCATCACCACACCTGGCTCCTGGGTTGACCATAACTGTCTCACTCTTCCCTTTCCATTCCCCTGAGCAGCTGGAATTCCCCACAACAGCGGGCTCTTGGCCTTCAGCTGGCTGCTTGCCAGGCCGCCCCTCCCTCTGCCCACCTCCCCTTTTCTATCCCCGTCTCCCCTCGATGGGAGGTACAAGCCAGAAAACTTCTCCAGATGTTTACCTATTTCCACTCCTCCATCTCCACGGGAGACTTGCTTTCTGTCAGGGCTAGAGAGGCAGCAAGAGGCTGGCAGTGACGTTCCTTTGTCACCAGGAGCCACTGGGGAGGAAAGAAAGGATTTTTGACAGCAGCCGAGTGAGGGGAAATGGAGTCTCAGAACCCAGAGAAATGGTGTCAGTATGACTGCAGCTGCCAGCAGAACAGGCCAGAAAGTCTCTCTGCGAGATCTTTTCTGTGTTTCAACCATGCGGTGGACTTCCAGACCAGTCCACACGGGGGAGGGGTGGTCCCAGAAGGTGACATCCAGTGCCTGCATCAACAGGTCCAAGGCCCCTTTCGGGGTTGGGGAACAGGAAGACAGCCACCCAGCAGAGCATTAACGGGGAACCGGAGGCTCACCTGTCCCTGTTCACCCCCACCCCTTTCCTCCCCAGGAAAAGGGAAGTCAAGTAGATGAAGAAGTGGGGAAGTCCTAGCTGTGCAGCTCCCGTGGCACCAAAGGGTCTCAGTAACAGTTGACTCTGATCCCCAGCAAGACAAAAGCCTCTGCCATAAAAATGATCAGCAAAGGCTTTCTGAAGAACATTTCGCCAGGACAGAGGAAAGGAGAAAGAATCTTGTGCACATTGCTTTGCGTGTCTGAAATAAACACAAGGAGGCCTTTTTCTAAGCTCAGGTCTCTTGCCTTTCACATGCCGTTTGCAGGCGCAGGGCATGGCATTTGTAACTCACTTGCAGCAGCAAGTGGGTGGCTGGTATCAGAGTCAGGTGCCATTTTGAAAACTTCTGCTCTCTACCGAAATCTTCCATATTTCCAGCTGCACTTCAGAAGCATCCTTGTGCTGAAGGAAAGCATTCTCTTCAAAACATACAGTTCAATTTCTCAGCACAGTTTCAAGACATTAGAGAAAATGGGCTTGTAGTCTTTGGAAATCAACACGGGCCTTCTCTGCGATCACTTTTATAATTTATGAAAATAAGGAAGAGGAAAGAAAAGAACTTCCTCATTGTCTGGCAGCAAGTCAATAGTAGAGCTTGAACTTGACTTACGTCTTTAAGGGGAGGCATTGTACTGTATAAACTCCATAATTACCTTACACCCAGAAGATCTTAGTAATTTGACTTGAGTGCTGAAAAATATTAGAACAATGGAAAATGTGTATGCTGCAGAGGTGAAACCCTTAAGGATGTTTTAGCTCCCTCCCAAGTCAAGGGGAACACAAGCGGGGAAGACAAAGACGGCAGCGCCGGGTGGGGTGAATGCTCTGCTCTGGCCCGAAAGCTGAGTCACTGGACTGGGTGAGGCCCTAGTGTGAGGGACCCCGCGCCCTAGCTTGGGGATGTCTGCAGCACACAAAGCCAGATTCGTGTAAAGGAATGTCTGTCCCCCTAGGTGCCACCCGGGCCCTTAGTTAGCACGCACTGGTCCGCAAGAGCAGGTTTGGGCAGCTCTTGAGAAAATTCATTATAAGAAAATAAATATAAAAGGGGAAAATGCACTGCGAAGGAAGTGTTGGAGGATGGGCTTTTGCTCATTTTATTTTTCCGCCGTCGTCGTGTTTAAGGCGCACTAATGGGGGAGTGGGAGGGCCCCCCGGAGCACCCCCCCTCCCCCAACGCCCGCCGGCTTCCGGACGCCTTTCCGCCAACGCGGCGCGAAGGAGTTAAGCGGGCCTGCTGGTGACATCACCTCATTTACATAGGAGCGCTCATATAGCGGCGCTAGCGCGCCCCGCCCGGCACTCGGCGTTGGCCACTGAGCAGATCGGACTTCACTCGTTCGCGCGCTTCGCTCCGGTGAGCCCCAGGGCCCCTTTCTCCTGTCCCCTTCCAGCCAGGCACCTGCGTCCCTATTCAGGAATCCCTAAAGCCGATCCCAAGTGGTCCTCCCTAGAAAGGTTGCTCTGAAAAGCTTAGGGATCCGTAAACCCTTCCACACGCTGGGTAACGGGACTGAGAACTCAGTTTTTAAAAACCGCACAAACTGGCATTTTGCCGTGCAGCCTCAAGGGGACATTTTGGCCTTAGTTTTCCCCCAAAGGCATCTGCGTTGCCTCTCAGTCTATGATTAATCGGAAACGAAAGACCCTTTGTTCTAACGCACATTCACCGGAGCCTGGAGCTTCAACCGGCTCTGAAGCCCCCCTAGCCGTGAATGGATGGCTTACAAGGCTGTATCTGGCCAGGTTTAAGGAGACTGGGCTGCATCGCGAAGTCTTAAAAGTCCTACTTGCAGAGGAATGTGCGCCAAGGCTTCGAGACTGCCCCTAATGCAGATCAGGATTGATTTATGGGCCATAGGGAGGCAGCTTTGTGTGCCGCCGGCTGCATTGTTGAGCTAGCTGGAGAGGGAGGAATCCGGTAGGGCGGTGGTCGGAGGCGCCGGCTGCAGCTGCCGCCTTTGTAAGCGGAGGAGAAAACGGGATCTGGCCTGCATGAGGGAATAGACCGTATTTAGAAAACAAAAACCCATTTTGTGACGTTGGCTCCAAATTTTACTCGACCCCCCCCCGCCCCGCGCACACTTTAACTCGGAAGTGGCTTTGTTCTGCACTCGCTCTAGCCAGATTGTAATTTTTAAACGCTGCAATTAACCCGCAGTTGTCAATTTCACTGTGTTAGAAGATTTCAGCCTTGAGCCATTCTCCCTCTCTGGTCCCCCACGTTTCGAAATATTGAAGGGGATCTCTTAAATTTGTTTTGTCTCCTGGAAGCTCTTCACCCCTGAATAGAAGAGGAAGGGGGAGGCGGTGGGGTTTCGGGCTGGAACTTGGAGGGGAGACACGCATTTCTGAGCGGGGAGACCCCAGGGTGTGGGTGGCTCTTTCTCAGCTTCGCTCTCTGCTTTGTACCTGCAGCTTACTCGCGACCATGTCTGACAAACCCGATATGGCTGAGATCGAGAAATTCGATAAGTCGAAATTGAAGAAGACAGAAACGCAAGAGAAAAATCCTCTGCCTTCGAAAGAAAGTAAGCTCCGATCCCCTCCCCCATTTTCAGAAAAGGCTGGGCTGGGCGGGTGCGGCCGGCGGGCGGGCGGGAGGATGGGGGGGGTCGGGGGAGGAGCAGACAGTTTGATGATGATGAATGTGGTTTAGAAAGGTTAATTAAAAATTTTTTGCAGCCAACAAACACAGGGCCTTAGTGATTTAATAATGGGTTATTTAATATGTCATAGTAATATACAGATACATTTATCTATTAAAATATACTTTGATTTAACACAGTTAATATAAATTATATATTTGATTATAATTGCCTGTATGTAGAATTTTTAGGCCATGAAAAGCCGTTTGAAATGAAAGCACTGTAATCTTTCTAAGCTATTCTGGATCCTCTTAACCTCTCCCATCTTTTTTTCTTTTTTTTTTGTCTTTTTCCGGTCCCAGCGATTGAACAAGAGAAGCAAGCAGGCGAATCGTAATGAGACGTGCGCCGCCAATATGCACTGTACATTCCACAAGCATTGCCTTCTTATTTTACTTCTTTTAGCTGTTTAACTTTGTAAGATGCAAAGAGGTTGGATCAAGTTTAAATGACTGTGCTGCCCCTTCCACATCCAAGAACTACTGACAAGGAAGGCCGAGCCTGCCACTCCCATCTGCCTGTGTGGCTGGCAGGGAAGGAAAAGAGCTTGCATGTTGGTGAAGGAAGAAGCTGGGTGGGAGGATGGTGAAATGTAGAGTAAAATCCAAGTTGGTCCAAGGTGTCCTGCAGGCTGTAAAATGCAGTTTAATCAGAGTGCCATTTTTTTTTTGTTCAAATGATTTTAATTATTGGAATGCACAATTTTTTTAATATGCAAATAAAGTTTTAAAACGCGGCTGGTGTGACTGCCTGGTGTCTGGAAGGATTGGTTTAATCGTGGGTGAAATCTTTGCAAAGGGACCTACTCCTTGGTCTCACTGGGACTGAGAAATGACAAACATCTCTAGCGATTTGGTAAAATGTCCAGGGCATAGAAATGGGTTTCTGCCACTACCCGAAATATCTCAGCTACACTTTACCAGGTAATTGGGAGATCATTTACTTAGGCTGGAAGAATTCCTACAATGAGTTATATAAAAGCTTTAATAAAAATAGATTTATAAAGGCTGGTACAATGGTCATAGTGGTCCCTGTTAACTTGGGAGGCTGGGGTGGGAAGACTGTGAGGCCAGGAGTTCAAGGCCAGTGGGAGCAACATTTGCAGTCGATCTATGGGTTTTGATAGCCAACACTGAATTTGTCACACATACTGGAGAAGATTGAAGGTGAATATTTACAGCACATCTTCTTTGGGGTATCAAAATGAACTTGGTTGTCCCACCAGTAACCAGCTTTGGACAGAATTTAGACAGCCTAGTCAGGTAAAATGAGTAGAAATGACACTTTAGCTACTTCAAAAAGGAACTCAGCACTTAGGCTTCCTCATTGTCTAATGGCTGTTTTCCCATTAGAATTCTATGTAAGAGCCATTTAAAGTGGCTCTTATAAAATGGTACACTTAATCTACTATTAAGTGATACTAAGTTATTGAATTCTCTTTAATTTGGATGACAAATGTTTGGATATGAAGGACATAACCAGAACATAGGTGAAATATTTAAGTCTGGTAGACATTAATTGGTTACTGAGGTCTCGGTTTTGTTGTTTGTTTTTTTTTCTCGAGTCTTCAACTGGTGAAGGAAAGCAAAGCCAGGCTATCATGTGCAGGAAGAGAAGGAAATACAGTGTCAATACTTTAAGGGTAAAAGTTAATGTTCTTAAAGCTTCTTAATGAGCTGCTCCCTTCTGTAAGGAAGGGAGCAGATTTTTAAAAAATACAAAGCATCAGTTTTACTAAACTAAAACAACACTGTTTAGAATGGAGAACCCAATAGCAAAGCTAAAATGTACCATGCAAATGTTTAAAACTTTTCCCCCTAAAAAACTGACTTATGAAAATATCATTTTTAAAGGGGAGAAGGAGGAGAAATTGTTAATCATTACTAAACCGGTTGATTTCCTTTGCTCAACCCATCTTTTGAGAAATGCACAGGAAACCATGTACCTGTGGTTTAGAAGATCAAGTAGCCCAACAGCTAGAAGCCTTTCTCTGCACTGCTAGGGGAGGGGTCCATTACAGCTGCTCCAAACCTGAAGGACCCAGCCTGCTGCCAAGCCAGGGAAGAGAAGAGTAAGCACAAAGGATTTGGGGGCACCTCAAGATGATAAAACAGGGCTCCCACCCTTGCAGTTGTTTTTCTTACCTTCAAAGCAGGGTAGAGGCCCAATGAAAATGCCTAAACTGAAAAGATAAACCAGAGCCATGGAGGCTTTTGCTGTGTGCGTTTTTCAAACAATGCAAAGATGGAAGATTTTTAAGAAATTCACACAATCCAAGTGTTCCTTGCTTTTAAAAGGTGCATTAAGAAAAAAAATAATAAAAGGTGCATTAAGGGGGCCCAGGATTTAGGTCAGTGGCACCTCGCCTGTCTCACAAGTTCAAGGTCCTGAATTCCATCCCCGGTACCAAAGAAGGAAAAAAAAAAAGGTGCATTAAGGGAAAGGATGATTATAAGATCAAGTGATGGAAGAGAAGATCTTTCTGTCCTGGCATGACAAAGCTCACAGACACACACACACACACACACACACACACACACACACACACACGGAAAAGTTGAAATGTAGTAATGATTTCATTGTTCACAGTTTGGTGCCAGAGTTGGGGAAATTGAGACGCTTCTTCCTGCATTGATGAGGTAACTGCTGTGCAGGGAGATAGGAGAGGATACTTTGTTGTTATTGTTGTTCAATTTGATGGGGATTCTTTGCTCTTCCCAAGAGAATCTTCCCAGAAGGGCTGGGGGTATTTATGAAGCAGCGTGGGAATTCATGCTCGTGCTATGAATAGGAGCTGCTTGGTGCTATGTGTTGACAGTATTTTTCATAGATAGGAAGGGAACATTAAGTTTATCATTAGAAAGAGAAAGATTCGACTGGAGACCCTTGTTACCAAGTGTTTGACCCCTTCCCCTTTGCAGGAGGAAGCAAGCCAAAGAAGTGTTAAATAAAAGGTGATGGTCACACAGTTTTGCCTGGAACCCCTGCAAATTTTGAATTCATCAAGACAAGTAAAATAAAAAGTAGCGAAAGTAGCAAGAGGCTCACTGAAAGATGGTTAGGTCAGACCTGCCTTGCTTTTTTTGGTACGGGGGATTGAACTCTGGTCCTTGTGCTTGTGGGGCAGGCGTCGGAACCACTGAGGTAAATCCCCAGCCCCTGGCTTCACTTTCAATCTCAGAAATTTCTCCATTATAGCTTCAGATTTCACTCATCCTATGTGTGGAATTTTGAATCTATTTTATTCTTTCAGGAGAACAACACAGCTTTTAGGCTGTGTGTGCAAAGACTAGGTGTATGGGGGTGGAGGGGGCGTCGCCTTCAAGCACACAGTCTTACAAACATGGAGCTGCTTCTTAGCTCTGCCGGGCCTCTTCTATCTCTTAGAATCAGGGTTAGGTCGCCTTTATTTACTTATTTTTTGATACGCTGAAGATTGAACGCAGGACCTCATGCATGCCAGGCAAGCCCTCTTCCCCTGAGCTACAGGTCCTATTGCCAGCTTTGAAACCTGAGGAAGATCTGTTTATTTCCCCAAAGAAGCATCTAATTCCTGAAGATGCAAAATTAAAATTTTCTTTTATCATTACTAAGTGGATGGGCCCAATTTCATACTTACTAGAAAGAACCCTGCATTTTGGAAACCATTACTATGGCTGTAATCAGCCAAAAAATAAAAATAAAAAATCGTGAGTCTTTCTTAGCTCAAGAATGTAAATTTAAACATCGATTAATAATTTTTGAGCACTTAACACTTCATTTACCCTAGAGCCCGCCACTGGTTTAGCAACAGAATAAGAAAAATATTCTCCTCACCGCTCCCCATGATTCTGAGTGTTAGTTTATAGTTTTTCCCTCCCCCCCCCTTCTCTTCCTCTTCCTCTTCCTCTCCTTCTTTTGCATTTTCAAGAGTGGCTTACATTGCAATGTAAAATAATTAAACACAATAATTTGAGATTCAAGTATATTTTATTTGCATGTAAATGAGATTACATTACTAATTACAAATTTAAGGCACAGATGTAGGAAGAAGCTGAGAAGAAAATATGTTTCTAAGACCTATATATATGCTTGGCTTATATTTTCCTTGGATGCTCGAACAGTCCTCTAGCTCTCTAGTCACAGTCTCTTGCTAGTGCCATCCCTGTTCTTGGCTTCTGGGACTTGTGGGCAGAGTTGTGCAGGTTACCTTCCTGGGGGACACATGTGTGCTTTTTCACTTCCTGAACTGCCCTGCATAGTAATGAACATATATGAGAACTGTTAGATACTCTGTCCCCCTGAATTGATGCAGTCTCCATTTCAGATACTCGTTTAGTGTAGCTTTGAACATGTGAATATCATTTATAGATAGCTCAATTTTTAAAAATATATTTAAAGAGCTTTGAACACTAACTTGTCACTGTCGTGGGTAATGATTATGCGAATCATTATTTACAGCAGCTACAAACTCTCATATCATTAAGCCAGAGAGCTGGATCATTAGGTTACTCTACCAATGTTTACTGACTGCCTAGTATATGCCAGACATTTGGTTTGCCATTCAGATAGAGTCAAAAATAAGAAGACATAAGCCTCTGCCTGTGTGTGATCCCCGTTGCTTTGAAGATGCTCTTTTCATCCAACTCTGAGTGGAAAATGCTAAGAAATTATTTCTTTCCATTTTTAGGATGCATGATGAACTTATAGGCTTTGCATTTCTAAGTGAGTTTTAAGATCTTTGCTTTACTTTAGTGTGGACATTTTCCCACATGTATCTATACCAATTACATTAAATCTCTCCACAAGCTCAATGGTGAGTGAACTTTGGTGGAAACCAACTGATTCTCCATGTTGAAATCAAATATTAGATCAACACACAAAGATTGGGTATGATAACCTTTGCCTATCTTTTGACAATGCTCTTGGAGGCATGCCCAAGATCTAGGAATGATCTGAATTTTAAATTGTACCATTTGTGAGGATTTTGTGATTAAGATATTGAATTTCCAGAGAAATACTTCCTATTGCCCAATCCTTGGCCTTCCCCTGTCCACCTTCTCTCTCTAATTCGACTATAAGATTGTTGGGAGTAGAAATGGTCAGTCAATTTTTGAAATCCTTCAGAGAACTTAGTGAACTCATGAGCACAGGATGCTACCCCTATGTAGGGTACCTGACTGACTGAGGCCTGGATCACATTCCTTTGTACCATTGCACAGCTTGAAGTGTCAACAGAGAGGGACAAGTTATGTTCACGATCTATTCAAAGCAGTGGGAACTATTCCTGTCACATTACTGTCAAACCACAGGAAATTATGCTTTTCCTCATTACCACATTAAGTTCTGTAAGTGGCTGATACCTTTGACTACACGGAGAGTTTGTGATAGTGTTTTCTCAATTTAGAAACGAAAATGTTGCACAAAGATTT